>JAJHUQ010000057.1:2582500-2637500 GCA_035773235.1 Eospalax fontanierii | reverse complement strand
AGGGTCAGGGTTAGGGTTAGGGTTAGGGTTAGGGTTAGGGTTAGGGTTCTTATTAGGGTTAGGGTTATTGTTAGGATTCGGGTTAGGGTTAGGGTTAGGGTTAGGGTTCGGATTAGGGTTAGGGTTAGGTTTGGGGTTAGGGTTAGTGTTAGGGTCAGGGTCAGGGTAAGGGTCAGGGTCAGGGTTCGGGTTAGGATTAGGGTTAGGGTTAGGTTTGGGGTTAGGGTTAGGGTAAGGTTTCGGGTTAGGGTTAGGGTTCGGGTTAGGTTTAGGGTTAGGGTCAGGGTCAGGGTCAGGGTTAGGGTTAGGGTTTGGGTTAGGTTTAGGGTCAGGGTCAGTGTCAGGTTCAGGGTCAGGGTTAGGGTTAGGGTTAGGGTTAGGGTTAGGTTTAGGTTTACGTTTAGGGAATTCCCCAGGCATCAACATTTTTTAAAATATTTTTTTCCTATTTTTTTTTATGTTTGCGGAATCGGCTGCCCAGTGGTCAAGAGTATTCTAACACCCTTCAGAGCTCATCAGCTCAGGTGGCGCTACCTTTTTGCTCAGGCTTAGGAAGCGATAGGTCGTAGGTTCGAGGCCAGGCTCAGGACTGAAGCTAGGTTCAGAAATAGGGCCAGGGAGGAGGCGGGAGCTAGGAGCAGGTTGAGAACAAGGAAATCCGAGATTGTTTTGGCCGGATCTGGCCGAGATTGACTTTTGATTTTTTTTTTCCCGAGTTTGGGTTTTTGATTTTGGAATTATTTATTTATTTATTTATGTATTTATTTATTTATTTATTTCACTTCCGTGTCAGCGCCAGATTCTTGGTTCACTTATCGGTTAAGGTTAGGGTTATGGTTAGGGTTAGGGTTAGGGTTAGGGATAGGTTTCGGGTTGGGGTTAGGGTTCGGATTAGGGTTAGGATTAGGGTCAGGGTCAGGGTCAGGGTTAGGGTTAGGGTTAGGGTTAGGGTTAGGGTTAGGGTTCTTGTTAGGGTTAGGATTAGGGTTAGGATTCGGGTTAGGTTTAGGGTTAGGGTTAGGGTTCGGCTTAGGGTTAGGGTTAGGGTTAGGTTTGGGGTTAGGGTTAGTTTTAGGGTCAGGGTCAGGGTCAGGGTCAGGGTCAGGTTCAGGGTCAGTGTCAGTGTCAGGGTCACGGTCAGGGTCAGGGTCAGGGTCAGGGTTCCGGTTAGGATTAGGGTTAGGGTTAGGTTGAGGGTTAGGGTTAGGGTAAGGTTTCGGGTTAGGGTTAGGTTTCGGGTTAGGTTTAGGGTGAGGTTCAGGGTCAGGGTCAGGGTCAGGTTCAGGGTCAGGGTCAGGGTTAGTGTTAGGGTTAGGTTTAGGGTTAGGGTTAGGGTTAGGGTTAGGGTTCTTGTTAGGTTTAGGGTTAGTGTTAGGATTCGGGTTAAGGTTACGGTTAGGGTTAGGGTTCGGGTTAGGGTTAGGGTTAGGTTTGGGGTTAGGGTTAGGGTGAGGTTCAGGGTCAGGGTCAGGGTCAGGTTCAGGGTCAGGGTTAGGGTTCGTGTTAGGGTTAGAGTTAGGGTAAGGGTTACGGTTAGGTTTCGGGTTAGGGTTAGGGTTAGGGTTAGGTTTAGGGTTAGGGTTAGGGTTAGGGTTAGGGTCAGGGTCAGGATCAGGGTCATGGTCAGGGTTAGATTTAGGGTTAGGGTTAGGGTTAGGGATCGGGGTAGGGTTAGGGGTAGTGTCAGGGTCAGGGTCAGGGTCAGGTTCAGGTCAGGGTTAGGGTTAGGGTTAGGGTTAGGATTAGAGTTAGGGTTAGGGTTAGGTTAAGGGTTAGGGTCAGGGTCAGGTACAGGGTCAGGGTTAGGTTCAGGGTTCGGGTTAGGTTTAGGGTTAGGGAATTCCCCAGGCATCAACGTTTTTTTATATTTTTTTTTCCTATTTTTTTTATGTTTGCGGAATCGGCTGCCCAGTGGTCAAGAGTACTCTAACACCCTTCAGGGCTCAGGAGCTTAGGTGGCGCTACCATTTTGCTAAGGCTTAGGAAGCGATAGGTCGTAGGTTCGAGGCCAGGCTCAGGAATGAAGCTAGGTTCAGAAATAGGGCCAGGGAGGAGGCGGGAGCTAGGAGCAGGTTGAGAGCAAGGAAATGCGAGATTGTTTTGGCCGGATCTGGTCAAGATTTACTTTAGATTTTTTTTTTCCCGTGTTTGGGTTTTGGATTTTGGAATTATTTATTTATTTATTTATTTATTTATTTATTTATTTCACTTTCAGGTCAGCGCCAGATTCTTGGTTCACTTCCGGGTTAAGGTTAGGGTTAGGGTTAGGGTTAGGGTTACTGTTAGGGATAGGTTTCGGGTTAGGGTTAGGGTTCGGATTAGGGTTAGGATTAGGGTCAGGGTGAGGGTCAGGGTTAGGGTTAGGGTTAGGGTTAGGGTTAGGGTTAGGTTTAGGGTCAGGGTCAGGGTCAGGTTCAGGGTTAGGGTTAGGGTTAGGGTTAGGGTTAGGGTTAGGGTTAGGTTTAGGAGTAGGATTAGGGATAGGTTTCGGGTTGGGGTTAGGGTTCGGATTAGCGTTAGGATTCGGGTCAGGGTCAGGGTCAGGGTTAGGGTTAGGGTTAGGTTTAGGGTTAGGGTTAGGGTTCTTGTTAGGGTTAGGGTTAGGGTTAGGATTGGGGTTAGGGTTAGGGTTAGGGTTAGGGTTCGGGTTAGGGTTAGGGTTAGGTTTGGGATTAGGGTTAATGTTAGGGTCAGGGTCAGGGTCAGGGTCAGGTTCAGGGTCAGTGTCAGTGTCAGGGTCCGGGTCAGGGTTCGTGTTAGGATTAGGGTTAGGGTTAGGGTTAGGGTTAGGGTAAGGTTTCGGGTTAGGGTTAGGGTTCGGGTTAGGTTTAGGGTCAGGTTCACGGTCAGGGTCAGGGTCAGGTTCAGGGTCAGGGTCAGGGTTAGGGTTAGGGTTAGGGTTAGGGTTAGGGTTAGGTTTAGGGTTAGGGAATTCCCCAGGCATCAACGTTTTTTTAAATGTTTTTTTCCTATTTTTTTTATGTTTGCGGAATCGGCTGCCCAGTGGTCAAGAGTATTTTAACACCATTCAGAGCTAAGGAGCTCAGGTGGCGCTACCATTTTGCTCAGGCTTAGGAAGCGATAGGTCCTAGGTTCGAGGCCAGGCTCAGGACTGAAGCTAGGTTCAGAAATAGGGCCAGGGAGGAGGCGGGAGCTAGGAGCAGGTTGAGAGCAAGGAAATGCGAGATTGTTTTGGCCGGATCTGGTCGAGATTTACTTTAGATTTTTTTTTTTCCCGTGTTTGGGTTTTGGATTTTGGAATTATTTATTATTTATTTATTTATTTATTTATTTCACTTTCAGGTCAGCGCCAGATTCTTGGTTCACTTCCGGGTTAAGGTTAGAGTTAGGGTTAGGTTTAGGGTTACGGTTAGGGATAGGTTTCGGGTTACGGTTAGGGTTCGGATTAGGGTTAGGATTAGGGTCAGGGTCAGGGTCAGGGTTAGGGTTAGGTTTAGGGTTAGGGTTAGGGTTCTTATTAGGGTTAGGGTTAGGGTTAGGATTCAGGTTAGGTTTAGGGTTAGGGTTAGGGTTCGGGTTAGGGTTAGGGTTAGGTTTGGGGTTAGGGTTAGTGTTAGGGTCAGGGTCAGGGTCAGGGTCAGGTTCAGGGTCAGTGTCAGGGTCAGGGTCAGGGTCAGGGTCAGGGTTCGGGTTAGGATTAGGATTAGGGTTAGGTTTAGGTTTAGGGTTATGGTAAGGTTTCGTGTTACGGTTAGGGTTCGGGTTAGGTTTAGGTTTAGGGTCAGGGTCAGGGTCAGGGTCAGGGTTAGGGTTAGGGTTAGGGTTAGGTTTAGGGTCAGGGTCAGGGTCAGGTTCAGGGTCAGGGTCAGGGTTAGGGTTAGGGTTAGGGTTAGGGTTAGGTTTACGTTTAGGGAATTCCCCAGGCATCAACGTTTTTTTAAATATTTTTTTCCTATTTTTTTTATGTTTGCGGAATCGGCTGCACAGTCGTGAAGAGTATTCTAACACCCTTCAGAGCTCAGCAGCTCAGGTGGTGCTAACTTTTTGCTCAGGCTTAGGAAGTGATAGGTCGTAGGTTCGAGGCCAGGCTCAGGACTGAAACTAGGTTCAGAAATAGGGCCAGGGAGGAGGCGGGAGCTAGGAGCAGTTTGAGAACAAGGAAATCCGAGATTGTTTTGGCCGGATCTGGCCGAGATTGACTTTAGATTTTTTTTTTCCCGAATTTGGGTTTTTGATTTTGGGATTATTTATTTATTTATTTATTTATTTATTTATTTATTCCACTTCCGGGTCAGCGCAAGATTCTTGGTTCACTTCCGGATTAGCGATAGGGTTAGGGTTAGGGTTCGTGTTAGGGTTAGGGATAGGGTAAGGGTTACGGTTAGGTTTCGTGTTAGGGTTAGGGTTAGGGTTAGGTTTAGGGTTAGGGTTAGGGTAAGGGTTAGGGTTAGGGTTAGGGTCAGGGTCAGTGTCAGGGTCAGGGTCAGGTTCAGGGTTCGGGTTAGGGTTAGGGTTAGGGAATTACCCAGGCATCGGGTCAGGGTCAGGGTCAGGTTCAGGGTCAGTGTCAGGGTCATGGTCAGGGTCAGGGTCAGGGTCAGGGTTCGGGTTAGGATTAGAGTAAGGGTTAGGATGAGGGTTCGGGTTAGGGTAAGGTTTCGGGTTAGGGTTAGGTTTCGGGTTAGGTTTAGGGTGAGGTCCAGGGTCAGGGTCCGGGTCAGGGTCAGGTTCAGGGTCAGGGTCTGGGTTAGGGTTAGGGTTAGGGTTAGGTTTATGTTTAGGGGTAGGATTAGGGATAGGTTTCGGCTTGGGCTTAGGTACCAAATTAGCGCAAGAATTAAAGCCAGGGACATGGTCAGGTTTAGAGTTATGGTTAGGGTTAGGGTTAGGGTTCTTGTGAGGGTTAGGGTTAGGGTTATATTCGGGTTAGGGTTAGGGTTAGGGTTAGGGTTCGGATTAGGGTTAGGTTTGGGGTTAGGGTTACTGTTAGGGTCAGGGTCAGGGTCAGGGTCAGGTTCAGGGTCAGTGTCAGTGTCAGGGTCCGGGTCAGGGTTCGGGTTAGGATTAGGGTTAGGGTTAGGTTTAGGGTTAGGGTTAGGGTAAGGTTTCGGGATAGGGTTAGGGTTCGTGTTAGGTTTAGGGTCAGGTTCAGGGTCAGGGTCAGGGTCAGGGTCAGGTTCAGGGTCAGGGTTAGGGTTAGGGTTAGGGTTAGGGTTAGGGTTAGGTTTAGGGTTAGGGAATTCCCCAGGCATCAACGTTTTTTTAAATGTTTTTTTCCTATTTTTTTTATGTTTGCGGAATCGGCTGCCCAGTGGTCAAGAGTACTCTAACACCCTTCAGAGCTCAGGAGCTTAGGTGGCGCTACCATTTTGCTCAGGCTTAGGAAGCGATAGGTCGTAGGTTCGAGGCCAGGCTCAGGAATGAAGCTAGGTTCAGAAATAGGGCCAGGGAGGAGGCGGGAGCTAGGAGCAGGTTGAGAGCAAGGAAATGCGAGATTGTTTTGTCCGGATCTGGTCGAGATTTACTTTAGATTTTTTTTTTCCCGTGTTTGGGTTTTGGATTTTGGAATTATTTATTTATTTATTTATTTATTTATTTATTTCACTTTCAGGTCAGCGCCAGATACTTGGTTCACTTCCGGGTTAAGGTTAGGGTTAGGGTTAGGGTTAGGGATAGGTTTCGGGGTCTGGGTGAGGGTTCGGGTTAGGGTTAGGATTAGGGTCGGGGTCAGGGACAGGGTTAGGGTTAGGGTTAGGGTTAGGGTTAGGTTTAGGGTCAGGGTCAGGGTCAGGTTCAGGGTCAGGGTTAGGGTTAGGGTTAGGGTTAGTGTTAGGTTTAGGTTTACGTTTAGGGAATTCCGCAGGCATCAACGTTTTTTTAAATATTTTTTTCCTATTTTTTTTTATGTTTGCGGAATCGGCTTCCCAGTGGTCAAGAGTATTCTAACACCCTTCAGAGCTCAGCAGCTCAGGTGGCGCTACCCTTTTGCTCAGGCTTAGGAAGTGATAGGTCGCAGGTTCGAGGCCAGGCTCAGGATTGAAGCTAGGTTCAGAAATAGGGCCAGGGAGGAGGCAGGAGCTAGGAGCAGGTTGAGAACAAGGAAATCCGAGATTGTTTTGGCCGGATCTGACCGAGATTGACTTTAGATTTTTTTTTTTACCAAGTTTGGGTTTTTGATTTTGGAATTATTTATTTATTTATTTATTTATTTATGTATTTATTTATTTATTTATTTCACTTCCGTGTCAGCGCCAGATTCTTGGTTCACTTTCGGGTTAAGGTTAGGGTTAGGGTTAGGGTTAGGGTTAGGGTTAGGGATAGGTTTCAGGTTGGGTTTGGGTTCGGATTAGGGTTAGGATTAGGGTCATGGTCAGGGTCAGGGTTAGGGTTAGGGTTCGGGTTAGGGTTCTTGTTAGGGTTAGGGTTAGGGTTAGGATTCGGGTTAGGGTTAGGGTTAGGGTTAGGGTTCGGGTTAGGGTTAGGGTTAGGTTTGGGGTTAGGGTTAGTGTTAGGGTAAGGGTCAGGGTCAGGGTCAGGGTCAGGTTCAGGGTCAGTGTCAGGGTCAGGGTCAGGGTCAGGGTCAGGGTCAGAGTTCGGGTTAGGATTAGGGTTAGGGTTAGGTTGAGGGTTAGGGTTAGGTTAAGGTTTCGGGTTAGGGTTAGGTTTCGGGTTAGGTTTAGGGTGAGGTTCAGGGTCAGGGTCAGGGTCCGGGTCAGGTTCAGGGTCAGGGTCTGGGTCAGGGTTAGGGTTAGGGCTAGGGTTAGGTTTAGGAGTAGGATTAGGGAGAGGTTTCGGGTTCGGATTAGCGTTAGGATTAGGGTCAGGGTCAGGGTCAGGGTTAGGGTTAGGGTTAGGGTTAGGGTTAGGGTTAGGGTTCTTGTTAGGGTTAGGGTTAGGGTTAGGATTCAGGTTAGGGATAGGGTTAGGGTTAGGGTTCGGGTTAGGGTTAGGGTTAGGTTTGGGGTTAGGGTTAGTGTTAGGGTCAGGGTCAGGGTCAGGGTCAGGTTCAGGGTCAGTGTCAGTGTCAGGGTCCGGGTCAGGGTTCGGGTTAGGATTAGTGTGAGGGTTAGGTTTAGGGTTAGGGTTAGGGTAAGGTTTCGGGTTAGGGTTAGGGTTCGGGTTAGGTTTAGGGTCAGGTTCAGGGTCAGGGTCAGGGTCAGGGTCAGGTTCAGGGTCAGTGTTAGGGTTAGGGTTAGGTTTAGGGTTAGGGTTAGGGTTAGGTTTAGGGTTAGGGAATTCCCCAGGCATCAACGTTTTTTTAAATGTTTTTTTCCTATTTATTTTATGTTTGCGGAATCGGCTGCCCAGTGGTCAAGAGTATTTTAACACCCTTCAGAGCTAAGGAGCTCAGGTGGCGCTACCATTTTGCTCAGGCTTAGGAAGCGATAGGTCGTAGGTTCGAGGCCAGGCTCAGGACTGAAGCTAGGTTCAGAAATAGGGCCAGGGAGGAGGCGGGAGCTAGGAGCAGGTTGAGAGCAAGGAAATGCGAGATTGTTTTGGCCGGATCTGGTCGAGATTTACTTTAGATTTTTTTTTTCCCGTGTTTAGGTTTTGGATTTTGGAATTATTTATTTATTTATTTATTTATTTATTTATTTCACTTTCAGGTCAGCGCCAGATTCTTGGTTCACTTCCGGGTTAAGTTTAGGGTTAGGGTTAGGGTTACGGTTAGGGATAGGTTTCGGGTTAGGGTTAGGGTTCGGATTAGGGTTAGGATTAGGGTCAGGGTCAGGGTCAGGTTTAGGGTTAGGGTTAGGGTTAGGGTTAGGGTTCTTATTAGGGTTAGGGTTAGGGTTAGGATTCGGGTTAGGGTTAGGGTTAGGGTTAGGGTTCGGGTTAGGGTTAGGGTTAGGTTTGGGGTTAGGGTTAGTGTTAGGGTCAGGGTCAGGGTCAGGGTCAGGTTCAGGGTTAGTGTCAGGGTCAGGGTCAGGGTTCGGGTTAGGATTAGGGTTAGGGTTAGGTTTAGGTTTAGGGTTAGGGTAAGGTTTCGGGTTACGGTTAGGGTTCGGGTTAGGTTTAGGGTTAGGGGCAGGGTCAGGGTCAGGGTCAGGGTTAGGGTTAGGGTTAGGGTTAGGTTTAGGGTCAGGGTCAGGGTCAGGTTCAGGGTCAGGGTCAGGGTTAGGGTTAGGGTTAGGGTTAGGGTTAGGTTTACGTTTAGGGAATTCCCCAGGCATCAACGTTTTTTTAAATATTTTTTTCCTATTTTTTTTATGTTTGCAGAATCGGCTGCACAGTCGTGAAGAGTATTCTAACACCCTTCAGAGCTCAGCAGCTCAGGTGGCGCTACCTTTTTGCTCAGGCTTAGGAAGTGATAGGTCGTAGGTTCGAGGCCAGGCTCAGGACTGAAACTAGGTTCAGAAATAGGGCCAGGGAGGAGGCGGGAGCTAGGAGCAGTTTGAGAACAAGGAAATCCGAGATTGTTTTGGCCGGATCTGGCCGAGATTGACTTTAGATTTTTTTTTTTCCCGAATTTGGGTTTTTGATTTTGGGATTATTTATTTATTTATTTATTTATTTATTTATTCCACTTCCGGGTCAGCGCAAGATTCTTGGTTCACTTCCGGATTAGGGATAGGGTTAGGGTTAGGGTTCGTGTTAGGGTTAGGGATAGGGTAAGGGTTACGGTTAGGTTTCGTGTTAGGGTTAGGGGTAGGGTTAGGGTTAGGGTTAGGGTTAGGGTAAGGGTTAGGGTTAGCGTTACGGTCAGGGTCAGTGTCAGGGTCAGGGTCAGGTTCAGGGTTCGGGTTAGGGTTAGGGTTAGGGAATTACCCAGGCATCGGGTCAGGGTCAGGGTCAGGTTCAGGGTCAGTGTCAGGGTCATGGTCAGGGCCAGGGTCAGGGCCAGGGTTCGGGCTAGGATTAGGGTTAGGGTTAGGTTGAGGGTTCGGGTTAGGGTAAGGTTGCGGGTTAGGGCTAGGTTTCGGGTTAGGTTTAGGGTGAGGTTCAGGGTCAGGGTCCGGGTCAGGGTCAGGTTCAGGGCCAGGGTCAGGGTTAGGGTTAGGGTTAGGGTTAGGGTTATGTTTAGGGGTAGGATTAGGGATAGGTTTCGGGTTGGGGTTAGGGTTCAGATTAGCGTTAGGATTAGGGTCAGGGTCAGGGTCATGTTTAGAGTTAGGGTTAGGGTTAGGGTTAGGGTTCTTGTTAGGGTTAGGGTTAGGGTTATATTCGGGTTAGGGTTAGGGTTAGGGTTAGGGTTCGGATTAGGGTTAGGTTTGGGGTTAGGGTTACTGTTAGGGTCAGGGTCAGGGTCAGGGTCAGGTTCAGGGTCAGTGTCAGTGTCAGGGTCCGGGTCAGGGTTCGGGTTAGGATTAGGGTTAGGGTTAGGTTTAGGGTTAGGGTTAGGGTAAGGTTTCGGGATAGGGTTAGGGTTCGGGTTAGATTTAGGGTCAGGTTCAGGGTCAGGGTCAGGGTCAGGGTCAGGTTCAGGGTCAGGGTTAGGGTTAGGGTTAGGGTTAGGGTTAGGGTTAGGTTTAGGGTTAGGGAATTCCCCAGGCATCAACGTTTTTTTAAATGTTTTTTTCCTATTTTTTTTATGTTTGCGGAATCGGCTGCCCAGTGGTCAAGAGTACTCTAACACCCTTCAGAGCTCAGGAGCTTAGGTGGCGCTACCATTTTGCTCAGGCTTAGGAAGCGATAGGTCGTAGGTTCGAGGCCAGGCTCAGGAATGAAGCTAGGTTCAGAAATAGGGCCAGGGAGGAGGCGGGAGATAGGAGCAGGTTGAGAGCAAGGAAATGCGAGATTGTTTTGTCCGGATCTGGTCGAGATTTACTTTAGATTTTTTTTTTCCCGTGTTTGGGTTTTGGATTTTGGAATTATTTATTTATTTATTTATTTATTTATTTATTTCACTTTCAGGTGCGGGCGAGATAGTTGGTTCACTTCCGGGTTAAGGTTAGGGTTAGGGTTAGGGTTAGGGATAGGTTTGGGGTTAGGGTTAGGGTTCGGATTAGGGTTAGGATTAGGGTCAGGGTCAGGGTCAGGGTTAGGGTTAGGGTTAGGGTTAGGGTTAGGGTTAGGTTTAGGGTCAGGGTCAGGGTCAGGTTCAGGGTCAGGGTTAGGGTTAGGGTTAGGGTTAGTGTTAGGTTTAGGTTTACGTTTAGGGAATTCCGCAGGCATCAACGTTTTTTTAAATATTTTTTTCCTATTTTTTTTTATGTTTGCGGAATCGGCTTCCCAGTGGTCAAGAGTATTCTAACACCCTTCAGAGCTCAGCAGCTCAGGTGGCGCTACCCTTTTGCTCAGGCTTAGGAAGTGATAGGTCGCAGGTTCGAGGCCAGGCTCAGGATTGAAGCTAGGTTCAGAAATAGGGCCAGGGAGGAGGCAGGAGCTAGGAGCAGGTTGAGAACAAGGAAATCCGAGATTGTTTTGGCCGGATCTGACCGAGATTGACTTTAGATTTTTTTTTTTACCAAGTTTGGGTTTTTGATTTTGGAATTATTTATTATTTATTTATTTATTTATGTATTTATTTATTTATTTATTTCACTTCCGTGTCAGCGCCAGATTCTTGGTTCACTTTCGGGTTAAGGTTAGGGTTAGGGTTAGGGTTAGGGTTAGGGTTAGGGATAGGTTTCAGGTTGGGGTTAGGGTTCGGATTAGGGTTAGGATTAGGGTCATGGTCAGGGTCAGGGTTAGGGTTAGGGTTAGGGTTAGGGTTCTTGTTAGGGTTAGGGTTAGGGTTAGGATTCGGGTTAGGGTTAGGGTTAGGGTTAGGGTTCGGGTTAGGGTTAGGGTTAGGTTTGGGGTTAGGGTTAGTGTTAGGGTAAGGGTCAGGGTCAGGGTCAGGGTCAGGTTCAGGGTCAGTGTCAGGGTCAGGGTCAGGGTCAGGATCAGGGTCAGAGTTCGGGTTAGGATTAGGGTTAGGGTTAGGTTGAGGGTTAGGGTTAGGTTAAGGTTTCGGGTTAGGGTTAGGTTTCGGGTTAGGTTTAGGGTGAGGTTCAGGGTCAGGGTCAGGGTCCGGGTCAGGTTCAGGGTCAGGGTCTGGGTCAGGGTTAGGGTTAGGGCTAGGGTTAGGTTTAGGAGTAGGATTAGGGATAGGTTTCGGGTTCGGATTAGCGTTAGGATTAGGGTCAGGGTCAGGGTCAGGGTTAGGGTTAGGGTTAGGGTTAGGGTTAGGGTTAGGGTTCTTGTTAGGGTTAGGGTTAGGGTTAGGATTCGGGTTAGGGATAGGGTTAGGGTTAGGGTTCGGGTTAGGGTTATGGTTAGGTTTGGGGTTAGGGTTAGTGTTAGGGTCAGGGTCAGGGTCAGGGTCAGGTTCAGGGTCAGTGTCAGTGTCAGGGTCCGGGTCAGGGTTCGGGTTAGGATTAGGGTGAGGGTTAGGTTTAGGGTTAGGGTTAGGGTAAGGTTTCGGGTTAGGGTAAGAGTTCCGGTTAGGTTTAGGGTTAGGGTCAGGGTCAGGGTCAGGGTCAGGGTTAGGGTTAGGGTTAGGTTTTGGTTTACGGTCAGGGTCAGGGTCAGGTTCAGGGTCAGGGACAGGGTTAGGGTTAGGGTTAGGGTTAGGGTTAGGTTTACGTTTAGGGAATTCCCCAGGCATCAACGTTTTTTTAAATATTTTCTTCCTATTTTTTTTTATGTTTGCGGAATCGGCCGACCAGTGGTCAAGAGTATTCTAACACCCTTCAGAGCTCAGCAGCTCAGGTGGCGCTACCATTTTGCTCAGGCTTAGGAAGCGATAGGTCGTAGGTTCGAGGCCAGGCTCAGGACTGAAGCTAGGTTCAGAAATAGGGCCAGGGAGGAGGCGGGAGCTAGGAGCAGGTTGAGAGCAAGGAAATCCGAGATTGTTTTGGCCGGATCTCCCCGAGATTGACTTTAGATTTTTTTTTTCCCGAGTTTGGGTTTTTGATTTTGGAATTATTTATTTATTTATTTATTTGTTTATTTATTTCACTTCCAGGTCAGCGCCAGATTCTTGGTTCACTTCCGGGTTAGGGTTAGGGTTAGGGTTCGTGTTAGGGTTAGGGTTAGGGTAAGGGTTACGGTTAGGTTTCGGGTTAGGGTTAGAGTTAGGGTTAGGATTAGGGTCAGAGTCAGGGTCAGGGTTAGGGTTAGGGTTAGGGTTAGGTTTTGTGTTAGGGTAAGTGTTAGGGTCAGGGTCAGGGTCAGGGTCTGGTTCAGTGTCAGTGTCAGGGTCAGGGTGAGTGTCAGGGTTCGGATTAGGGTTAGGGTTAGGTTTAGGTTTAGGTTTAGGGTTAGGTTTCGGGTTCAGGTTAGGGTTCGGGTTAGGTTTAGGGTTAGGGTCAGGATCAGGGTCAGGGTCAGGGTAAGGGTCAGGGGCAGGTTTCGGATTAGGGTTAGTGTTAGGGTCACGTTAAGGGTCAGGGTCAGGTTCAGGGTCAGGGTTAGGATTAGGGTTAGGGTTAGGGTTAGGTTTAGGGTTAGGGAATACCCCAGGCATAAACGTTTTTTTAAATTTTTTTTCCTATTTTTTTTTATTTTTGCGGAATCGGCTGCCCAGTGGTCAAGAGTATTCTAACACCCTTCAGAGCTCAGCAGCTCAGGTGGCGCTACCGTTTTGCTCAGGCTTAGGAAGCGATAGGTCGAAGGTTCGAAGCCAGGCTCAGGACTGAAGCTAGGTTCAGAAATAGGGCCAGGGAGGAGGCGTGAGCTAGGAGCAGGTTGAGAGCAAGGAAATCCGAGATTGTTTTGGCCAGATCTGGCCGAGTTTGACTTTAGATTTTTTTTTTCCCGAGTTTGGGTTTTTGATTTTGGAATTATTTATTTATTTATTTATTTATTTATTTTTTTTTTTTTTTTTTCACTTCCAGGTCGGCGCCAGATTCTTGGTTCACTTCCGGGTTAGGGTTAGGGTTAGGGTTAGGGTTAGGGTTCGTGTTAGGGTTAGGGTTCGTGTTAGGGTTAGGGTTAGGGTAAGGGTTACGGTTAGGTTTCGGGTTAGGGTTAGGGTTAGGGTTAGGTTTAGGGTTAGTGTTAGGGTTAGGGTTAGGGTCAGGGTCAGGGTCAGGGTCATGGTCAGGGTTAGATTTAGGGTTAGGGTTAGGGTTAGGGATCGGGGTAGGGTTAGGGTTAGTGTCAGGGTCAGGGTCAGGGTCAGGGTCAGGTCAGGGTTAGGGTTAGGGTTAGGGTTAGGATTAGGGTTAGGGTTAGGGTTAGGTTTAGGGTTAGGGTCAGGGTCAGGTTCAGGGTCAGGGTCAGGTTCAGGGTTCGGGTTAGGGTTAGGGTTAGGGAATTCCCCAGGCATCAAGGTTTTTTAAAATATTTTTTTCCTATTTTTTTTTTATGTTTGCGAAATCGGCCGCCCAGTGGTCCAGAGTATTCTAACACCCTTCAGAGCTCAGCAGCTCAGGTGGCGCTACCATTTTGCTCAGGCTTAGGAAGCGATAGGTCGTAGGTTCGATGCCAGGCTTAGGACTGAAGATAGGTTCAGAAATAGGGCCAGGGAGGAGGCGGGAGCTAGGAGCAGGTTGAGAGCAAGGAAATCCGAGATTGTTTTGGCCGGATCTGGCCGAGATTGACTTTAGATTTTTTTTTTCCCGAGTTGGGGTTTTTGATTTTGGAATTATTTATTTATTTATTTATTTATTTCACTTTCAGGTCAGCGCCAGATTCTTGGTTCACATCCAGGTTAAGGTTAGGGTTAGGGTTAGGGTTAGGGTTAGGGTTAGGGATAGGTTTCGGGTTAGGGTTAGGGTTCGGATTAGGGTTAGGATTAGGGTCAGGGTCAGGGTCAGGGTTAGAATTAGGTTTGGGGTTAGGGTTAGTGTTAGGTCAGGGTCAGGGTCAGGTTCAGTGTCAGTGTCAGGGTCAGGGTCAGGGTCAGGGTCAGGGTCAGGGTTCGTGTTAGGGTTAGGGTTAGGGTTAGGTTTAGGGTTAGGTTTCGGGTTAGGGTTAGGGTTCGGGTTAGGTTTAGGGTTAGGGTCAGGATCAGGGTCAGGGTCAGGGTAAGGATCAGGGTCAGGTTTCGGGTTAGGGTTAGTGTTAGGGTCAGGTTCAGGGTCAGGGTCAGGGTCAGGGTCAGGTTCAGGGTCAGGGTTAGGGTTAGGGTTAGGGTTTAGGGTTAGGGTTCTTGTTAGGATTAGGGTTAGGGTTAGGATTCGGGTTAGGGTTAGGTTTAGGGTTAGGGTTCGGGTTAGGGTTAGGTTTAGGTATGGGGTTAGGGTTAGTGTTAGGGACAGGGACAGGGACAGGGACAGGGACAGGTTCAGGGTCAGGTTTAGGGTTAGGGTTAGGGTTAGGTTTAGGGTTTGGATTAGGGATAGGTTTCGGGGTGGGGTTAGGGTTCGGATTAGCGTTAGGATTAGGGTCAGGGTCAGGGTCAGGGTTAGGGTTAGGGTTAGGGTTAGGGTTAGGGTTCTTGTTAGGGTTAGGATTAGGGTTAGGGTTCGGGTTAGGGTTAGGGTTAGTTTGGGGTTAGGGTTAGTGTTAGGGTCAGGGTCAGGGTCAGGGTAAGGTTCAGGGTCAGTGTCAGTGTCAGGGTCAGGGTCAGGGTTCGGGTTAGGATTAGTATTAGGGTTAGGTTTAGGGTTAGGGTTAGGGTAAGGTTTCGGGTTAGGGTTAGGGTTAGGTTTAGGATTAGGGATAGGTTTAGGGTTAGGGTAAGGGTAAGGGTTAGGGTTAGGGTTAGGGTTAGGGTTCTTATTAGGGTTAGGGTTAGGGTTAGGATTGGGGTTAGGGATAGGTTTCGGGTTAGGGTTAGGGTTCGGATTAGGGTTAGGATTAGGGTCAGGGTCAGGGTCAGGGTCAGGTTCAGGGTTAGCATTAGTATTAGGGTTAGGTTTAGGGTTAGGGTTAGGGTTAGGGTTAGGGTTAGGGTTAGGTTTAGGATTAGGGATAGGTTTCGGGTTAGGGTTAGGGTTCGGATTAGGGTTAGGATTAGGGTCAGGGTCAGGGTCAGGGTTAGGGTTAGGGTTAGGGTTAGGGTTAGGGTTAGGGTTCTTATTAGGGTTAGGGTTAGGGTTAGGATTGGGGTTAGGGATAGGTTTCGGGTTAGGGTTAGGGTTCGGATTAGGGTTAGGATTAGGGTCAGGGTCAGGGTCAGGGTTAGCGTTAGGGTTAGGGTTAGGGTTAGGGTTAGGGTTCTTATTAGGGTTAGGGTTAGGGTTAGGATTCGGGTTAGGGTTACGGTTAGGGTTAGGGTTCGGGTTAGGGTTAGGGTTAGGTTTGGGGTTAGGGTTAGTGTTAGGGTCAGGGTCAGGGTAAGGGTCAGGGTCAGGGCTCGGGTTAGGATTAGGGTTAGGGTTAGGTTTAGGGTTAGGGTTAGGGTAAGGTTTCGGGTTAGGGTTAGTGTTCGGGTTAGGTTTAGGGTTAGGGTCAGGGTCAGGGTCAGGGTCAGGGTTAGGGTTAGGGTTAGGGTTAGGTTTAGGGTCAGGGTCAGTGTCAGGTTCAGGGTCAGGGTCAGGGTTAGGGTTAGGGTTAGGGTTAGGTTTAGGTTTACGTTTAGGGAATTCCCCAGGCATCAACATTTTTTAAAATATTTTTTTCCTATTTTTTTTTATGTTTGCGGAATCGGCTGCCCAGTGGTCAAGAGTATTCTAACACCCTTCAGAGCTCATCAGCTCAGGTGGCGCTACCTTTTTGCTCAGGCTTAGGAAGCGATAGGTCGTAGGTTCGAGGCCAGGCTCAGGACTGAAGCTAGGTTCAGAAATAGGGCCAGGGAGGAGGCGGGAGCTAGGAGCAGGTTGAGAACAAGGAAATCCGAGATTGTTTTGGCCGGATCTGGCCGAGATTGACTTTAGATTTTTTTTTTTCCCGAGTTTGGGTTTTTGATTTTGGAATTATTTATTTATTTATTTATGTATTTATTTATTTATTTATTTCACTTCCGTGTCAGCGCCAGATTCTTGGTTCACTTCCGGGTTAAGGTTAGGGTTATGGTTAGGGTTAGGGTTAGGGTTAGGGATAGGTTTCGGGTTGGGTTTAGGGTTCGGATTAGGGTTAGGATTAGGGTCAGGGTCAGGGTCAGGGTTAGGGTTAGGGTTAGGGTTAGGGTTAGGGTTAGGGTTAGGGTTCTTGTTAGGGTTAGGATTCGGGTTAGGTTTAGGGTTAGGGTTAGGGTTCGGCTTAGGGTTAGGGTTAGGTTTGGGGTTAGGGTTAGTGTTAGGGTCAGGGTCAGGGTCAGCGTCAGGGTCAGGTTCAGGGTCAGTGTCAGTGTCAGGGTCAGGGTCAGTGTCAGGGTCAGGGTCAGGGTTCCGGTTAGGATTAGGGTTAGGGTTAGGTTGAGGGTTAGGGTTAGGGTAAGGTTTCGGGTTAGGGTTAGGTTTCGGGTTAGGTTTAGGGTGAGGTTCAGGGTCAGGGTCAGGGTCAGGTTCAGGGACAGGGTCAGGGTTAGTGTTAGGGCTAGGTTTAGGGTTAGGGTTAGGGTTAGGGTTAGGGTTCTTGTTAGGTTTAGGGTTAGTGTTAGGATTCGGGTTAAGGTTACGGTTAGGGTTATGGTTCGGGTTAGGGTTAGGGTTAGGTTTGGGGTTAGGGTTAGTGTTAGGGTCAGGGTCAGCGTCAGGGTCAGGTTCAGGGTCAGTGTCAGGGTCAGGGTCAGGGTTCCGGTTAGGATTAGGGTTAGGGTTAGGTTGAGGGTTAGGGTTAGGGTAAGGTTTCGTGTTACGGTTAGGGTTCGGGTTAGGTTTAGGGTTAGGGTCAGGGTCACGGTCAGGGTCAGGGTTAGGGTTAGGGTTAGGGTTAGGTTTAGGGTCAGGGTCAGGGTCAGGTTCAGGGTCAGGGTTAGGGTTAGGGTTAGGGTTAGGGTTAGGGTTAGGTTTACGTTTAGGGAATTCCCCAGGCATCAACGTTTTTTTAAATATTTTTTTCCTATTTTTTTATGTTTGCGGAATCGGCTGCACAGTCGTGAAGAGTATTCTAACACCCTTCAGAGCTCAGCAGCTCAGGTGGCGCTACCTTTTTGCTCAGGCTTAGGAAGTGATAGGTCGTAGGTTCGAGGCCAGGCTCAGGACTGAAACTAGGTTCAGAAATAGGCCCAGGGAGGAGGCGGGAGCTAGGAGCAGTTTGAGAACAAGGAAATCCGAGATTGTTTTGGCCGGATCTGGCCGAGATTGACTTTAGATTTTTTTTTTTCCCGAATTTGGGTTTTTGATTTTGGGATTATTTATTTATTTATTTATTTATTCCACTTCCGGGTCAGCGCAAGATTCTTGGTTCACTTCCGGATTAGGGATAGGGTTAGGGTTAGGGTTCGTGTTAGGGTTAGGGATAGGGTAAGGGTTACGGTTAGGTTTCGTGTTAGGGTTAGGGTAAGGGTTAGGTTTAGGGTTAGGGTTAGGGTAAGGGTTGGGGTTAGGGTTAGGGTCAGGCCCAGTGTCAGGGTCGGGGTCAGGTTCAGGGTTCGGGTTAGGGTTAGGGTTAGGGAATTACCCAGGCATCGGGTCAGGGTCAGGGTCAGGTTCAGGGTCAGTGTCAGGGTCATGGTCAGGGTCAGGGTCAGGGTCAGGGTTCGGGTTAGGATTAGGGTTAGGGTTAGGTTGAGGGTTCGGGTTAGGGTAAGGTTTCGGGTTAGGGTTAGGTTTCGGGTTAGGTTTAGGGTGAGGTTCAGGGTCAGGGTCCGGGTCAGGGTCAGGTTCAGGGTCAGGGTCAGGGTTAGCGTTAGGGTTAGGGTTAGAGTTATGTTTAGGGGTAGGATTAGGGATAGGTTTCGGGTTGGGGTTAGGGTTCAGATTAGCGTTAGGATTAGGGTCAGGGTCAGGGTCAGGGTTAGAGTTAGGGTTAGGGTTAGGGTTAGGGTTCTTGTTAGGGTTAGGGTTAGGGTTATATTCGGGTTAGGGTTAGGGTTAGGGTTAGGGTTCGGGTTAGGGTTAGGTTTGGGGTTAGGGTTACTGTTAGGGTCAGGGTCAGGGTCAGGGTCAGGTTCAGGGTCAGTGTCAGTGTCAGGGTCCGGGTCAGGGTTCGGGTTAGGATTAGGGTTAGGGTTAGGTTTAGGGTTAGGGTTAGGGTAAGGTTTCGGGATAGGGTTAGGGTTCGGGTTAGGTTTAGGGTCAGGTTCAGGGTCAGGGTCAGGGTCAGGGTCAGGTTCAGGGTGAGGGTTAGGGTTAGGGTTAGGGTTAGGGTTAGGGTTAGGTTTAGGGTTAGGGAATTCCCCAGGCATCAACGTTTTTTTAAATGTTTTTTTCCTATTTTTTTTATGTTTGCGGAATCGGCTGCCCAGTGGTCAAGAGTACTCTAACACCCTTCAGAGCTCAGGAGCTTAGGTGGCGCTACCATTTTGCTCAGGCTTAGGAAGCGATAGGTCGTAGGTTCGAGGCCAGGCTCAGGAATGAAGCTAGGTTCAGATATAGGGCCAGGGAGGAGGCGGGAGCTAGGAGCAGGTTGAGAGCAAGGAAATGCGAGATTGTTTTGTCCGGATCTGGTCGAGATTTACTTTAGATTTTTTTTTTCCCGTGTTTGGGTTTTGGATTTTGGAATTATTTATTTATTTATTTATTTATTTATTTATTTATTTATTTCACTTTCAGGTCAGCGCCAGATTCTTGGTTCACTTCCGGGTTAAGGTTAGGGTTAGGGTTAGGGTTAGGGATAGGTTTCGGGTTGGGGTTAGGGTTCGGATTAGGGTTAGGATTAGGGTTAGGATTAGGGTCATGGTCAGGGTCAGGGTTAGGGTTAGGGTTAGGGTTAGGGTTCTTGTTAGGGTTAGGGTTAGGGTTAGGATTCGGGTTAGGTTTAGGGTTAGGGTTAGGGTTCGGGTTAGGGTTAGGGTTAGGTTTGGGCTTAGGATTAGTGTTAGGGTAAGGGTCAGGGTCAGGGTCAGGGTCAGGTTCAGGGTCAGTGTCAGGGTCAGGGCCAGGGTCAGGGTCAGAGTTCGGGTTAGGATTAGGGTTAGGGTTAGGTTGAGGGTTAGGGTTAGGTTAAGGTTTCGGGTTAGGGTTAGGTTTCGGGTTAGGTTTAGGGTGAGGTTCAGGGTCAGGGTCAGGGTCAGGGTCAGGTTCAGGGTCAGGGTCAGGGTCAGGGTAAGGTTAGGGTTAGGGTTAGGTTTAGGAGTAGGATTAGGGATAGGTTTCGGGTTGGGGTTAGGGTTCGGATTAGCGTTAGGTTTAGGGTCAGGGTCAGGGTCAGGGTCAGGGTTAGGGTTAGGGTTAGGGTTAGGGTTAGGGTTCTTGTTAGGGTTAGGGTTAGGGTTAGGATTCGGGTTAGGGTTAGGGTTAGGGTTAGGGTTCGGGTTAGGGTTAGGGTTAGGTTTGGGGTTAGGGTTAGTGTTAGGGTCAGGGTCAGGGTCAGGGTCAGGTTCAGGGTCAGTGTCAGTGTCAGGGTCCAGGTCAGGGTTCGGGGTAGGATTAGGGTTAGGGTGAGGTTTAGGGTTAGGGTTAGGGTAAGGTTTCGGGTTAGGGTTAGGGTTCGGGTTAGGTTTAGGGTCAGGTTCAGGGTCAGGGTCAGGGTCAGGGTCAGGTTCAGGGTCAGGGTTAGGGTTAGGGTTAGGGTTAGGGTTAGGGTTAGGGTTAGGTTTAGGGTTAGGGAATTCCCCAAGCATCAACGTTTTTTTAAATGTTTTTTTCCTATTTTTTTTATGTTTGCGGAATCGGCTGCCCAGTGGTCAAGAGTATTTTAACACCCTTCAGAGCTAAGGAGCTCAGGTGGCGCTACCATTTTGCTCAGGCTTAGGAAGCGATAGGTCGTAGGTTCGAGGCCAGGCTCAGGACTGAAGCTAGGTTCAGAAATAGGGCGAGGGAGGAGGCGGGAGCTAGGAGCAGGTTGAGAGCAAGGAAATGCGAGATTGTTTTGGCCGGATCTGGTCGAGATTTACTTTAGATTTTTTTTTTTCCCGTGTTTAGGTTTTGGATTTTGGAATTATTTATTTATTTATTTATTTATTTATTTATTTATTTATTTCACTTTCAGGTCAGCGCCAGATTGTTGGTTCACTTCCGGGTTAAGGTTAGGGTTAGGGTTAGGGTTAGGGTTACGGTTAGGGATAGGTTTCGGGTTAGGGTTAGGGTTCGGATTAGGGTTAGGATTAGGGTCAGGGTCAGGGTCAGGGTTAGGGTTAGGGTTAGGGTTAGGGTTAGGTTTCTTATTAGGGTTAGGGTTAGGGTTCGGGTTAGGGTTAGGGTTAGGTTTGGGCTTAGGGTTAGTGTTAGGGTCAGGGTCAGGGTCAGGGTCAGGGTCAGGTTCAGGGTCAGTGTCAGGGTCAGGGTCAGGGTTCGGGTTAGGATTAGGTTTAGGGTTAGGTTTAGGGTTAGGGTTAGGGTAAGGTTTCGGGTTAGGGTAAGGGTTCCGGTTAGGTTTAGGGTTAGGGTCAGGGTCAGGGTCAGGGTCAGGGTTAGGGTTAGGGTTAGGTTTAGGTTTACGGTCAGGGTCAGGGTCAGGTTCAGGGTCAGGGACAGGGTTAGGGTTAGGGTTAGGGTTAGGGTTAGGTTTACGTTTAGGGAATTCCCCAGGCATCAACGTTTTTTTAAATATTTTCTTCCTATTTTTTTTTATGTTTGCGGAATCGGCCGACCAGTGGTCAAGAGTATTCTAACACCCTTCAGAGCTCAGCAGCTCAGGTGGCTCTACCATTTTGCTCAGGCTTAGGAAGCGATAGGTCGTAGGTTCGAGGCCAGGCTCAGGACTGAAGCTAGGTTCAGAAATAGGGCCAGGGAGGAGGCGGGAGCTAGGAGCAGGTTGAGAGCAAGGAAATCCGAGATTGTTTTGGCCGGATCTGGCCGAGATTGACTTTAGATTTTTTTTTTCCCGAGTTTGGGTTTTTGATTTTGGAATTATTTATTTATTTATTTATTTGTTTATTTATTTCACTTCCAGGTCAGCGCCAGATTCTTGGTTCACTTCCGGGTTAGGGTTAGGGTTAGGGTTAGTTTGGGGTTAGGGTTAGTGTTAGGGTCAGGGTCAGGGTCAGGGTAAGGTTCAGGGTCAGTGTCAGTGTCAGGGTCAGGGTCAGGGTTCGGGTTAGGATTAGTATTAGGGTTAGGTTTAGGGTTAGGGTTAGGGTAAGGTTTCGGGTTAGGGTTAGGGTTGGGTTAGGTTTAGGGTCAGGTTCAGGGTCAGGGTCAGGGTCAGGGTCAGGTTCAGGGTTAGCATTAGTATTAGGGTTAGGTTTAGGGTTAGGGTTAGGGTTAGGGTTAGGGTTAGGGTTAGGTTTAGGATTAGGGATAGGTTTCGGGTTAGGGTTAGGGTTCGGATTAGGGTTAGGATTAGGTGCAGGGTCAGGGTCAGGGTTAGGGTTAGGGTTAGGGTTAGGGTTAGGGTTAGGGTTCTTATTAGGGTTAGGGTTAGGGTTAGGATTGGGGTTAGGGATAGGTTTCGGGTTAGGGTTAGGGTTCGGATTAGGGTTAGGATTAGGGTCAGGGTCAGGGTCAGGGTTAGCGTTAGGGTTAGGGTTAGGGTTAGGGTTAGGGTTAGGGTTCTTATTAGGGTTAGGGTTAGGGTTAGGATTCGGGTTAGGGTTACGGTTAGGGTTAGGGTTCGGGTTAGGGTTAGGGTTAGCTTTGGGGTTAGGGTTAGTGTTAGGGTCAGGGTCAGGGTAAGGGTCAGGGTCAGGGCTCGGGTTAGGATTAGGGTTAGGGTTAGGTTTAGGGTTAGGGTTAGGGTAAGGTTTCGGGTTAGGGTTAGGGTTCGGGCTAGGCTTAGGGTTAGGGTCAGAGGCAGGGTCAGGGTCAGGGTTAGGGTTAGGGTTAGGGTTAGGTTTAGGGTAAGGGTCAGTGTCAGGTTCAGGGTCAGGGTCAGGGTTAGGGTTAGGGTTAGGGTTAGGTTTAGGTTTACGTTTAGGGAATTCCCCAGGCATCAACGTTTTTTAAAATATTTTTTTCCTATTTTTTTTTATGTTTGCGGAATCGGCTGCCCAGTGGTCAAGAGTATTCTAACACCCTTCAGAGCTCATCAGCTCAGGTGGCGCTACCTTTTTGCTCAGGCTTAGGAAGCGATAGGTCGTAGGTTCGAGGCCAGGCTCAGGACTGAAGCTAGGTTCAGAAATAGGGCCAGGGAGGAGGCGGGAGCTAGGAGCAGGATGAGAACAAGGAAATCCGAGATTGTTTTGGCCGGATCTGGCCGAGATTGACTTTAGATTTTTTTTTTCCCGAGTTTGGGTTTTTGATTTTGGAATTATTTATTTATTTATTTATGTATTTATTTATTTATTTATTTCACTTCCGTGTCAGCGCCAGATTCTTGGTTCACTTCCGGGTTAAGGTTAGGGTTATGGTTAGGGTTAGGGTTAGGGTTAGGGATAGGTTTCGGGTTGGGTTTAGGGTTCGGATTAGGGTTAGGATTAGGGTCAGGGTCAGGGTCAGGGTTAGGGTTAGGGTTAGGGTTAGGGTTAGGGTTAGGGTTAGGGTTAGGGTTCTTGTTAGGGTTAGGGTTAGGGTTAGGATTCGGGTTAGGTTTAGGGTTAGGGTTAGGGTTCGGCTTAGGGTTAGGGTTAGGTTTGGGGTTAGGGTTAGTGTTAGGGTCAGGGTCAGGGTCAGGGTCAGGGTCAGGTTCAGGGTCAGTGTCAGTGTCAGGGTCAGGGTCAGTGTCAGGGTCAGGGTCAGGGTTCCGGTTAGGATTAGGGTTAGGGTTAGGTTGAGGGTTAGGGTTAGGGTAAGGTTTCGGGTTAGGGTTAGGTTTCGGGTTAGGTTTAGGGTGAGCTTCAGGGTCAGGGTCAGGGTCAGGTTCAGGGACAGGGTCAGGGTTAGTGTTAGGGCTAGGTTTAGGGTTAGGGTTAGGGTTAGGGTTAGGGTTCTTGTTAGGTTTAGGGTTAGTGTTAGGATTCGGGTTAAGGTTACGGTTAGGGTTATGGTTCGGGTTAGGGTTAGGGTTAGGTTTGGGGTTAGGGTTAGTGTTAGGGTCAGGGTCAGCGTCAGGGTCAGGTTCAGGGTCAGTGTCAGGGTCAGGGCCAGGGTTCGGGTTAGGATTAGGGTTAGGGTTAGGTTTAGGTTTAGGGTTAGGGTAAGGTTTCGTGTTACGGTTAGGGTTCGGGTTAGGCTTAGGGTTAGGGTCAGGGTCACGGTCAGGGTCAGGGTTAGGGTTAGGGTTAGGGTTAGGTTTAGGGCCAGGGTCAGGGTCAGGTTCAGGGTCAGGGTTAGGGTTAGGGTTAGGGTTAGGGTTAGGGTTAGGGTTAGGTTTACGTTTAGGGAATTCCCCAGGCATCAACGTTTTTTTAAATATTTTTTTCCTATTTTTTTATGTTTGCGGAATCGGCTGCACAGTCGTGAAGAGTATTCTAACACCCTTCAGAGCTCAGCAGCTCAGGTGGCGCTACCTTTTTGCTCAGGCTTAGGAAGTGATAGGTCGTAGGTTCGAGGCCAGGCTCAGGACGGAAACTAGGTTCAGAAATAGGCCCAGGGAGGAGGCGGGAGCTAGGAGCAGTTTGAGAACAAGGAAATCCGAGATTGTTTTGGCCGGATCTGGCCGAGATTGACTTTAGATTTTTTTTTTTCCCGAATTTGGGTTTTTGATTTTGGGATTATTTATTTATTTATTTATTTATTTATTTATTCCACTTCCGGGTCAGCGCAAGATTCTTGGTTCACTTCCGGATTAGGGATAGGGTTAGGGTTAGGGTTCGTGTTAGGGTTAGGGATAGGGTAAGGGTTACGGTTAGGTTTCGTGTTAGGGTTAGGGTTAGGGTTAGGTTTAGGGTTAGGGTTAGGGTAAGGGTTAGGGTTAGGATGAGGGTCAGGGTCAGTGTCAGGGTCAGGGTCAGGTTCAGGGTTCGGGTTAGGGTTAGGGTTAGGGAATTACCCAGGCATCGGGTCAGGGTCAGGGTCAGGTTCAGGGTCAGTGTCAGGGTCATGGTCAGGGTCAGGGTCAGGGTCAGGGTTCGGGTTAGGATTAGGGTTAGGGTTAGGTTGAGGGTTCGGGTTAGGGTAAGGTTTCGGGTTAGGGTTAGGTTTCGGGTTAGGTTTAGGGTGAGGTTCAGGGTCAGGGTCCGGGTCAGGGTCAGGGTCAGGGTCAGGGTCAGGGTTAGCGTTAGGGTTAGGGTTAGAGTTATGTTGAGGGGTAGGATTAGGGATAGGTTTCGGGTTGGGGTTAGGGTTCAGATTAGCGTTAGGATTAGGGTCAGGGTCAGGGTCAGGGTTAGAGTTAGGGTTAGGGTTAGGGTTAGGGTTCTTGTTAGGGTTAGGGTTAGGGTTATATTCGGGTTAGGGTTAGGGTTAGGGTTAGGGTTCGGGTTAGGGTTAGGTTTGGGGTTAGGGTTACTGTTAGGGTCAGGGTGAGGGTCAGGGTCAGGTTCAGGGGGAGTGTGAGGGACAGGGTCCGGGTCAGGGTTGGGGTTAGGATTAGGGTTAGTGTTAGGTTTAGGGTTAGGGTTAGGGTAAGGTTTCGGGATAGGGTTAGGGTTCGGGTTAGGTTTAGGGTCAGGTTCAGGGTCAGGGTCAGGGTCAGGGTCAGGTTCAGGGTGAGGGTTAGGGTTAGGGTTAGGGTTAGGGTTAGGGTTAGGTTTAGGGTTAGGGAATTCCCCAGGCATCAACGTTTTTTTAAATGTTTTTTTCCTATTTTTTTTATGTTTGCGGAATCGGCTGCCCAGTGGTCAAGAGTACTCTAACACCCTTCAGAGCTCAGGAGCTTAGGTGGCGCTACCATTTTGCTCAGGCTTAGGAAGCGATAGGTCGTAGGTTCGAGGCCAGGCTCAGGAATGAAGCTAGGTTCAGATATAGGGCCAGGGAGGAGGCGGGAGCTAGGAGCAGGTTGAGAGCAAGGAAATGCGAGATTGTTTTGTCCGGATCTGGTCGAGATTTACTTTAGATTTTTTTTTTCCCGTGTTTGGGTTTTGGATTTTGGAATTATTTATTTATTTATTTATTTATTTATTTATTTATTTATTTCACTTTCAGGTCAGCGCCAGATTCTTGGTTCACTTCCGGGTTAAGGTTAGGGTTAGGGTTAGGGTTAGGGATAGGTTTCGGGTTGGGGTTAGGGTTCAGATTAGGGTTAGGATTAGGGTTAGGATTAGGGTCATGGTCAGGGTCAGGGTTAGGGTTAGGGTTAGGGTTAGGGTTCTTGTTAGGGTTAGGGTTAGGGTTAGGATTCGGGTTAGGTTTAGGGTTAGGGTTAGGGTTCGGGTTAGGGTTAGGGTTAGGTTTGGGGTTAGGATTAGTGTTAGGGTAAGGGTCAGGGTCAGGGTCAGGGTCAGGTTCAGGGTCAGTGTCAGGGTCAGGGTCAGGGTCAGGGTCAGAGTTCGGGTTAGGATTAGGGTTAGGGTTAGGTTGGGGGTTAGGGTTAGGTTAAGGTTTCGGGTTAGGGTTAGGTTTCGGGTTAGGTTTAGGGTGAGGTTCAGGGTCAGGGTCAGGGTCAGGGTCAGGTTCAGGGTCAGGGTCAGGGTCAGGGTAAGGTTAGGGTTAGGGTTAGGTTTAGGAGTAGGATTAGGGATAGGTTTCGGGTTGGGGTTAGGGTTCGGATTAGCGTTAGGATTAGGGTCAGGGTCAGGGTCAGGGTTAGGGTTAGGGTTAGGGTTAGGGTTAGGGTTAGGGTTCTTGTTAGGGTTAGGGTTAGGGTTAGGATTCGGGTTAGGGTTAGGGTTAGGGTTAGGGTTCGGGTTAGGGTTAGGGTTAGGTTTGGGGTTAGGGTTAGTGTTAGGGTCAGGGTCAGGGTCAGGGTCAGGTTCAGGGTCAGTGTCAGTGTCAGGGTCCAGGTCAGGGTTCGGGTTAGGATTAGGGTTAGGTTTAGGTTTAGGGTTAGGGTTAGGGTAAGGTTTCGGGTTAGGGTTAGGGTTCGGGTTAGGTTTAGGGTCAGGTTCAGGGTCAGGGTCAGGGTCAGGGTCAGGTTCAGGGTCAGGGTTAGGGTTAGGGTTAGGGTTAGGGTTAGGGTTAGGGTTAGGTTTAGGGTTAGGGAATTCCCCAAGCATCAACGTTTTTTTAAATGTTTTTTTCCTATTTTTTTTATGTTTCCGGAATCGGCTGCCCAGTGGTCAAGAGTATTTTAACACCCTTCAGAGCTAAGGAGCTCAGGTGGCGCTACCATTTTGCTCAGGCTTAGGAAGCGATAGGTCGTAGGTTCGAGGCCAGGCTCAGGACTGAAGCTAGGTTCAGAAATAGGGCGAGGGAGGAGGCGGGAGCTAGGAGCAGGTTGAGAGCAAGGAAATGCGAGATTGTTTTGGCCGGATCTGGTCGAGATTTACTTTAGATTTTTTTTTTTCCCGTGTTTAGGTTTTGGATTTTGGAATTATTTATTTATTTATTTATTTATTTATTTATTTATTTATTTCACTTTCAGGTCAGCGCCAGATTGTTGGTTCACTTCCGGGTTAAGGTTAGGGTTAGGGTTAGGGTTAGGGTTACGGTTAGGGATAGGTTTCGGGTTAGGGTTAGGGTTCGGATTAGGGTTAGGATTAGGGTCAGGGTCAGGGTCAGGGTTAGGGTTAGGGTTAGGGTTAGGGTTAGGTTTCTTATTAGGGTTAGGGTTAGGGTTCGGGTTAGGGTTAGGGTTAGGTTTGGGCTTAGGGTTAGTGTTAGGGTCAGGGTCAGGGTCAGGGTCAGGGTCAGGTTCAGGGTCAGTGTCAGGGTCAGGGTCAGGGTTCGGGTTAGGATTAGGTTTAGGGTTAGGTTTAGGGTTAGGGTTAGGGTAAGGTTTCGGGTTAGGGTAAGGGTTCCGGTTAGGTTTAGGGTGAGGGTCAGGGTCAGGGTCAGGGTCAGGGTTAGGGTTAGGGTTAGGTTTAGGTTTACGGTCAGGGTCAGGGTCAGGTTCAGGGTCAGGGACAGGGTTAGGGTTAGGGTTAGGGTTAGGGTTAGGTTTACGTTTAGGGAATTCCCCAGGCATCAACGTTTTTTTAAATATTTTCTTCCTATTTTTTTTTATGTTTGCGGAATCGGCCGACCAGTGGTCAAGAGTATTCTAAGACCCTTCAGAGCTCAGCAGCTCAGGTGGCTCTACCATTTTGCTCAGGCTTAGGAAGCGATAGGTCGTAGGTTCGAGGCCAGGCTCAGGACTGAAGCTAGGTTCAGAAATAGGGCCAGGGAGGAGGCGGGAGCTAGGAGCAGGTTGAGAGCAAGGAAATCCGAGATTGTTTTGGCCGGATCTGGCCGAGATTGACTTTAGATTTTTTTTTTCCCGAGTTTGGGTTTTTGATTTTGGAATTATTTATTTATTTATTTATTTGTTTATTTATTTCACTTCCAGGTCAGCGCCAGATTCTTGGTTCACTTCCGGGTTAGGGTTAGGGTTAGGGTTCGTGTTAGGGTTAGGGTTAGGGTAAGGGTTACGGTTAGGTTTCGGGTTAGGGTTAGAGTTAGGGTTAGGATTAGGGTCAGGGTCAGGGTCAGGGTTAGGGTTAGGGTTAGGGTTAGGTTTGGGGTTAGGGTTAGTGTTAGGGTCAGGGTCAGGGTCAGGGTCTGGTTCAGTGTCAGTGTCAGGGTCAGGGTGAGGGTCAGGGTTCGGATTACGGTTAGGTTTAGGTTTAGGTTGAGGTTTAGGGTTAGGTTTCGGGTTAGGGTGAGGGTTCGGGTTAGGTTTAGGGTTAGGGTCAGGATCAGGGTCAGGGTAAGGGGAAGCGCAAGGGGCAGGTTGGGGATAAGGGTTACTGTCAGGGTCACGTTCAGGGTCAGGGGCAGGTTCAGGGTCAGGGTTAGGATTAGGGTTAGGGTTAGGGTTAGGTTTAGGGTTAGGGAATACCCCAGGCATAAACGTTTTTTTAAATTTTTTTTCCTATTTTTTTTTATTTTTGCGGAATCGGCTGCCCAGTGGTCAAGAGTATTCTAACACCCTTCAGAGCTCAGCAGCTCAGGTGGCGCTACAGTTTTGCTCAGGCTTAGGAAGCGATAGGTCGAAGGTTCGAAGCCAGGCTCAGGACTGAAGCTAGGTTCAGAAATAGGGCCAGGGAGGAGGCGGGAGCTAGGAGCAGGTTGAGAGCAAGGAAATCCGAGATTGTTTTGGCCGGATCTGGCCGAGATTGACTTTAGATTTTTTTTTTCCCGAGTTTGGGTTTTTGATTTTGGAATTATTTATTTATTTATTTATTTATTTATTTATTTATTTGTTTATTTATTTCACTTCCAGGTCAGCGCCAGATTCTTGGTTCACTTCCGGGTTAGGGTTAGGGTTAGGGTTCGTGTTAGGGTTCGTGTTAGGGTTAGGGTTAGGGTAAGGGTTACGGTTAGGTTTCGGGTTAGGGTTAGGGTTAGGGTTAGGTTTAGGGTTAGTGTTAGGGTTAGGGTTAGGGTCAGGGTCAGGGTCAGGGTCATGGTCAGGGTTAGATTTAGGGTTAGGGTTAGGGTTAGGGATCGGGGTAGGGTTAGGGTTAGTGTCAGGGTCAGGGTCAGGGTCAGGGTCAGGTCAGGGTTAGGGTTAGGGTTAGGGTTAGGATTAGGGTTAGGGTTAGGGTTAGGTTTAGGGTTAGGGTCAGGGTCAGGTTCAGGGTCAGGGTCAGGTTCAGGGTTCGGGTTAGGGTTAAGGTTAGGGAATTCCCCAGGCATCAAGGTTTTTTAAAATATTTTTTTCCTATTTTTTTTTATGTTTGCGGAATCGGCCGCCCAGTGGTCCAGAGTATTCTAACACCCTTCAGAGCTCAGCAGCTCAGGTGGCGCTACCATTTTGCTCAGGCTTAGGAAGCGATAGGTCGTAGGTTCGTTGCCAGGGTTAGGACTGAAGATAGGTTCAGAAATAGGGCCAGGGAGGAGGCGAGAGCTAGGAGCAGGTTGAGAGCAAGGAAATCCGAGATTGTTTTGGCCGGATCTGGCCGAGATTGACTTTAGATTTTTTTTTTTCCCGAGTTGGGGTTTTTGATTTTGGAATTATTTATTTATTTATTTATTTATTTCACTTTCAGGTCAGCGCCAGATTCTTGGTTCACATCCAGGTTAAGGTTAGGGTTAGGGTTAGGGTTAGGGTTAGGGTTAGGGATAGGTTTCGGGTTAGGGTTAGGGTTCGGATTAGGGTTAGGATTAGGGTCAGGGTCAGGGTCAGGGTTAGAATTAGGTTTGGGGTTAGGGTTAGTGTTAGGTCAGGGTCAGGGTCAGGTTCAGTGTCAGTGTCAGGGTCAGGGTCAGGGTCAGGGTCAGGGTCAGGGTTCGGGTTAGGGTTAGGGTTAGGGTTAGGTTTAGGGTTAGGTTTCGGGTTAGGGTTAGGGGTCGGGTTAGGTTTAGGGTTAGGGTCGGGATCAGGGTCAGGGCCAGGGTAAGGATCAAGGTCAGGTTTCGGGTTAGGGTTAGTGTTAGGGTCAGGTTCAGGGTCAGGGTCAGGGTCAGGGTCAGGTTCAGGGTCAGGGTTAGGGTTAGGGTTAGGGTTTAGGGTTAGGGTTCTTGTTAGGATTAGGGTTAGGGTTAGGATTCGGGTTAGGGTTAGGTTTAGGGTTAGGGTTCGGGTTAGGGTTAGGGTTAGGTTTGGGGTTAAGGTTAGTGTTAGGGTCAGGGTCAGGGTCAGGGTCAGGGTCAGGTTCAGGGTCAGGGTTAGGGTTAGGGTTAGGGTTAGTGTTAGGTTTAGGTTTACGTTTAGGGAATTCCCCAGGCATCAACGTTTTTTAAAATATTTTTTTCCTATTTTTTTTTATGTTTGCGGAATCGGCTGCCCAGTGGTCAAGAGTATTCTAACACCCTTCAGAGCTCATCAGCTCAGGTGGCGCTACCTTTTTGCTCAGGCTTAGGAAGCGATAGGTCGTAGGTTCGAGGCCAGGCTCAGGACTGAAGCTAGGTTCAGAAATAGGGCCAGGGAGGAGGCGGGAGCTAGGAGCAGGATGAGAACAAGGAAATCCGAGATTGTTTTGGCCGGATCTGGCCGAGATTGACTTTAGATTTTTTTTTTTCCCGAGTTTGGGTTTTTGATTTTGGAATTATTTATTTATTTATTTATGTATTTATTTATTTATTTATTTCACTTCCGTGTCAGCGCCAGATTCTTGGTTCACTTCCGGGTTAAGGTTAGGGTTATGGTTAGGGTTAGGGTTAGGGTTAGGGATAGGTTTCGGGTTGGGTTTAGGGTTCGGATTAGGGTTAGGATTAGGGTCAGGGTCAGGGTCAGGGTTAGGGTTAGGGTTAGGGTTAGGGTTAGGGTTAGGGTTAGGGTTAGGGTTCTTGTTAGGGTTAGGGTTAGGGTTAGGATTCGGGTTAGGTTTAGGGTTAGGGTTAGGGTTCGGCTTAGGGTTAGGGTTAGGTTTGGGGTTAGGGTTAGTGTTAGGGTCAGGGTCAGGGTCAGGGTCAGGGTCAGGTTCAGGGTCAGTGTCAGTGTCAGGGTCAGGGTCAGTGTCAGGGTCAGGGTCAGGGTCAGGGTTCCGGTTAGGATTAGGGTTAGGGTTAGGTTGAGGGTTAGGGTTAGGGAAAGGTTTCGGGTTAGGGTTAGGTTTCGGGTTAGGTTTAGGGTGAGCTTCAGGGTCAGGGTCAGGGTCAGGTTCAGGGACAGGGTCAGGGTTAGTGTTAGGGCTAGGTTTAGGGTTAGGGTTAGGGTTAGGGTTAGGGTTCTTGTTAGGTTTAGGGTTAGTGTTAGGATTCGGGTTAAGGTTACGGTTAGGGTTATGGTTCGGGTTAGGGTTAGGGTTAGGTTTGGGGTTAGGGTTAGTGTTAGGGTCAGGGTCAGCGTCAGGGTCAGGTTCAGGGTCAGTGTCAGGGTCAGGGTCAGGGTTCGGGTTAGGATTAGGGTTAGGGTTAGGTTTAGGTTTAGGGTTAGGGTAAGGTTTCGTGTTACGGTTAGGGTTCGGGTTAGGTTTAGGGTTAGGGTCAGGGTCACGGTCAGGGTCAGGGTTAGGGTTAGGGTTAGGGTTAGGTTTAGGGTCAGGGTCAGGGTCAGGTTCAGGGTCAGGGTTAGGGTTAGGGTTAGGGTTAGGGTTAGGGTTAGGGTTAGGTTTACGTTTAGGGAATTCCCCAGGCATCAACGTTTTTTTAAATATTTTTTTCCTATTTTTTTATGTTTGCGGAATCGGCTGCACAGTCGTGAAGAGTATTCTAACACCCTTCAGAGCTCAGCAGCTCAGGTGGCGCTACCTTTTTGCTCAGGCTTAGGAAGTGATAGGTCGTAGGTTCGAGGCCAGGCTCAGGACGGAAACTAGGTTCAGAAATAGGCCCAGGGAGGAGGCGGGAGCTAGGAGCAGTTTGAGAACAAGGAAATCCGAGATTGTTTTGGCCGGATCTGGCCGAGATTGACTTTAGATTTTTTTTTTTCCCGAATTTGGGTTTTTGATTTTGGGATTATTTATTTATTTATTTATTTATTTATTTATTCCACTTCCGGGTCAGCGCAAGATTCTTGGTTCACTTCCGGATTAGGGATAGGGTTAGGGTTAGGGTTCGTGTTAGGGTTAGGGATAGGGTAAGGGTTACGGTTAGGTTTCGTGTTAGGGTTAGGGTTAGGGTTAGGTTTAGGGTTAGGGTTAGGGTAAGGGTTAGGGTTAGGATTAGGGTCAGGGTCAGTGTCAGGGTCAGGGTCAGGTTCAGGGTTCGGGTTAGGGTTAGGGTTAGGGAATTACCCAGGCATGGGGTCAGGGTCAGGGTCAGGTTCAGGGTCAGTGTCAGGGTCATGGTCAGGGTCAGGGTCAGGGTCAGGGTTCGGGTTAGGATTAGGGTTAGGGTTAGGTTGAGGGTTCGGGTTAGGGTAAGGTTTCGGGTTAGGGTTAGGTTTCGGGTTAGGTTTAGGGTGAGGTTCAGGGTCAGGGTCCGAGTCAGGGTCAGCTTCAGGGACAGGGTCAGGGTTAGCGTGAGGGGTAGGGTTAGAGTTATGTTTAGGGGTAGGAGTAGGGATAGGTTTCGGGTTGGGGTTAGGGTTCAGATTAGCGTTAGGATTAGGGTCAGGGTCAGGGTCAGGTTTAGAGTTAGGGTTAGGGTTAGGGTTAGGGTTCTTGTTAGGGTTAGGGTTAGGGTTATATTCGGGTTAGGGTTAGGGTTAGGGTTAGGGTTCGGGTTAGGGTTAGGTTTGGGGTTAGGGTTACTGTTAGGGTCAGGGTCAGGGTCAGGGTCAGGTTCAGGGTCAGTGTCAGTGTCAGGGTCCGGGTCAGGGTTCGGGTTAGGATTAGGGTGAGTGTTAGGTTTAGGGTTAGGGTTAGGGTAAGGTTTCGGGATAGGGTTAGGGTTCGGGTTAGGTTTAGGGTCAGGTTCAGGGTCAGGGTCAGGGTCAGGGTCAGGTTCAGGGTGAGGGTTAGGGTTAGGGTTAGGGTTAGGGTTAGGGTTAGGTTTAGGGTTAGGGAATTCCCCAGGCATCAACGTTTTTTTAAATGTTTTTTTCCTATTTTTTTTATGTTTGCGGAATCGGCTGCCCAGTGGTCAAGAGTACTCTAACACCCTTCAGAGCTCAGGAGCTTAGGTGGCGCTACCATTTTGCTCAGGCTTAGGAAGCGATAGGTCGTAGGTTCGAGGCCAGGCTCAGGAATGAAGCTAGGTTCAGATATAGGGCCAGGGAGGAGGCGGGAGCTAGGAGCAGGTTGAGAGCAAGGAAATGCGAGATTGTTTTGTCCGGATCTGGTCGAGATTTACTTTAGATTTTTTTTTTCCCGTGTTTGGGTTTTGGATTTTGGAATTATTTATTTATTTATTTATTTATTTATTTATTTATTTATTTCACTTTCAGGTCAGCGCCAGATTCTTGGTTCACTTCCGGGTTAAGGTTAGGGTTAGGGTTAGGGTTAGGGATAGGTTTCGGGTTGGGGTTAGGGTTCAGATTAGGGTTAGGATTAGGGTTAGGATTAGGGTCATGGTCAGGGTCAGGGTTAGGGTTAGGGTTAGGGTTAGGGTTCTTGTTAGGGTTAGGGTTAGGGTTAGGATTCGGGTTAGGTTTAGGGTTAGGGTTAGGGTTCGGGTTAGGGTTAGGGTTAGGTTTGGGGTTAGGATTAGTGTTAGGGTAAGGGTCAGGGTCAGGGTCAGGGTCAGGTTCAGGGTCAGTGTCAGGGTCAGGGTCAGGGTCAGGGTCAGAGTTCGGGTTAGGATTAGGGTTAGGGTTAGGTTGAGGGTTAGGGTTAGGTTAAGGTTTCGGGTTAGGGTTAGGTTTCGGGTTAGGTTTAGGGTGAGGTTCAGGGTCAGGGTCAGGGTCAGGGTCAGGTTCAGGGTCAGGGTCAGGGTCAGGGTAAGGTTAGGGTTAGGGTTAGGTTTAGGAGTAGGATTAGGGATAGGTTTCGGGTTGGGGTTAGGGTTCGGATTAGCGTTAGGATTAGGGTCAGGGTCAGGGTCAGGGTTAGGGTTAGGGTTAGGGTTAGGGTTAGGGTTAGGGTTCTTGTTAGGGTTAGGGTTAGGGTTAGGATTCGAGTTAGGGGTAGGGTTGGGGTTGGGGTTCGGGTTAGGGTTGGGGTTAGGTGTGGGGTTAGGGTAGGTGTTAGGGTCAGTGTCAGGGTCAGGGTCAGGTTCAGGGTCAGTGTCAGGGTCAGGGTCCAGGTCAGGGTTCGGGTTAGGATTAGGGTTAGGTTTAGGTTTAGGGTTAGGGTTAGGGTAAGGTTTCGGGTTAGGGTTAGGGTTCGGGTTAGGTTTAGGGTCAGGTTCAGGGTCAGGGTCAGGGTCAGGGTCAGGTTCAGGGTCAGGGTTAGGGTTAGGGTTAGGGTTAGGGTTAGGGTTAGGGTTAGGTTTAGGGTTAGGGAATTCCCCAAGCATCAACGTTTTTTTAAATGTTTTTTTCCTATTTTTTTTATGTTTCCGGAATCGGCTGCCCAGTGGTCAAGAGTATTTTAACACCCTTCAGAGCTAAGGAGCTCAGGTGGCGCTACCATTTTGCTCAGGCTTAGGAAGCGATAGGTCGTAGGTTCGAGGCCAGGCTCAGGACTGAAGCTAGGTTCAGAAATAGGGCGAGGGAGGAGGCGGGAGCTAGGAGCAGGTTGAGAGCAAGGAAATGCGAGATTGTTTTGGCCGGATCTGGTCGAGATTTACTTTAGATTTTTTTTTTTCCCGTGTTTAGGTTTTGGATTTTGGAATTATTTATTTATTTATTTATTTATTTATTTATTTATTTCACTTTCAGGTCAGCGCCAGATTGTTGGTTCACTTCCGGGTTAAGGTTAGGGTTAGGGTTAGGGTTAGGGTTACGGTTAGGGATAGGTTTCGGGTTAGGGTTAGGGTTCGGATTAGGGTTAGGATTAGGGTCAGGGTCAGGGTCAGGGTTAGGGTTAGGGTTAGGGTTAGGGTTAGGTTTCTTATTAGGGTTAGGGTTAGGGTTCGGGTTAGGGTTAGGGTTAGGTTTGGGCTTAGGGTTAGTGTTAGGGTCAGGGTCAGGGTCAGGGTCAGGGTCAGGTTCAGGGTCAGTGTCAGGGTCAGGGTCAGGGTTCGGGTTAGGATTAGGTTTAGGGTTAGGTTTAGGGTTAGGGTTAGGGTAAGGTTTCGGGTTAGGGTAAGGGTTCCGGTTAGGTTTAGGGTTAGGGTCAGGGTCAGGGTCAGGGTCAGGGTTAGGGTTAGGGTTAGGTTTAGGTTTACGGTCAGGGTCAGGGTCAGGTTCAGGGTCAGGGACAGGGTTAGGGTTAGGGTTAGGGTTAGGGTTAGGTTTACGTTTAGGGAATTCCCCAGGCATCAACGTTTTTTTAAATATTTTCTTCCTATTTTTTTTTATGTTTGCGGAATCGGCCGACCAGTGGTCAAGAGTATTCTAAGACCCTTCAGAGCTCAGCAGCTCAGGTGGCTCTACCATTTTGCTCAGGCTTAGGAAGCGATAGGTCGTAGGTTCGAGGCCAGGCTCAGGACTGAAGCTAGGTTCAGAAATAGGGCCAGGGAGGAGGCGGGAGCTAGGAGCAGGTTGAGAGCAAGGAAATCCGAGATTGTTTTGGCCGGATCTGGCCGAGATTGACTTTAGATTTTTTTTTTCCCGAGTTTGGGTTTTTGATTTTGGAATTATTTATTTATTTATTTATTTGTTTATTTATTTCACTTCCAGGTCAGCGCCAGATTCTTGGTTCACTTCCGGGTTAGGGTTAGGGTTAGGGTTCGTGTTAGGGTTAGGGTTAGGGTAAGGGTTACGGTTAGGTTTCGGGTTAGGGTTAGAGTTAGGGTAAGGATTAGGGTCAGGGTCAGGGTCAGGGTTAGGGTTAGGGTTAGGGTTAGGTTTGGGGTTAGGGTTAGTGTTAGGGTCAGGTTCAGGGTCAGGGTCTGGTTCAGTGTCAGTGTCAGGGTCAGGGTGAGGGTCAGGGTTCGGATTAGGGTTAGGGTTAGGTTTAGGTTTAGGTTTAGGGTTAGGTTTCGGGTTAGGGTTAGGGTTCGGGTTAGGTTTAGGGTTAGGGTCAGGATCAGGGTCAGGGTCAGGGTAAGGGTCAGGGGCAGGTTTCGGATTAGGGTTAGTGTTAGGGTCACGTTCAGGGTCAGGGTCAGGTTCAGGGTCAGGGTTAGGATTAGGGTTAGGGTTAGGGTTAGGTTTAGGGTTAGGGAATACCCCAGGCATAAACGTTTTTTTAAATTTTTTTTCCTATTTTTTTTTATTTTTGCGGAATCGGCTGCCCAGTGGTCAAGAGTATTCTAACACCCTTCAGAGCTCAGCAGCTCAGGTGGCGCTACAGTTTTGCTCAGGCTTAGGAAGCGATAGGTCGAAGGTTCGAAGCCAGGCTCAGGACTGAAGCTAGGTTCAGAAATAGGGCCAGGGAGGAGGCGGGAGCTAGGAGCAGGTTGAGAGCAAGGAAATCCGAGATTGTTTTGGCCGGATCTGGCCGAGTTTGACTTTAGATTTTTTTTTTCCCGAGTTTGGGTTTTTGATTTTGGAATTATTTATTTATTTATTTATTTATTTATTTATTTATTTATTTATTTTTTTCACTTCCAGGTCAGCGCCAGATTCTTGGTTCACTTCCGGGTTAGGGTTAGGGTTAGGGTTAGGGTTAGGGTTCGTGTTAGTGTTAGGGTTAGGGTAAGGGTTACGGTTAGGTTTCGGGTTAGGGTTAGGGTTAGGGTTAGGTTTAGGGTTAGTGTTAGGGTTAGGGTTAGGGTCAGGGTCAGGGTCAGGGTCATGGTCAGGGTTAGATTTAGGGTTAGGGTTAGGGTTAGGGATCGGGGTAGGGTTAGGGTTAGTGTCAGGGTCAGGGTCAGGGTCAGGGTCAGGTCAGGGTTAGGGTTAGGGTTAGGGTTAGGATTAGGGTTAGGGTTAGGGTTAGGTTTAGGGTTAGGGTCAGGGTCAGGTTCAGGGTCAGGGTCAGGTTCAGGGTTCGGGTTAGGGTTAAGGTTAGGGAATTCCCCAGGCATCAAGGTTTTTTAAAATATTTTTTTCCTATTTTTTTTTTATGTTTGCGGAATCGGCCGCCCAGTGGTCCAGAGTATTCTAACACCCTTCAGAGCTCAGCAGCTCAGGTGGCGCTACCATTTTGCTCAGGCTTAGGAAGCGATAGGTCGTAGGTTCGTTGCCAGGGTTAGGACTGAAGATAGGTTCAGAAATAGGGCCAGGGAGGAGGCGAGAGCTAGGAGCAGGTTGAGAGCAAGGAAATCCGAGATTGTTTTGGCCGGATCTGGCCGAGATTGACTTTAGATTTTTTTTTTTCCCGAGTTGGGGTTTTTGATTTTGGAATTATTTATTTATTTATTTATTTATTTCACTTTCAGGTCAGCGCCAGATTCTTGGTTCACATCCAGGTTAAGGTTAGGGTTAGGGTTAGGGTTAGGGTTAGGGTTAGGGATAGGTTTCGGGTTAGGGTTAGGGTTCGGATTAGGGTTAGGATTAGGGTCAGGGTCAGGGTCAGGGTTAGAATTAGGTTTGGGGTTAGGGTTAGTGTTAGGTCAGGGTCAGGGTCAGGTTCAGTGTCAGTGTCAGGGTCAGGGTCAGGGTCAGGGTCAGGGTCAGGGTTCGGGTTAGGGTTAGGGTTAGGGTTAGGTTTAGGGTTAGGTTTCGGGTTAGGGTTAGGGTTCGGGTTAGGTTTAGGGTTAGGGTCAGGATCAGGGTCAGGGTCAGGGTAAGGATCAAGGTCAGGTTTCGGGTTAGGGTTAGTGTTAGGGTCAGGTTCAGGGTCAGGGTCAGGGTCAGGGTCAGGTTCAGGGTCAGGGTTAGGGTTAGGGTTAGGGTTTAGGGTTAGGGTTCTTGTTAGGATTAGGGTTAGGGTTAGGATTCGGGTTAGCGTTAGGTTTAGGGTTAGGGTTCGGGTTAGGGTTAGGGTTAGGTTTGGGGTTAAGGTTAGTGTTAGGGCCAGGGTCAGGGTCAGGGTCAGGGTCAGGTTCAGGGTCAGGGTTAGGGTTAGGGTTAGTGTTAGGTTTAGGGTTTGGATTAGGGATAGGTTTCGGGTTGGGGTTAGGGTTCGGATTAGCGTTAGGATTAGGGTCAGGGTCAGGGTCAGGGTTAGGGTTAGGGTTAGGGTTAGGGTTAGGGTTCTTGTTAGGGTTAGGATTAGGGTTAGGATTCGGGTTAGGGTTAGGGTTAGGGTTAGGGTTCGGGTTAGGGTTAGGGTTAGGTTTGGGGTTAGGGTTAGTGTTAGGGTCAGGGTCAGGGTCAGGGTAAGGTTCAGGGTCAGTGTCAGTGTCAGGGTCAGGGTCAGGGTTCGGGTTAGGATTAGTATTAGGGTTAGGTTTAGGGTTAGGGTTAGCGTAAGGTTTCGGGTTAGGGTTAGGGTTGGGTTAGGTTTAGGGTCAGGTTCAGGGTCAGGGTCAGGGTCAGGGTCAGGTTCAGGGTTAGGATTAGTATTAGGGTTAGGTTTAGGGTTAGGGTTAGGGTTAGGGTTAGGTTTAGGGTTAGGGATAGGTTTCGGGTTAGGGTTAGGGTTCGGATTAGGGTTAGGATTAGGGTCAGGGTCAGCGTCAGGGTTAGGGTTAGGGTTAGGGTTAGGGTTAGGGTTCTTATTAGGGTTAGGGTTAGGGTTAGGATTGGGGTTAGGGATAGGTTTCGGGTTAGGGTTAGGGTTCGGATTAGGGTTAGGATTAGGGTCAGGGTCAGGGTCAGGGTTAGGGTTAGGGTTAGGGTTAGGGTTAGTGTTAGGGTTCTTATTAGGGTTAGGGTTAGGGTTAGGATTCGGGTTAGGGTTAGGGTTAGGGTTAGGGTTCGGGTTAGGGTTAGGGTTAGGTTTGGGGTTAGGGTTAGTGTTAGGGTCAGGGTCAGGGTAAGGGTCAGGGTCAGGGTTCGGGTTAGGATTAGGGTTAGGGTTAGGTTTAGGGTTAGGGTTAGGGTAAGGTTTCGGGTTAGGGTTAGGGTTCGGTTTAGGTTTAGGGTTAGGGTCAGGGTCAGGGTCAGGGTCAGGGTTAGGGTTAGGGTTAGGGTTAGGTTTAGGGTCAGGGTCAGGGGCAGGTTCAGGGTCAGGGTTAGGGTTAGGGTTAGGGTTAGGGTCAGATTCAGGGTCAGGGTCAGGTTCAGGGTCAGGGTTAGGGTTAGGGTTAGGGTTAGGGTTAGTTTTAGGGTTAGGGAAATCCCCAGGCATCAATGTTTTTTTAAATATTTTTTTCCTATTTTTTTTTATGTTTGCGGAATAGGCCGCCAGTGGTCAAGAGTATACTAACACCCTTCAGAGCTCAGCAGCTCAGGTGGCACTACCGTTTTGCTCAGGCTTAGGAAGCGGTAGGTCGTAGGTTCGAGGCCAGGCTCAGGACTGAAGCTAGGTTCAGAAATAGGGCCAGGGAGGAGGCGGGAGCTAGGAGCAGATTGAGAGCAAGGAAATCCGAGATTGTTTTGGTCGGATCTGGATCAGATTGACTTTAGATTTTTTTTTTCCGGAGTTTGGATTTTTGATTTATTTATTTATTTATTTATTTATTTATTTCACTTCCAGGTCAGCGCCAGATTCTTGGTTCACTTCCGGGTTAGGGTTAGGGTTAGGGTTAGGGTTCGTGTTAGGGTTAGAGTTAGGGTAAGGGTTACGGTTAGGTTTCGGGTTAGGGTTAGGTTTAGGGTTAGGTTTAGGGTTAGTGTTAGGGTTAGGGTTAGGGTCAGGGTCAGGGTCAGGGTCATGGTCAGGGTTAGATTTAGGGTTAGGGTTAGGGTTAGGGATCGGGGTAGGGTTAGGGTTAGTGTCAGGGTCAGGGTCAGGTCAGGGTCAGGTCAGGGTTAGGGTTAGCGTTAGGGTTAGGATTAGGGTTAGGGTTAGGGTTAGGTTTAGGGTTAGGGTCAGGGTCAGGTTCAGGGTCAGGGTCAGGTTCAGGGTTCGGGTTAGGGTTAGGGTTAGGGAATTCCCCAGGCATCAAGGTTTTTTAAAATATTTTTTTCCTATTTTTTTTTTTATGTTTGCGGAATCGGCCGCCCAGTGGTCCAGAGTATTCTAACACCCTTCAGAGCTCAGCAGCTCAGGTGGCGCTACCTTTTTGCTCAGGCTTAGGAAGCGATAGGTCGTAGGTTCGAGGCCAGGCTCAGGACTGAAGCTAGGTTCAGAAATAGGGCCAGGGAGGAGGCGGGAGCTAGGAGCAGGTTGAGAACAAGGAAATCCGAGATTGTTTTGGCCGGATCTGGCCGAGATTGACTTTAGATTTTTTTTTTTCCCGAGTTTGGGTTTTTGATTTTGGAATTATTTATTTATTTATTTATTTATTTCACTTTCAGGTCAGCGCCAGATTCTTGGTTCACTTCCAGGTTAAGGTTAGGGTTAGGGTTAGGGTTAGGGATAGGTTTCGTGTTAGGGTTAGGGTTCGGATTAGGGTTAGGATTAGTGTCAGGGTCAGGGTCAGGGTTAGAATTAGTTTTGGGGTTAGGGTTAGTGTTAGGTCAGGGTCAGGGTCAGGTTCAGTGTCAGTGTCAGGGTCAGGGTCAGGGTCAGGGTCAGGGTCAGGGTTCGGGTTAGGGTTAGGGTTAGGTTTAGGGTTAGGTTTCGGGTTAGGGTTAGGGTTCGGGTTAGGTTTAGGGTTAGGGTCAGGAACAGGGTCAGGGTCAGGGTAAGGATCAGGGTCAGGTTTCGGGTTAGGGTTAGTGTTAGGGTCAGGTTCAGGGTCAGGGTCAGGGTCAGGGTCAGGTTCAGGGTCAGGGTTAGGGTTAGGGTTAGGGTTTAGGGTTAGGGTTCTTGTTAGGATTAGGGTTAGGGTTAGGATTCGGGTTAGGGTTAGGTTTAGGGTTAGGGTTCGGGTTAGGGTTAGGGTTAGGTTTGGGGTTAAGGTTAGTGTTAGGGTCAGGGTCAGGGTCAGGTTCAGGGTCAGGGTTAGGGTTAGGGTTAGGGTTAGGTTTAGGGTTTGGATTAGGGATAGGTTTCGGGTTGGGGTTAGGGTTCGGATTAGCGTTAGGATTAGGGTCAGGGTCAGGGTCAGGGTTAGGGTTAGGGTTAGGGTTAGGGTTAGGGTTCTTGTTAGGGTTAGGATTAGGGTTAGGGTTCGGGTTAGGGTTAGGGTTAGGTTTGGGGTTAGGGTTAGTGTTAGGGTCAGGGTCAGGGTCAGGGTAAGGTTCAGGGTCAGTGTCAGTGTCAGGGTCAGGGTCAGGGTTCGGGTTAGGATTAGTATTAGGGTTAGGTTTAGGGGTAGGTTTAGGGTAAGGTTTCGGGGTAGGGGTAGGGTTGGGTTAGGTTTAGGGTCAGGTTCAGGGTCAGGGTCAGGGTCAGGGTCAGGTACAGGGTTAGGATTAGTATTAGGGTTAGGTTTAGGGTTAGGGTTAGGGTTAGGGTTAGGGTTAGGGTTAGGTTTAGGATTAGGGATAGGTTTCGGGTTAGGGTTAGGGTTCGGATTAGGGTTAGGATTAGGGTCAGGGTCAGGGTCAGGGTTAGGGTTAGGGTTAGGGTTAGGTTTAGGGTTCTTATTAGGGTTAGGGTTAGGGTTAGGATTGGGGTTAGGGATAGGTTTCGGGTTAGGGTTAGGGTTCGGATTAGGGTTAGGATTAGGGTCAGGGTTAGCGTTAGGGTTAGGGTTAGGGTTAGGGTTCTTATTAGGGTTAGGTTTAGGGTTAGGATTCGGGTTAGGGTTAGGGTTAGGGTTAGGGTTCGGGTTAGGGTTAGGGTTAGGTTTGGGGTTAGGGTTAGTGTTAGGGTCAGGGTCAGGGTAAGGGTCAGGGTCAGGGTTCGGGTTAGGATTAGGGTTAGGGTTAGGTTTAGGGTTAGGGTTAGGGTAAGGTTTCGGGTTAGGGTTAGGGTTCGGGTTAGGTTTAGGGTTAGGGTGAGGGTCAGGGTCAGGGTCAGGGTTAGGGTTAGGGTTAGGGTTAGGTTTAGGGTCAGGGTCAGTGTCAGGTTCAGGGTCAGGGTTAGGGTTAGGGTTAGGGTTAGGGTTAGGTTTAGGTTTACGTTTAGGGAATTCCCCAGGCATCAACATTTTTTAAAATATTTTTTTCCTATTTTTTTTTATGTTTGCGGAATCGGCTGCCCAGTGGTCAAGAGTATTCTAACACCCTTCAGAGCTCATCAGCTCAGGTGGCGCTACCTTTTTGCTCAGGCTTAGGAAGCGATAGGTCGTAGGTTCGAGGCCAGGCTCAGGACTGAAGCTAGGTTCAGAAATAGGGCCAGGGAGGAGGCGGAAGCTAGGAGCAGGTTGAGAACAAGGAAATCCGAGATTGTTTTGGCCGGATCTGGCCGAGATTGACTTTAGATTTTTTTTTTCCCGAGTTTGGGTTTTTGATTTTGGAATTATTTATTTATTTATTTATGTATTTATTTATTTATTTATTTCACTTCCGTGTCAGCGCCAGATTCTTGGTTCACTTCCGGGTTAAGGTTAGGGTTATGGTTAGGGTTAGGGTTAGGGTTAGGGATAGGTTTCGGGTTGGGGTTAGGGTTCGGATTAGGGTTAGGATTAGGGTCAGGGTCAGGGTCAGGGTTAGGGTTAGGGTTAGGGTTAGGTTTAGGGTTAGGGTTAGGGTTCTTGTTAGGGTTAGGGTTAGGGTTAGGATTCGGGTTAGGTTTAGGGTTAGGGTTAGGGTTCGGCTTAGGGTTAGGGTTAGGTTTGGGGTTAGGGTTAGTGTTAGGGTCAGGTCAGGGTCAGGGTCAGGTTCAGGTTCAGGGTCAGTGTCAGTGTCAGTGTCAGGGTCAGTGTCAGGGTCAGGGTCAGGGTTCCGGTTAGGATTAGGGTTAGGGTTAGGTTGAGGGTTAGGGTTAGGGTAAGGTTTCGGGTTAGGGTTAGGTTTCGGGTTAGGTTTAGGGTGAGGTTCAGGGTCAGGGTCAGGGTCAGGTTCAGGGACAGGGTCAGGGTTAGTGTTAGGGTTAGGTTTAGGGTTAGGGTTAGGGTTAGGGTTAGGGTTCTTGTTAGGTTTAGGGTTAGTGTTAGGATTCGGGTTAAGGTTACGGTTAGGGTTATGGTTCGGGTTAGGGTTAGGGTTAGGTTTGGGGTTAGGGTTAGGGTGAGGTTCAGGGTCAGGGTCAGGGTCAGGTTCAGGGTCAGGGTTAGGGTTCGTGTTAGGGTTAGAGTTAGGGTAAGGGTTACGGTTAGGTTTCGGGTTAGGGTTAGGGTTAGGGTTAGGTTTAGGGTTAGGGTTAGGGTTACGGTTAGGGTCAGGGTCAGGATCAGGGTCATGGTCAGGGTTAGATTTAGGGTTGGGGTTAGGGTTAGGGATCGGGGTAGGGTTAGGGTTAGTGTCAGAGTCAGGGTCAGGGTCAGGTTCAGGTCAGGGTTAGGGTTAGGGTTAGGGTTAGGATTAGAGTTAGGGTTAGGGTTAGGTTAAGGGTTAGGGTCAGGGTCAGGTTCAGGGTCAGGGTTAGGTTCAGGGTTCGGGTTAGGTTTAGGGTTAGGGTTAGGGTTAGGGTTAGGGTTAGTGTTCTTATTAAGGTTAGGGTTAGGGTTAGGATTCGGGTTAGGGTTAGGGTTAGGGTTAAGGTTAGGGTTAGGTTTGGGGTTAGGGTTAGGTTTAGGGTTAGGGTCAGGGTCAGGGTCAGGGTCAGGGTTCGGGTTAGGATTAGGGTTAGGGTTAGGTTTAGGGTTAGGTTTAGGGTAATGTTTCGGGTTAGGGTTAGGGTGCGGGGTAGGTTAAGGGTTAGGGAAAGGGCCAGAGTCAGAGGCAGGGTTAGGGTTAGGGTTAGGGTTAGGTTTAGGGTTAGGTTTGGGGTTAGGGTTAGTGTTAGGGTCAGAGTCAGGGTCAGGTTTAGGGTTAGGGTTAGGGTTAGGGTTAGGGTTAGGGTTAGGTTTAGGGTCAGGGTCAGGGTCAGGTTCAGGGTCAGGGTTAGGGTTAGGGTTAGGGTTAGTGTTAGGTTTAGGTTTACGTTTAGGGAATTCCCCAGGCATCAACGTTTTTTTAAATATTTTTTTCCTATTTTTTTTTATGTTTGCGGAATCGGCTGCCCAGTGGTCAAGAGTATTCTAACACCCTTCAGAGCTCAGCAGCTCAGGTGGCGCTACCTTTTTGCTCAGGCTTAGGAAGTGATAGGTCGCAGGTTCGAGGCCAGGCTCAGGATTGAAGCTAGGTTCAGAAATAGGGCCAGGGAGGAGGCAGGAGCTAGGAGCAGGTTGAGAACAAGGAAATCCGAGATTGTTTTGGCCGGATCTGGCCGAGATTGACTTTAGATTTTTTTTTTTACCAAGTTTGGGTTTTTGATTTTGGAATTATTTATTTATTTATTTATTTATGTATTTATTTATTTATTTATTTCACTTCCGTGTCAGCGCCAGATTCTTGGTTCATTTTCGGGTTAAGGTTAGGGTTAGGGTTAGGGTTAGGGTTAGGGATAGGTTTCGGGTTGGGGTTAGGGTTCGGATTAGGGGTAGGATTAGGGTCATGGTCAGGGTCAGGGTTAGGGTTAGGGTTAGGGTTGGGGTTCTTGTTAGGGTTAGGGTTAGGGTTAGGATTCGGGTTAGGGTGAGGGTTAGGGTTAGGGTTCGGATTAGGGTTAGGATTAGGGTCATGGTCAGGGTCAGGGTTAGGGTTAGGGTTAGGGTTAGGGTTAGTGTCAGGGTCAGGGTCAGGGTCAGGTTCAGGGTCTGTGTCAGGGGCAGGGTCAGGGGCGGGGGCAGGGCCAGAGTCCGGGTTAGGATTAGGGTTAGGGTTAGGTTGAGGGTTAGGGTTAGGTTAAGGTTCCGGGTTAGGGTTAGGTTTCGGGTTAGGTTTAGGGTGAGGTTCAGGGTCAGGGTCAGGGTCAGGGTCAGGTTCAGGGTCAGGGTCAGGGTCAGGGTTAGGGTTAGGGTTAGGGTTAGGTTTAGGAGTAGGATTAGGGATAGGTTTCGGGTTGGGGTTAGGGTTCGGATTAGCGTTAGGATTGGGGTCAGGGTCAGGGTCAGGGTTAGGGTTAGGGTTAGGGTTAGGGTTAGGGTTCTTGTTAGGGTTAGGGTTAGTGTTAGGATTCGGGTTAGGGTTAGGGTTAGGGTTAGGGTTCGGGTTAGGGTTAGGGTTAGGTCTGGGGTTAGGGTTAGTGGTAGGGTCAGGGTCAGGGTCAGGGTCAGGTTCAGGGTGAGGGTCAGTGGCAGTGCCCGGGCCAGGGTTCGGGTTAGGATTAGGGTTAGGGTTAGGTTTAGGGTTAGGGTTAGGGTAAGGTTTCGGGTTAGGGTTAGGGTTCGGGTTAGGTTTAGGGTCAGGTTCAGGGTCAGGGTCAGGGTCAGGGTCAGGTTCAGGGTCAGGGTCAGGGTTAGGGTTAGGGTTAGGGTTAGGGTTAGGGTTAGGTTTAGGGTTAGGGAATTCCCCAGGCATCAACGTTTCTTTAAATGTTTTTTTCCTATTTTTTTTATGTTTGCGGAATCGGCTGCCCAGTGGTCAAGAGTATTTTAACACCCTTCAGAGCTAAGGAGCTCAGGTGGCGCTACCATTTTGCTCAGGCTTAGGAAGCGATAGGTCGTAGGTTCGAGGCCAGGCTCAGGACTGAAGCTAGGTTCAGAAATAGGGCCAGGGAGGAGGCGGGAGCTAGGAGCAGGTTGAGAGCAAGGAAATGCGAGATTGTTTTGGCCGGATCTGGTCGAGATTTACTTTAGATTTTTTTTTTCCCGTGTTTAGGTTTTGGATTTTGGAATTATTTATTTATTTATTTATTTATTTATTTATTTATTTCACTTTCAGGTCAGCGCCAGATTCTTGGTTCACTTCCGGGTTAAGGTTAGGGTTAGGGTTAGGGTTAGGGTTACGGTTAGGGATAGGTTTCGGGTTAGGGTTAGGGTTCGGATTAGGGTTAGGATTAGGGTCAGGGTCAGGGTCAGGGTTAGGGTTAGGGTTAGGGTTAGGGTTAGGGTTCTTATTAGGGTTAGGGTTAGGGTTAGGATTCGGGTTAGGGTTAGGGTTAGGGTTAGGGTTCGGGTTAAGTTTAGGGTTAGGTTTGGGGTTAGGGTTAGTGTTAGGGTCAGGGTCAGGGTCAGGGTCAGGTTCAGGGTCAGTGTCAGGGTCAGGGTCAGGGTTCGGGTTAGGATTAGTGTTAGGGTTAGGTTTAGGTTTAGGGTTAGGGTAAGGTTTCGTGTTACGGTTAGGGTTCGGGTTAGGTTTAGGGTTAGGGTCAGGGTCAGGGTCAGGGTCAGGGTTAGGGTTAGGGTTAGGGTTAGGTTTAGGGTCAGAGTCAGGGTCAGGTTCAGGGTCAGGGTTAGGGTTAGGGTTAGGGTTAGGGTTAGGGTTAGGTTTACGTTTAGGGAATTCCCCAGGCATCAACGTTTTTTTAAATATTTTTTTCCTATTTTTTTTATGTTTGCGGAATCGGCTGCACAGTCGTGAAGAGTATTCTAACACCCTTCAGAGCTCAGCAGCTCAGGTGGCGCTACCTTTTTGCTCAGGCTTAGGAAGTGATAGGTCGTAGGTTCGAGGCCAGGCTCAGGACTGAAACTAGGTTCAGAAATAGGCCCAGGGAGGAGGCGGGAGCTAGGAGCAGTTTGAGAACAAGGAAATCCGAGATTGTTTTGGCCGGATCTGGCCGAGATTGACTTTAGATTTTTTTTTTTCCCGAATTTGGGTTTTTGATTTTGGGATTATTTATTTATTTATTTATCTATTTATTCCACTTCCGGGTCAGCGCAAGATTCTTGGTTCACTTCCGGATTAGGGATAGGGTTAGGGTTAGTGTTCGTGTTAGGGTTAGGGATAGGGTAAGGGTTACGGTTAGGTTTCGTGTTAGGGTTAGTTTTAGGGTTAGGTTTAGGGTTAGGGTTAGGGTAAGGGTTAGGGTTAGGGTTATGGTCAGGGTCAGTGTCAGGGTCAGGGTCAGGTTCAGGGTTCGGGTTCGGGTAAGGGTTAGGGAATGACACAGGCCTCGGGGCAGGGGCAGGGTCAGGTTCAGGGTCAGTGCCAGGGTCATGGTCAGGGGCAGGGTCAGGGTCAGGGTTCGGGTTAGGATTAGGTTTAGGGTTAGGTTGAGGGTTCGGGTTAGGGTAAGGTTTCGGGTTAGGGTTAGGTTTCGGGTTAGGTTTAGGGTGAGGTTCAGGGTCAGGGTCCGGGTCAGGGTCAGGTTCAGGGTCAGGGTCAGGGTTAGGGTTAGGGTTAGGGTAAGGGTTAGGTTTAGGGGTAGGATTAGGGATAGGTTTCGGGTTGGGGTTAGGGTTCAGATTAGCGTTAGGATTAGGGTCAGGGTCAGGGTCACGTTAGAGTTAGGGTTAGGGTTAGGGTGAGGGTTCTTGTTAGGGTTACGGTTAGGGTTATATTCGGGTTAGGGTTAGGGTTAGGGTTAGTGTTAGGGTTAGGGTTAGTGTTCGGGCTAGGGGTAGGTTTGGGGTTAGGGTTACTGTTAGGGTCAGGGTCATGGTCAGGGTCAGGTTCAGGGTCAGTGTCAGTGTCAGGGTCCGGGTCAGGGTTCGGGTTAGGATTAGGGTTAGGGTTAGGTTTAGGGTTAGGGTTAGGGTAAGGTTTCGGGATAGGGTTAGGGTTCGGGTTAGGTTTAGGGTCAGGTTCAGGGTCAGGGTCAGGGTCAGGGTCAGGTTCAGGGTCAGTGTTAGGGTTAGGGTTAGGGTTAGGGTTAGGTTAAGGGTTAGGGAATTCCCCAGGCATCAACGTTTTTTTAAATGTTTTTTTCCTATTTTTTTTATGTTTGTGGAATCGGCTGCCCAGTGGTCAAGAGTACTCTAACACCCTTCCGAGCTCAGGAGCTTAGGTGGCGCTACCATTTTGCTCAGGCTTAGGAAGCGATAGGTCGTAGGTTCGAGGCCAGGCTCAGGAATGAAGCTAGGTTCAGAAATAGGGCCAGGGAGAAGGCGGGAGCTAGGAGCAGGTTGAGAGCAAGGAAATGCGAGATTGTTTTGGCCGGATCTGGTCGAGATTTACTTTAGATTTTTTTTTTCCCGTGTTTGGGTTTTGGATTTTGGAATTATTTATTTATTTATTTATTTATTTATTTATTTATTTATTTCACTTTCAGGTCAGCGCCAGATTCTTGGTTCACTTCCGGGTTAAGGTTAGGGTTAGGGTTAGGGTTACGGTTAGGGATAGGTTTCGGGTTAGGGTTAGGGTTCGGATTAGGGTTAGGATTAGGGTCAGGGTCAGGGTCAGGGTTAGGGTTAGAGTTAGGGTTAGGGTTAGGTTTAGGGTCCGGGTCAGGGTCAGGTTCAGGGTCAGGGTTAGGGTTAGGGTTAGGGTTAGTGTTAGGTTTAGGTTTACGTTTAGGGAATTCCCCAGGCATCAACGTTTTTTTAAATATTTTTTTCCTATTTTTTTTTATGTTTGCGGAATCGGCTTCCCAGTGGTCAAGAGTATTCTAACACCCTTCAGAGCTCAGCAGCTCAGGTGGCGCTACCTTTTTGCTCAGGCTTAGGAAGTGATAGGTCGCAGGTTCGAGGCCAGGCTCAGGATTGAAGCTAGGTTCAGAAATAGGGCCAGGGAGGAGGCAGGAGCTAGGAGCAGGTTGAGAACAAGGAAATCCGAGATTGTTTTGGCCGGATCTGGCCGAGATTGACTTTAGATTTTTTTTTTACCAAGTTTGGGTTTTTGATTTTGGAATTATTTATTTATTTATTTTTTTATGTATTTATTTATTTATTTATTTCACTTCCGTGTCAGCGCCAGATTCTTGGTTCACTTTCGGGTTAAGGTTAGGGTTAGGGTTAGGGTTAGGGTTAGGGTTAGGGATAGGTTTCGGGTTGGGGTTAGGGTTCGGATTAGGGTTAGGATTAGGGTCATGGTCAGGGTCAGGGTTAGGGTTAGGTTTAGGGTTAGGGTTCTTGTTAGGGTTAGGGTTAGGATTCGGGTTAGGGTTAGGGTTAGGGTCCGGGTTAGGGTTAGGGTTAGGTTTGGGGTTAGGGCTAGTGTTAGGGCCAGGGCCAGGGCCAGGGTCAGGTCCAGGGCCAGTCTCAGTCTCAGCGTCAGGCTCAGGGTCAGGGCCAGGGTTCGGGTTAGGATTAGGGTTAGGGTTAGGTTGAGGGTTAGGGTTAGGTTAAGGTTTCGGGTTAGGGTTAGGTTTCGGGTTAGGTTTAGGGTGAGGTTCAGGGTCAGGGTCAGGGTCAGGGTCAGGTTCAGGGTCAGGGTTAGGGTTAGGGTTAGGGTTAGGGTTAGGGTTAGGTTTAGGAGTAGGATTAGGGATAGGTTTCGGGTTGGGGTTAGGGTTCGGATTAGCCTTAGGATTAGGGTCAGGGTCAGGGTCAGGGTTAGGGTTAGGGTTAGGGTTAGGGTTAGGTTTAGGGTTAGGGTTAGGGTAAGGTTTCGGGTTAGGGTTAGGGTTCGGGTTAGGTTTAGGTTTAGGGTCAGGGTCAGTGTCAGGGTCAGGGTTAGGGTTAGGGTTAGGGTTAGGTTTAGGGTCAGGGTCAGGATCAGGGTCAGGTTCAGGGTTAGGGTCAGGGTTAGGGTTATGGTTAGGGTTAGGTTTAGGTTTATGTTTAGGGAATTCCCCAGGCATCAACGTTTTTTTAAATATTTTTTTCCTATTTTTTTTTATGTTTGCGGAATCGGCGGCCCAGTGGTCAAGAGTATTCTAACACCCTTCAGAGCTCAGCAGCTCAGGTGCCGCTACCTTTCTGCTCAGGCTTCAGAAGTGATAGGTCGTAGGTTCGAGGCCAGGCTCAGGACTGAAGCTAGGTTCAGAAATAGGGCCAGGGAGGAGGCGGGAGCTAGGAGCAGGTTGAGAACAAGGAAATCCGAGATTGTTTTGGCCCGATCTGGCCGAGATTGACTTTAGATTTTTTTTTTTCCCAAGTTTGGGTTTTTGATTTTGGAATTATTTATTTATTTATTTATGTATTTATTTATTTATTTATTTATTTCACTTCCGTGTCAGCGCCAGATTCTTGGTTCACTTTCGGGTTAAGGTTAGGGTTAGGGTTAGGGTTAGGGTTAGGGTTAGGGTTAGGGATAGGTTTCGGGTTGGGGTTAGGGTTCGGATTAGGGTTAGGATTAGGGTCATGGTCAGGGTCAAGGTTAGGGTTAGGGTTGGGTTAGGGTTAGGTTTAGGGTTAGGGAATTCCCGAGGCATCAACGTTTTTTTAAATGTTTTTTTCCTATTTTTTTTATGTTTGCGGAATCGGCTGCACAGTCGTGAAGAGTATTCTAACACCCTTCAGAGCTCAGCAGCTCAGGTGGCGCTACCTTTTTGCTCAGGCTTAGGAAGTGATAGGTCGTAGGTTCGAGGCCAGGCTCAGGACTGAAACTAGGTTCAGAAATAGGGCAAGGGAGGAGGCGGGAGCTAGGAGCAGTTTGAGAACAAGGAAATCCGAGATTGTTTTGGCCGGATCTGGCCGAGATTGACTTTAGATTTTTTTTTTCCCGAATTTGGGTTTTTGATTTTGGGATTATTTATTTATTTATTTATTTATTTATTTATTTATTTATTTCACTTCCGGGTCAGCGCAAGATTCTTGGTTCACTTCCGGATTAGGGATAGGGTTAGGGTTAGGGTTCGTATTAGGGTTAGGGATAGGGTAAGGGTTACGGTTAGGTTTCGTGTTAGGGTTAGGGTTAGGGTTAGTTTTAGGGTTAGGGTTAGGGTCAGGGTCAGTGTCAGGGTCAGGGTCAGGTTCAGGGTTCGGGTTAGGGTTAGGGTTAGGGAATTACCCAGGCATCGGGTCAGGGTCAGGGTCTGGTTCAGGGTCAGTGTCAGGGTCATGGTCAGGGTCAGGGTCAGGGTCAGGGTTCGGGTTAGGATTAGGGTTAGGGTTAGGTTGAGGGTTAGGGTTAGGGTAAGGTTTCGGGTTAGGGTTAGGTTTCGGGTTAGGTTTAGGGTGAGGTTCAGGGTCAGGGTCCGGGTCAGGGTCAGGTTCAGGGTCAGGGTCAGGGTTAGGGTTAGGGTTAGGGTTAGGGTTAGGTTTAGGGGTAGGATTAGGGATAGGTTTCGGGTTGGGGTAAGGGTTCAGATTAGCGTTAGGATTAGGGTCAGGGTCAGGGTCAGGGGTAGAGGTAGGGTTAGGGGTAGGGTTAGGGTTCTTGTTAGGGTTAGGGTTAGGGTTATATTCGGGTTAGGGTTAGGGTTAGGGTTAGGGTTCGGGTTAGGGTTAGGTTTGGGGTTAGGGTTACTGTTAGGGTCAGGGTCAGGGTCAGGGTCAGGTTCAGGGTCAGTGTCAGTGTCAGGGTCCGGGTCAGGGTTCGGGTTAGGATTAGGGTTAGGGTTAGGTTTAGGGTTAGGCTTAGGGTAAGGTTTCGGGATAGGGTTAGGGTTCGGGTTAGGTTTAGGGTCAGGTTCAGGGTCAGGGTCAGGGTCAGGGTCAGGTTCAGGTTCAGGGTTAGGGTTAGGGTTAGGGTTAGGTTTAGGGTTAGGGAATTCCCCAGGCATCAACGTTTTTTTAAATGTTTTTTTCCTATTTTTTTTATGTTTGCGGAATCGGCTGCCCAGTGGTCAAGAGTACTCTAACACCCTTCAGAGCTCAGGAGCTTAGGTGGCGCTACCATTTTGCTCAGGCTTAGGAAGCGATAGGTCGTAGGTTAGAGGCCAGGCTCAGGAATGTAGCTAGGTTCAGAAATAGGGCCAGGGAGGAGGCGGGAGCTAGGAGCAGGTTGAGAGCAAGGAAATGCGAGATTGTTTTGGCCGGATCTGGTCGAGATTTACTTTAGATTTTTTTTTTCCCGTGTTTGGGTTTTGGATTTTGGAATTATTTATTTATTAATTAATTTATTTATTTATTTATTTATTTCACTTTCAGGTCAGCGCCAGATTCTTGGTTTACTTCCGGGTTAAGGTTAGGGTTAGGTTTAGGGTTAGGGTTACGGTTAGGGATAGGTTTCGGGTTAGGGTTAGGGTTCGGATTAGGGTTAGGATTAGGGTCAGGGTCAGGGTCAGGGTTAGGGTTAGGGTTAGGGTTAGGGTTAGGTTTAGGGTCAGGGTCAGGGTCAGGTTCAGGGTCAGGGTTAGGGTTAGGGTTAGGGTTAGTGTTAGGTTTAGGTTTACGTTTAGGGAATTCCCCAGGCATCAACGTTTTTTTAAATATTTTTTTCCTATTCTTTTTTATGTTTGCGGAATCGGCTTCCCAGTGGTCAAGAGTATTCTAACACCCTTCAGAGCTCAGCAGCTCAGGTGGCGCTACCTTTTTGCTCAGGCTTAGGAAGTGATAGGTCGCAGGTTCGAGGCCAGGCTCAGGATTGAAGCTAGGTTCAGAAATAGGGCCAGGGAGGAGGCAGGAGCTAGGAGCAGGTTGAGAACAAGGAAATCCGAGATTGTTTTGGCCGGATCTGGCCGAGATTGACTTTAGATTTTTTTTTTTAACAAGTTTGGGGTTTGATTTTGGAATTATTTATTTATTTATTTATTTATTTATTTATTTATTTATTTCACTTCCGTGTCAGCGCCAGATTCTTGGTTCACTTTCGGGTTAAGGTTAGGGTTAGGGTTAGGGTTAGGGTTAGGGTTAGGGATAGGTTTCGGGTTGGGGTTAGGGTTCGGATTAGGGTTAGGATTAGGGTCATGGTCAGGGTCAGGGTTAGGGTTAGGGTTAGGGTTAGGGTTCTTGTTAGGGTTAGGGCTAGGGTTAGGATTCGGGTTAGGGTTAGGGTTAGGGTTAGGGTTCGGGTTAGGGTTAGGGTTAGGTTTGGGGTTAGGGTTAGTGTTAGGGTAAGGGTCAGGGTCAGGGTCAGGGTCAGGGTCAGGTTCAGGGTCAGTGTCAGGGTCAGGGTCAGGGTCAGGGTCACGGTCAGAGTGCGGGTTAGGATTAGGGTTAGGGTTAGGTTGAGGGTTAGGGTTAGGTTAAGGTTTCGGGTTAGGGTTAGGTTTCGGGTTAGGTTTAGGGTGAGGTTCAGTGTCAGGGTCAGGGTCAGGGTCAGGTTCAGGGTCCGGGTCAGGGTCCGGGTTAGGGTTAGGGTTAGGGTTAGGTTTAGGAGTAGGATTAGGGATAGGTTTCGGGTTGGGGTTAGGGTTCGGATTAGCATTAGGATTAGGGTCAGGGTCAGGGTCAGGGTTAGGTTTAGGGTTAGGGTTAGGGTTAGGGTTAGGGTTCTTGTTAGGGTTAGGTTTGGGGTTAGGGTTAGTGTTAGGGTCAGGGTCAGGGTCAGGGTCAGGTTCAGGGTCAGTGTCAGTGTCAGGGTCCGGGTCAGGGTTCGGGTTAGGATTAGGGTTAGGGTTAGTTTTAGGGTTAGGGTTAGGGTAAGGATTTGGGTTAGGGTTAGGGTTCGGGTTAGGTTTAGGGTCAGGTTCAGGGTCAGGGTCAGGGTCAGGGTCAGGTTCAGGGTCAGGGTTAGGGTTAGGGTTAGGGTTAGGGTTAGGGTTAGGGTTAGGTTTAGGGTTAGGGAATTCCCCAGGCATCAACGTTTTTTTAAATGTTTTTTTCCTATTTTTTTTATGTTTGCGGAATCGGCTGCCCAGTGGTCAAGAGTATTTTAACACCCTTCAGAGCTAAGGAGCTCAGGTGGTGCTACCATTTTGCTCAGGCTTAGGAAGCGATAGGTCGTAGGTTCGAGGCCAGGCTCAGGACTGAAGCTAGGTTCAGAAATAGGGCCAGGGAGGAGGCGGGAGCTAGGAGCAGGTTGAGAGCAAGGAAATGCGAGATTGTTTTGGCCGGATCTGGTCAAGATTTACTTTAGATTTTTTTTTTTCCCGTGTTTAGGTTTTGGATTTTGGAATTATTTATTTATTTATTTATTTATTTATTTATTTCACTTTCAGGTCAGCGCCAGATTCTTGGTTCACTTCCGGGTTAAGGTTAAGGTTAGGGTTAGGGTTAGGGTTACGGTTAGGGATAGGTTTCGGGTTAGGGTTAGGGTTCGGATTAGGGTTAGGATTAGGGTCAGGGTCAGGGTCAGGGTTAGGGTTAGGGTTAGGGTTAGGGTTAGGGTTCTTATTAGGGTTAGGGTTAGGGTTAGGATTCGGGTTAGGGTTAGGGTTAGGGTTAGGGTTCGGGTTAGGGTTAGGGTTAGGTTTGGGGTTAGGGTTAGTGTTAGGGTCAGGGTCAGGGTCAGGTTCAGGGCCAGTGTCAGGTTCAGGGTCAGGGTCCGGGTTAGGATTAGTGTTAGGGTTAGGTTTAGGTTTAGGGTTAGCGTAAGGTTTCGTGTTACGGTTAGGGTTCGGGTTAGGTTTAGGGTTAGGGTCAGGGTCAGGGTCAGGGTCAGGGTTAGGGTTAGGTTTAGGGTTAGGTTTAGGGTCAGGGTCAGGGTCAGGTTCAGGGTCAGGGTTAGGGTTAGGGTTAGGGTTAGGGTTAGGATTAGGGTTAGGTTTACGTTTAGGGAATTCCCCAGGCATCAACGTTTTTTTAAATATTTTTTTCCTATTTTTTTTATGTTTGCGGAATCGGCTGCACAGTCGTGAAGAGTATTCTAACACCCTTCAGAGCTCAGCAGCTCAGGTGGCGCTACCTTTTTGCTCAGGCTTAGGAAGTGATAGGTCGTAGGTTCGAGGCCAGGCTCAGGACTGAAACTAGGTTCAGAAATAGGCCCAGGGAGGAGGCGGGAGCTAGGAGCAGTTTGAGAACAAGGAAATCCGAGATTGTTTTGGCCGGATCTGGCCGAGATTGACTTTAGATTTTTTTTTTTCCCGAATTTGGGTTTTTGATTTTGGGATTATTTATTTATTTATTTATTTATTTATTCCACTTCCGGGTCAGCGCAAGATTCTTGGTTCACTTCCGGATTAGGGATAGGGTTAGGGTTAGGGTTCGTGTTAGGGTTAGGGATAGGGTAAGGGTTACGGTTAGTTTTTGTGTTAGGGGTAGGGTTAGGGTTAGGTTTAGGGTTAGGGTTAGGGTAAGGGTTAGGGTTAGGGTTAGGGTCAGGGTCAGTGTCAGGGTCAGGGTCAGGTTCAGGGTTCGGGTTAGGGTTAGGGTTAGGGAATTACCCAGGCATCGGGTCAGGGTCAGGGTCAGGTTCAGGGTCAGTGTCAGGGTCATAGTCAGGGTCAGGGTCAGGGTCAGGGTTCGGGTTAGGATTAGGTTTAGGGTTAGGTTGAGGGTTCGGGTTAGGGTAAGGTTTCGGGTTAGGGTTAGGTTTCGGGTTAGGTTTAGGGTGAGGTTCAGGGTCAGGGCCCGGGTCAGGGTCAGGTTCAGGGTCAGGGTCAGGGTTAGGGTTAGGGTTAGGGTTAGGGTTAGGTTTAGGGGTAGGATTAGGGATAGGTTTCGGGTTGGGGTTAGGGTTCAGATTAGCGTTAGGATTAGGGTCAGGGTCAGGGTCAGGGTTAGAGTTAGGGTTAGGGTTAGGGTTAGGGTTCTTGTTAGGGTTAGGGTTAGGGTTATATTCGGGTTAGGGTTAGGGTTAGGGTTAGGGTTCGGGTTAGGGTTAGGTTTGGGGTTAGGGTTACTGTTAGGGTCAGGGTCAGGGTCAGGGTCAGGTTCAGGGTCAGTGTCAGTGTCAGGGTCCGGGTCAGGGTTCGGGTTAGGATTAGGGTTAGGGTTAGGTTTAGGGTTAGGGTTAGGGTAAGGTTTCGGGATAGGGTTAGGGTTCGGGTTAGGTTTAGGGTCAGGTTCAGGGTCAGGGTCAGGGTCAGGGTCAGGTTCAGGGTCAGGGTTAGGGTTAGGGTTAGGGTTAGGGTTAGGGTTAGGGTTAGGTTTAGGGTTAGGGAATTCCCCAGGCATCAACGTTTTTTTAAATGTTTTTTTCCTATTTTTTTTATGTTTCCGGAATCGGCTGCCCAGTGGTCAAGAGTACTCTAACACCCTTCAGAGCTCAGGAGCTTAGGTGGCGCTACCATTTTGCTCAGGCTTAGGAAGCGATAGGTCGTAGGTTCGAGGCCAGGCTCAGGAATGAAGCTAGGTTCAGAAATAGGGCCAGGGAGGAGGCGGGAGCTAGGAGCAGGTTGAGAGCAAGGAAATGCGAGATTGTTTTGGCCGGATCTGGTCGAGATTTACTTTAGATTTTTTTTTTCCCGTGTTTGGGTTTTGGATTTTGGAATTATTTATTTATTTATTTATTTATTTATTTATTTATTTATTTCACTTTCAGGTCAGCGCCAGATTCTTGGTTCACTTCCGGGTTAAGGTTAGGGTTAGGGTTAGGGTTAGGGTTACGGTTAGGGATAGGTTTCGGGTTAGGGTTAGGGTTCGGATTAGGGTTAGGATTAGGGGCATGGTCAGGGTCAGGGTTAGGGTTAGGGTTAGGGTTAGGGTTAGGGTTAGGTTTAGGGTCCGGGTCAGGGTCAGGTTCAGGGTCAGGGTTAGGGTTAGGGTTAGGGTTAGTGTTAGGTTTAGGTTTACGTTTAGGGAATTCCCCAGGCATCAACGTTTTTTTAAATATTTTTTTCCTATTTTTTTTTATGTTTGCGGAATCGGCTTCC
>JAJHUQ010000057.1:2555000-2575000 GCA_035773235.1 Eospalax fontanierii | reverse complement strand
TAGGGTTCGGATTAGGGTTAGGATTAGGGTCATGGTCAGGGTCAGGGTTAGGGTTAGGGTTAGGGTTAGGATTCTTGTTAGGGTTAGGGTTAGGGTTATGATTCGGGTTAGGGTTAGGGTTAGGGTTAGGGTTCGGGTTAGGGTTAGGGTTAGGTTTGGGGTTAGGGTTAGTGTTAGGGTCAGGGTCAGGGTCAGGGTCAGGGTCAGGTTCAGGGTCAGTGTCAGGGTCAGGGTCAGGGTCAGGGTCAGGGTCAGGGTTCGGGTTAGGATTAGGGTTAGGGTTAGGTTGAGGGTTAGGGTTAGGTTAAGGTTTCGGGTTAGGGTTAGGTTTCGGGGTAGATTTAGGGTGAGGTTCAGGGTCAGGGTCAGGGTCAGGGTCAGGTTCAGGGTCAGGGTTAGGGTTAGGGTTAGGGTTAGGGTTAGGTTTAGGAGTAGGATTAGGGATAGGTTTCGGGATGGGGTTAGGGTTCGGATTAGCCTTAGGATTAGGGTCAGGGTCAGGGTCAGGGTTAGGGTTAGGGTTAGGGTTAGGGTTAGGGTTAGGGTTCGGGTTAGGGTTAGGTTTGGGGTTAGGGTTAGTGTTAGGGTCAGGGTCAGGGTCAGGGTCAGGTTCAGGGTCAGTGTCAGTGTCAGGGTCCGGGTCAGGGTTCGGGTTAGGATTAGGGTTAGGGTTAGGTTTAGGGTTAGGGTTAGGGTAAGGTTTGGGGATAGGGTTAGGGTTCGGGTTAGGTTTAGGGTCAGGTTCAGGTTCAGAGTCAGGGTCAGGGTCAGGTTCAGGGTCAGGGTTAGGGTTAGGGTTAGGGTTAGGATTAGGGTTAGGTTTAGGGTTAGGGAATTCCCCAGGCATCAACGTTTTTTTAAATGTTTTTTTCCTATTTTTTTTGTTTGCAGAATCGGCTGCCCAGTGGTCAAGAGTACTCTAACACCCTTCAGAGATCAGGAGCTCAGGTGGCGCTACCATTTTACTCAGGCTTAGGAAGCGATAGGTCGTAGGTTCGAGGCCAGGCTCAGGAATGAAGCTAGGTTCAGAAATAGGGCCAGGGAGGAGGCGGGAGCTAGGAGCAGGTTGAGAGCAAGGAAATGCGAGATTGTTTTGGCCGGATCTGGTCGAGATTTACTTTAGATTTTTTTTTCCCGTGTTTGGGTTTTGGATTTTGGAATTATTTATTTATTTATGTATTTATTTATTTATTTATTTCACTTTCAGGTCACCGCCAGATTCTTGGTTCACTTCTGGGTTAAGGTTAGGGTTAGGGTTAGGGTTAGGGTTAGGGTTACGGTTAGGGATAGGTTTCGGGTTAGGGTTAGGGTTCGGATTAGGGTTAGGATTAGGGTCAGGGTCAGGGTCAGGGTTAGGGTTAGGGTTAGGGTTAGGTTTAGGGTCAGGGTCAGGGTCAGGTTCAGGGTCAGGGTTAGGGTTAGGGTTAGGGTTAGTGTTAGGTTTAGGTTTACGTTTAGGGAATTCCCCAGGCATCAACGTTTTTTTAAATATTTTTTTCCTATTTTTTTTTATGTTTGCGGAATCGGCTTCCCAGTGGTCAAGAATATTCTAACACCCTTCAGAGCTCAGCAGCTCAGGAGGCGCTACCTTTTTGCTCAGGCTTAGGAAGTGATAGGTCGCAGGTTCAAAGCCAGGCTCAGGATTGAAGCTAGGTTCAGAAATAGGGCCAGGGAGGAGGCAGGAGCTAGGAGCAGGTTGAGAACAAGGAAATCCGAGATTGTTTTGGCCGGATCTGGCCGAGATTGACTTTAGATTTTTTTTTTTACCAAGTTTGGGTTTTTGATTTTGGAATTATTTATTTATTTATTTTTTTATGTATTTATTTATTTATTTATTTCACTTCCGTGTCAGCGCCAGATTCTTGGTTCACTTTCGGGTTAAGGTTAGGGTTAGGGTTAGGGTTAGGGTTAGGGATAGGTTTCGGGTTGGGGTTAGGTTTCGGATTAGGGTTAGGATTAGGGTCATGGTCAGGGTCAGGGTTAGGGTTAGGGTTAGAGTTAGGGTTCTTGTTAGGGTTAGGGTTAGGGTTAGGATTCGGGTTAGGGTTAGGGTTAGGGTTAGGGTACGGGTTAGGGTTAGGGTTAGGTTTGGGGTTAGGGTTAGTGTTAGGGTCAGGGTCAGGGTCAGGGTCAGGGTCAGGTTCAGGGTCAGTGTCAGGGTCAGGGTCAGGGTCAGGGTCAGGGTCAGGGTTCGGGTTAGATTTAGGGTTAGGGTTAGGTTGAGGGTTAGGGTTAGGTTAAGGTTTCGGGTTAGGGTTAGGTTTTGGGTTAGGTTTAGGGTGAGGTTCAGGGTCAGGGTCAGGGTCAGGGTCAGGTTCAGGGTCAGGGTCAGGGTCAGGGTTAGGGTTAGGGTTAGGGTTAGGTTTAGGAGTAGGATTAGGGATAGGTTTCGGGTTGGGGTTAGGGTTCGGATTAGCCTTAGGATTAGGGTCAGGGTCAGGGTCAGGGTTAGGGTTAGGGTTAGGGTTAGGGTTAGGGTTAGGGTTCGGGTTAGGGTTAGGGTTAGGTTTGGGGTTAGGGTTAGTGTTAGGGTCAGGGTCAGGGTCAGGGTCAGGTTCAGGGTCAGTGTCAGTGTCAGGGTCCGGGTCAGAGTTCGGGTTAGGATTAGGGTTAGGGTTAGGTTTAGGGTTATGGTTAGGGTAAGGTTTCGGGATAGGGTTAGTGTTCGGGTTAGGTTTAGGGTCAGGTTCAGGTTCAGAGTCAGGGTCAGGGTCAGGTTCAGGGTCAGGGTTAGGGTTAGGGTTAGGGTTAGGGTTAGGGTTAGGTTTAGGGTTAGGGAATTCCCCAGGCATCAACGTTTTTTTAAATGTTTTTTTCCTATTTTTTTTATGTTTGCGGAATCGGCTGCCCAGTGGTCAAGAGTACTCTAACACCCTTCAGAGCTTAGGAGCTCAGGTGGCGCTACCATTTTGCTCAGGCTTAGGAAGCGATAGGTCGTAGGTTCGAGGCCAGGCTCAGGAATGAGGCTATGTTCAGAAATAGGGCCAGGGAGGAGGCGGGAGCTAGGAGCAGGTTGAGAGCAAGGAAATGCGAGATTGTTTTGGCCGGATCTGGTCGAGATTTACTTTAGAATTTTTTTTCCCGTGTTTGGGTTTTGGATTTTGGAATTATTTATTTATTTATTTATTTATTTATTTATTTATTTATTTCACTTTCAGGTCACCGCCAGATTCTTGGTTCACTTCTGGGTTAAGGTTAGGGTTAGGGTTAGGGTTAGGGTTACGGTTAGGGATAGGTTTCGGGTTAGGGTTAGGGTTCGGATTAGGGTTAGGATTAGGGTCAGGGTCAGGGTCAGGGTTAGGGTTAGGGTTAGGGTTAGGGTTAGGGTTCTTATTAGGGTTAGGGTTAGGGTTAGGATTCGGGTTAGGGTTAGGGTTAGGGGTAGGGTTCGGATTAGGGTTAGGGTTAGGTTTGGGGTTAGGGTTAGTGTTAGGGTCAGGGTCAGGGTCAGGGTCAGGGTCAGGGTTCGGGTTAGGATTAGGGTTAGGGTTAGGTTTCGGGTTAGGGTTACGGTAAGGTTGCGGGTTAGGGTTAGGGTTCGGGTTAGGTTTAGGGTGAGGGTCAGTGTAAGGGTCAGGGTCAGGGTTAGGGTTAGGGTTAGGGTTAGATTTAGGGTCAGGGTCAGGTTCAGGTTCAGGGTCAGGGTTAGGGTTAGGGTTAGGTTTAGGTTTACGTTTAGGGAATTCCCCAGGCATCAACGTTTTTTTAAATATTTTCTTCCTATTTTTTTTTATGTTTGCGGAATCAGCTGCCCAGTGGTCAAGAGTATTCTAACACCCTTCAGAGCTCAGCAGCTCAGGTGGCGCTACCTTTTTGCTCAGGCTTAGGAAGTGATAGTTCGTAGGTTCTAGGCCAGGCTCAGGACTGAAGCTAGGTTCAGAAAAAGGGCCAGGGAGGAGGCGGGAGCTAGGAGCAGGTTGAGAACAAGGAAATCCGAGATTGTTTTGGCCGGATCTGGCCAAGATTGACTTTAGATTTTTTTTTTCCCAAGTTTGGGTTTTTGATTTTGGAATTATTTATTTATTTATTTATGTATTTATTTATTTATTTATTTATTTCACTTCCGTGTCAGCGCCAGATTCTTGGTTCACTTTCGGGTTAAGGTTAGGGTTAGGGTTAGGGTTAGGGTTAGGGATAGGTTTCGGGTTGGGGTTAGGGTTCGGATTAGGGTTAGGATTAGGGTCATGGTCAGGGTCAGGGTTAGGGTTAGGGTTAGGGTTAGGGTTAGGTTTAGGGTTAGGGAATTCCCCAGGCATCAACGTTTTTTTAAATGTTTTTTTCCTATTTTTTTTATGTTTGCGGATTCGGCTGCCCAGTGGTCAAGAGTACTCTAACACCCTTCAGAGCTCAGGAGCTTAGGTGGCGCTACCATTTTGCTCAGGCTTAGGAAGCGATAGGTCGTAGGTTCGAGGCCAGGCTCAGGAATGAAGCTAGGTTCAGAAATAGGGCCAGGGAGGAGGCGGGAGCTAGGAGCAGGTTGAGAGCAAGGAAATGCGAGATTGTTTTGGCCGGATCTGATCGAGATTTACTTAAATTTTTTTTTCCCGTGTTTGGGTTTTGGATTTTGGAATTATTTATTTATTTATTTATTTATTTCACTTTCAGGTCAGCGCCAGATTCTTGGTTCACTTCCGGGTTAAGGTTAGGGTTAGGGTTAGGGTTAGGGTTACGGTTAGGGATAGGTTTCGGGTTAGGGTTAGGGTTCGGATTAGGGTTAGGATTAGGGTCAGGGTCAGGGTCAGGGTTAGGGTTAGTGTTAGGGTTAGGGTTAGGGTTAGGTTTAGGGTCAGGGTCAGGGTCAGGTTCAGGGTCAGGGTTAGGGTTAGGGTTAGGGTTAGTGTTAGGTTTAGGTTTACGTTTAGGGAATTCCCCAGGCATCAACGTTTTTTTAAATATTTTTTTCCTATTTTTTTTTATGTTTGCGGAATCGGCTTACCAGTGGTCAAGAGTATTCTAACACCCTTCAGAGCTCAGCAGCTCAGGTGACGCTACCTTTTTGCTCAGGCTTAGGAAGTGATAGGTCGCAGGTTCGAGGCCAGGCTCAGGATTGAAGCTAGGTTCAGAAATAGGGCCGGGAGGATGCAGGAGCTAGGAGCAGGTTGAGAACAAGGAAATCCGAGATTGTTTTGGCCGGATCTGGCCGAGATTGACTTTAGATTTTTTTTTTTACCAAGTTTGGGTTTTTGATTTTGGAATTATTTATTTATTTATTTATGTATTTATTTATTTATTTATTTCACTTCCGTGTCAGCGCCAGATTCTTGGTTCACTTTCGGGTTAAGGTTAGGGTTAGGGTTAGGGTTAGGGTTAGGGTTAGGGATAGGTTTCGGGTTGGGGTTAGTGTTCGGATTAGGGTTAGGATTAGGGTCATGGTCAGGGTCAGGGTTAGGGTTAGGGTTAGGGTTAAGGATCTTGTTAGGGTTTGGGTTCGGGTTAGGATTCGGGTTAGGGTTAGGGTTAGGGTTAGGGTTCGGGTTAGGGTTAGGGTTAGGTTTGGGGTTAGGGTTAGTGTTAGGGTCAGGGTCAGGGTCAGGGTCAGGGTCAGGGTCAGTGTCAGGGTCAGGGTCAGGGTCAGGGTCAGGGTCAGGGTTCGGGTTAGGATTAGGGTTAGGGTTAGGTTGAGGGTTAGAGTTAGGTTAAGGTTTCGGGTTAGGGTTAGGTTTCGGGTTAGGTTTAGGGTGAGGTTCAGGGTCAGGGTCAGGGTCAGGGTCAGGTTCAGGGTCAGGGTTAGGGTTAGGGTTAGGGTTAGGGTTAGGTTTAGGAGTAGTATTAGGGATAGGTTTCGGGTTGGGGTTAGGGTTCGGATTAGCCTTAGGTTTAGGGTCAGGGTCAGGGCCAGGGTTAGGGTTAGGGTTAGGGTTAGGGTTAGGGTTCTTGTTAGGGTTAGGGTTAGGGTTAGGATTCGGGTTAGGGTTAGGGTTAGGGTTAGGGTTCGTGTTAGGGTTAGGGTTAGGTCTGGGGTTAGGGTTAGTGTTAGGGTCAGGGTCAGGGTCAGGGTCAGGTTCAGGGTCAGTGTCAGTGTCAGGGTCCGGGTCAGGGTTCGGGTTAGGATTAGGGTTAGGGTTAGGTTTAGGGTTAGGGTTAGGGTAAGGTTTCGGGATAGGGTTAGGGTTCGGGTTAGGTTTAGGTTCAGGTTCAGGGTCATGGTCAGGGTCAGGGTCAGGTTCAGGGTCAGGGTTAGGGTTAGGGTTAGGGTTAGGGTTAGGGTTAGGGTTAGGTTTAGGGTTAGGGAATTCCCCAGGCTTCAACGTTTTTTAAATTTTTTTTTCCTATTTTTTTTATGTTTGCGGAATCGGCTGCCCAGTGGTCAAGTGTACTCTAACACCCTTCAGAGCTCAGGAGCTCAGGTGGCGCTACCATTTTGCTCAGGCTTAGGAAGCGATAGGTCGTAGGTTCGAGGCCAGGCTCAGGAATGAAGCTAGGTTCAGAAATAGGGCCAGGGAGGAGGCGGGAGGTAGGAGCAGGTTGAGAGCAAGGAAATGGGAGATTGTTTTGGCCGGATCTGGTCGAGATTTACTTTAGATTTTTTTTTTTCCCGTGTTTGGGTTTTGGATTTTGGAATTATTTATTTATTTATTTATTTATTTATTTATTTATTTATTTCACTTTCAGGTGAGCGCCAGATTCTTGGTTCACTTCCGGCTTAAGGTTAGGGTTAGGGTTAGGGTTAGGGTTACGGTTAGGGATAGGTTTCGGGTTAGGGTTAGGGTTCGGATTTGGGTTACGATAAGGGTCAGGGTCAGGGTCAGGGTTAGGATTAGGGTTAGGGTTAGGGTTAGGGTTCTTATTAGGGTTAGGGTTAGGGTTAGGATTCGGGTTAGGGTTAGGGTTAGGGGTAGGGTTCGGGTTAGGGTTAGGGTTAGGTTTGGGGTTAGGGTTAGTGTTAGGGTCAGGGTCAGGGTCAGGGTCAGTGTCAGGGTTCGGGTTAGGATAAGGGCTAGGGTTAGGTTTAGGGTTAGGGTTAGGGTAAGGTTTCGGGTTAGGGTTAGGGTTCGGGTTAGGTTTAGGGTTAGGGTCAGGGTCAGGGTCAGCGTCAGGGTTAGGGTTAGGGTTAGGGTTAGATTTAGGGTCAGGGTCAGGGTCAGGTTCAGGGTCAGGGTTAGGGTTAGGGTTAGGGTTAGGGTTAGGTTTAGGTTTACGTTTAGGGAATTCCCCAGGCATCAACGTTTTTTTAAATATTTTTTTCCTATTTTTTTTTATGTTTGCGAAATCGGCTGCCCAGTCGTCAAGAGTATTCTAACACCCTTCAGAGCTCAGCAGCTCAGGTGGCGCTACCTTTTTCCTCAGGCTTAGGAAGTGATAGGTCGTAGGTTCGAGGCCAGGCTCAGGACTGAAGCTAGGCTCAGAAATAGGGCCAGGGAGGAGGCGGGAGCTAGGAGCAGGTTGAGAACAAGGAAATCCGAGATTGTTTTGGCCGGATCTGGCCGAGATTGACTTTAGATTTTTTTTTTCCCAAGTTTGGGTTTTTGATTTTGGAATTATTTATTTATTTATTTATGTATTTATTTATTTATTTATTTATTTCACTTCCGTGTCAGCGCCAGATTCTTGGTTCACTTTCGGGTTAAGGTTAGGGTTAGGGTTAGGGTTAGGATTAGGGTTAGGGATAGGATTCGGGTTGGGGTTAGGGTTCGGATTAGGGTTAGGATTAGGGTCATGGTCAGGGTCAGGGTTAGGGTTAGGGTTAGGGTTAGGGTTAGGTTTAGGGTTAGGGAATTCCCCAGGCATCAACGTTTTTTTAAATGTTTTTTTCCTATTTTTTTTATGTTTGCGGAATCGGCTGCCCAGTGGTCAAGAGTACTCTAACACCCTTCAGAGCTCAGGAGCTTAGGTGGCGCTACTGTTTTGCTCAGGCTTAGGAAGCGATAGGTCGTAGGTTCGAGGCCAGGCTCAGGAATGAAGCTAGGTTCAGAAATAGGGCCAGGGAGGAGGCGGGAGCTAGGAGCAGGTTGAGAGCAAGGAAATGCGAGATTGTTTTGGCCGGATCTGGTCGAGATTTACTTTAGATTTTTTTTTTCCCGTGTTTGGGTTTTGGATTTTGGATTTATTTATTTATTTATTTATTTATTTATTTCACTTTCAGGTCAGCGCCAGATTCTTGGTTCACTTCCGGGTTAAGGTTAGGGTTAGGGTTAGGGTTAGGGTTACGGTTAGGGATAGGTTTCGGGTTAGGGTTAGGGTTCGGATTAGGGTTAGGATTAGGGTCAGGGTCAGGGTCAGGGTTAGGTTTAGGGTTAGGGTTAGGGTTAGTGTTCTTATTAGGGTTAGGGTTAGGGTTAGGATTCGGGTTAGGGTTAGGGTTAGGGTCCGGGTTAGGGTTAGGGTTAGGTTTGGGGTTAGGGTTAGGTTTAGGGTTAGGGTCAGGGCCAGGGCCAGGGTCAGGGTCAGGGTTCGGGTTAGGATTAGGGTTAGGGTTAGGTTTAGGGTTAGGGTTAGGGTAAGGTTACGGGCTAGGGTTAGGGTTCGGGATAGGTATAGGGATAGGGTCAGGGTCAGGGTCAGGGTCAGGGTTACGGTTAGGGTTAGGGTTAGGTTTAGGGTTAGGTTTGGGGTTAGGGTTAGTGTTAGGGTCAGGGTCAGGGTCAGGGTCAGGGTCAGGTTCAGGGTCAATTAGGGTTAGGGTTAGGGTTCTTGTTAGGGTTAGGGTTAGGGTTAGGATTCGGGTTAGGGTGAGGGTTAGGTTTCGGGTTAGGGTTAGTGTTAGGGTCAGGGTCAGGGTCAGGGGCTGGTTCAGGGTCAGTGTCAGGGTCAGGATCAGGGTCAGGGTTCGGGTTAGGATTAGGGTTAGGGTTAGGTTTAGGGTTAGGGTTAGGGTCATGGTCAGGGTCAGGGTTAGGGTTAGGATTAGGGTTAGGGTTCTTGTTAGGGTTAGGGTTAGGGTTAGGATTCGGGTTAGGGTTAGGGTTAGGGCTAGGCTTCGGGTTATGGTTAGGGTTAAGTTTGGGGTTAGGGTTAGTGTTAGGGTCAGGGTCAGGGTCAGGGTCAGGGTCAGGTTCAGGGGCAGTGTCAGGGTCAGGGTCAGGGTCAGCGTCAGGGTCAGGGTTCTGGTTAGGATTAGGGTTAGGCTTAGGTTGAGGGTTAGGGTTAGGTTAAGGTTTCGGGTTAGGGTTAGGTTTCGGGTTAGGTTTAGGGTGAGGTTCAGGGTCAGGGTCAGGGTCAGGTTCAGGTTCAGGGTCAGGGTTAGGGTTAGGGTTAGGTTTAGGGTTAGGAGTAGGCGTAGGATAAGGGACAGGCTTCGGGTTGGGGAGAGGGTACGGATTAGCGTTAGGATTAGGATCAGGGACAGGGACAGGGTTAGGGTAAGAGTTAGGGTTAGGGTTAGGGTTCTTGTTAGGGTTAGGGTTAGGGTTAGGATTCGGGTTAGGGTTAGGGTTAGGATTAGGGTTCGGGTTAGGGTTAGAGTTAGGTTTGGGGTTAGGGTTAGTGTTAGGGTCAGGGTCAGGGTCAGGGTCAGGTTCAGGGTCAGTGTCAGTGTCAGGGTCAGGGTCAGGGTTCGGGTTAGGATTAGGGTTAGGGTTAGGTTTAGGGTTAGGGTTAGGGTAAGGTTTCGGGTTAGGGTTAGGGTTCGGGTTAGGTTTAGGGTCAGGATCAGGGTCAGGGTCAAGGTCAGGGTCAGGTTCAGGTTCAGGGTCAGGGTTAGGGTTAGGGTTAGGGTTAGGGTTAGGGTTAGGTTTAGGGTTAGGGAATTCCCCAGGCATCAACGTTTTTTTAAATGTTTTTTTCCTATTTTTTTTATGTTTGCGGAATCGGCTGCACAGTGGTCAAAAGTACTCTAACACCCTTCAAACCTCAGGAGCTCAGGTGGCGCTACCATTTTGCTCAGGCTTAGGAAGCGATAGGTCGTAAGTTCGAGGCCAGGCTCAGGAATGAAGCTAGGTTCAGAAATAGGGCCAGGGAGGAGGCGGGATCTAGGAGGAGGTTGAGAGCAAGGAAATGCGAGATTGTTTTGGCCGGATCTGGTCCAGATTTACTTTAGATTTTTTTTTTCCCGTGTTTGGGTTTTGGATTTTGGAATTATTTATTTATTTATTTATTTATTTATTTATTTATTTCACTTGCAGGTCAGCGCCAGATTCTTGGTTCACTTCCGGGTTAAGGTTAGGGCTAGGGTTAGGGTTAGGGTTACGGTTAGGAATAGGTTTCAGGTTAGGGTTAGGGTTCGGATTAGGATTAGGATTAGGGTCAGGGTCAGGGTCAGGGTTAGGGTTAGGGTTAGGGTTAGGATTAGGGTTAGGGTTCTTGTTAGGTTTAGGGTTAGTGTTAGGATTCGGGTTAGGATTAATGTTAGGGTTAGGGTTCGGCTTAGGGTTAGGGTTAGGTTTGGGGTTAGGGTTAGTGTTAGGGTCAGGGTCAAGGTCAGGGTCAGGTTCAGGGTCAGTGTCAGGGTCAGGGTCAGGGTCAGGGTCAGGGTTCGGGTTCGGGTTAGGGTTAGGGTTAGGTTTAGGGTTAGGATTAGGGTTAGGTTTCGGGTTAGGGTTAGGGTTCGGGTTAGGTTTAGGGTTAGGGTCAGCGTCAGGGTCAGGGTCAGGGTAAGGGTCAGGGTCAGGTTTCGGGTTAGTGTTAGTGTTAGGGTCAGGTTCAGGGTCAGGGTCAGGTTCAGGGTCAGGGTTAGGGTTAGGGTTAGGGTTAGGGTTAGGTTTAGGGTTAGGGAATTCCCCAGGCATCAATGTTTTTTTAAATATTTTTTTCCTATTTTTTTTTATGTTTGCGGAATCGGCCGCCAGTGGTCAAGAGTATTCTAACACCCTTCACAGCTCAGCAGCTCAGGTGGCGCTACCATTTTGCTCAGGCTTAGGAAGCGATACGTCGTAGGTTCGAGGCCAGGCTCAGGACTGAAGCTAGGTTCAGAAATAGGGCCAGGGAGGAGGCGGGAGCTAGGAGCAGGTTGAGAGCAAGGAAATCCGAGATTGTTTTGGCCGGATCTGGATGAGATTGACTTTAGATTTTTTTTTTCCCGAGTTTGGGTTTTTGATTTTGGAATTATTTATTTATTTATTTATTTATTTCACTTCCAGGTCAGCGCCAGATTCTTGGTTCACTTCCGGGTTAGGGTTAGGGTTAGGATTAGGATTCGTGTTAGGGTTAGGGTTAGGGTAAGGGTTACGGTTAGTTTTCGGGTTAGGGTTAGGGTTAGGTTTAGGGTTAGGGTTAGGTTTAGGGTTAGGGTCAGGGTCAGGGTCAGGGTCATGGTCAGGGTTAGATTTAGGGTTAGGGTTAGAGTTAGGGATCGGGGTAGGGTTAGGCTTAGTGTCAGGGTCAGGGTCAGGGTCAGGGTCAGGTCAGGGTTAGGGTTAGGGTTAGGATTAGGGTTAGGGTTAGGTTTAGGGTTAGGGTCAGGGTCAGGGTCAGGGTCAGGGTCAGGTTCAGGGTTCGGGTTAGGGTTAGGGTTAGGGAATGCCCCAGGCATCAAGGTTTTTTTAAATATTTTTTTCCTATTTTTTTTTTTATGTTTGCGGAATCAGCCGCCCAGTGGTCCAGAGTATTCTAAAACCCTTCAGAGCTCAGCAGCTCAGGTGGCGCTACCATTTTGCTCAGGCTTAGGAAGCGATAGGTCGTAGGTTCGATGCCAGGCTTAGGACTGAAGATAGGTTCAGAAATAGGGCCAGGGAGGAGGCGGGAGCTAGGAGCAGGTTGAGAGCAAGGAAATCCGAGATTGTTTTGGCCGGATCTGGCACAGTTTTACTTTAGATTTTTTTTTTCCCGAGTTTGGGTTTTAGATTTTGGAATTATTTGTTTATTTATTTATTCATTTCACATCCGGGTCAGCGCCAGATTCTTGGTTCACTTCCGGGTTAGGGTTAGGGTTAGGGTTAGGGTTCGTGTTAGGGTTAGGGTTAGGGTAAGAGTTACGGTTAGGTTTCGGGTTAGGATTAGGGTAGGGTTAGGGTTAGGGTTCGTGTTAGGGTTAGGGTTAGGGTAAGGGTTACGGTTAGGTTTCGGGTTATTGTTAGGGTTAGGGTCAGGGTCAGGGTCAGGGTTAGGGTTCGGGTTAGGTTTAGGGTGTGGGTCAGGGTTAGGGTCAGGGTTAGGGTGAGGGTCAGGGTCAGGGTCAGGGTCAGGGTCAGTTTCAGGGTTCGGGGTAGGGTTAGGGTTAGGGAATTCCCCAGCATCAAGTTTTTTTTAAATATTTTTTATCCTATTTTTTTTTATGTTTGCGGAATCGGCGGCCCAGTGGTCAAGAGTATTCTAACACCCTTCAGAGCGCAGCAGCTCAGGTGGCGCTAGCATTAGGCTCAGGCTTGGGAAGCGATAGGTCGTAGGTTCGAGGCCAGGCCCAGGACTGAGGCTACGTTCAGGAATAGGGCCAGGGAGGAGGCAGGAGCTAGGAGCAGTTTGAGAACAAGGAAATCCGAGTTTGTTTTGGCCGGATATGGCCGAGATTGACTTTAGATTTTTCTTTTTTTTCCCGAGTTTGGGTTTTGGATTTTGGAATTATTTATTTATTTATTTATTTATTTCACTTTCAGGTCAGCGCCAGATTCTTGGTTCACTTCCGGGTTAAGGTTAGGGTTAGGGTTAGGGTTAGGGTTAGGATTAGGGATAGGTTTCGGGTTGGGGTTAGGGTTCAGATTAGGGTTAGGATTAGGGTCAGGGTCAGGGTCAGGGTTAGGGTTAGGGTTAGGGTTAGGGTTAGGGTTAGGGTTCTTGTTAGGGTTAGGGTTAGGGTTAGGATTCGGGTTAGGGTTAGGGTTAGGTTTGGGGTTAGGATTAGTGTTAGGGTCAGGGTCAGGGTCAGGGGCAGGTTCAGGGTCAGTGTCAGGGTCAGGATCAGGGTCAGGGTTCGGGTTAGGATTAGGGTTAGGGTTAGGTTTAGGGTTAGGGTTAGGGTCATGGTCAGGGTCAGGGTTAGGGTTAGGGGTAGGGTTAGGGTTCTTGTTAGGGTTAGGGTTAGGGTTAGGATTCGGGTTAGGGTTAGGTTTAGGGTTAGGGTTCGGGTTAGGGTTAGGGTTAAGTTTGGTGTTAGGTTTAGTGTTAGGGTCAGGGTCAGGGTCAGGTTCAGGGTCAGGTTCAGGGTCAGTGTCAGGGTCAGGGTCAGGGTCAGGGTCAGGGTTCGGGTTAGGATTAGGGTTAGGGTTAGGTTGAGGGTTAGGGTTAGGTTAAGGTTTCGGGTTAGGGTTAGGTTTCAGGTTAGGTTTAGGGTGAGGTTCAGGGTCAGGGTCAGGATCAGGGTCAGGTTCAGGGCCAGGGTTAGGGTTAGGGTTAGGGTTAGGGTTAGGGTTAGGTTTAGGGGTAGGATTAGGGATAGGTTTCGGGTTGGGGTTAGGGTTCGGATTAGCGTTAGGATTAGGGTCAGGGTCAGGGTCAGGGTTAGGGTTAGGGTTAGGGTTAGGGTTAGGGTTCTTGTTAGGGTTAGGGTTAGGGTTAGGATTCGGGTTAGGGTTAGGTTTAGGGTTAGGGTTCGGATTAGGGTTAGAGTTAGGTTTGGGGTTAGGGTTAGTGTTAAGGTCAGGGTCAGGGTCAGGGTCAGGTTCAGGGTCAGTGTCAGGTTCAGGGTCAGGGTTCGGGTTAGGATTAGGGTTAGGGTTAGGTTTAGGGTTAGGGTTAGGGTAAGGTTTCGGGTTAGGGTTAGGGTTCGGGTTAGGTTTACGGTTAGGGTCAGGGTCAGGGTCAGGGTCAGGCTTAGGGTTAGGGTTAGGGTTAGGGTTAGGGTCAGGGTCAGGGTCAGGTTCAGGGTCAGGGTTAGGGTTAGGGTTAGGGTTAGCGTTAGGTTTAGGTTTACGTTTAGGGAAATCCCCAGGCATCAACGTTTTTTTAAATATTTTTTTCCTATTTTTTTTTATGTTTGCGGAATCGGCTGCCCAGTCGTCAAGAGTATTCTAACACCCTTCAGAGCTCAGCAGCTCAGGTGGCGCTACCTTTTTGCTCAGGCTTAGGAAGTGATAGGTCGTAGGTTCGAGGCCAGGCTCAGGACTGAAGCTAGGTTCAGAAATAGGGCCAGGGAGGAGGCGGGAGCTAGGAGCAGGTTGAGAACACGGAAATCCGAGATTGCTTTGGCCGGATCTGGCCGAGATTGACTTTAGATTTTTTTTTTTCCCAAGTTTGGGTTTTTGATTTTGGAATTATTTATTTATTTATTTATGTATTTATTTATTTATTTATTTCACTTCCGTGTCAGCGCCAGATTCTTGGTTCACTTTCGGGGTAAGGTTAGGGTTAGGGTTAGGGTTAGGGTTAGGGTTAGGGATAGGTTTCGGGTTGGGGTTAGGGTTCGGATTAGGGTTAGGTTTAGGGTCATGGTCAGGGTCAGGGTTAGGGTTACGGTTAGGGTTAGGGTTAGGTTTAGGGTTAGGGAATTTCCCAGGCATCAACGTTTTTTTAAATGTTTTTTTCCTATTTTTTTTATGTTTGCGGAATCGGCTGCCCAGTGGTCAAGAGTACTCTAACACCCTTCAGAGCTCAGGAGCTCAGGTGGCGCTACCGTTTTGCTCAGGCTTAGGAAGCGATAGGTCGTAGGTTCGAGGCCAGGCTCAGGAATGAAGCTAGGTTCAGAAATAGGGCCAGGGAGGAGGCGGGAGCTAGGAGCAGGTTGAGAGCAAGGAAATGCGAGATTGTTTTGGCCGGATCTGGTCGAGATTTACTTTAGATTTTTTTTTCCCGTGTTTGGGTTTTGGATTTTGGAATTATTTATTTATTTATTTATTTATTTATTTATTTATTTCACTTTCAGGTCACCGCCAGATTCTTGGTTCACTTCCGGGTTAAGGTTAGGGTTAGGGTTAGGGTTAGGGTTAGGGTTACGGTTAGGGATAGGTTACGGGTAAGGGTTAGGGTTCGGATTAGGGTTAGGATTAGGGTCAGGGTCAGGGTCAGGGTTAGGGTTAGGGTTAGGGTCAGGGTCAGGGTTAGGGTCAGGGTCAGGGTTAGGTTTAGGGTTAGGGTTAGGGTGAGGGTCAGGGTTTGGGGCAGGGTTAGGGTCAGGGTCAGGGTCAGGGTTAGCTTTCGGGTTCGGGTACGGGTTAGGTTTTGTGTTAGGGTTAGGGTTAGGGGTCGGGGTAGGGTTAGGGTTAGTGTCAGGGTCAGGGTCAGGGTCAGGGTCAGGGTCAGGGTTAGGGTTAGGGTTAGGGTTAGAATTAGGGTTAGGATTAGGGTTAGGGTTAGGGTTAGGGTCAGGGTCAGTGTCAGGGTCAGGGTCAGGTTCAGGGTTCGGGTTAGGGTCAGGGTCAGGGTCAGGGTCAGGGTCAGGGTCAGGCTTAGGAAGCGATAGGTCGTAGGTTCGAGGCCAGGCACAGGACTGAGGCTACGTTCAGGAATAGGGCCAGGGAGGAGGTAGGAGCTAGGAGCAGGTTGAGAACAAGGAAATCCGAGTTTGTTTTGGCCGGAACTGGCCGAGATTCACTTTAGATTTTTCTTTTTTTTCCCGAATTTGGGTTTTGGATTTTGGAATTATTTATTTATTTATTTATTTATTTATTTCATTTTCAGGTCAGCGCCAGATTCTTGGTTCACTTCCGGGTTAAGGTTAGGGTTAGGGTTAGGGTTAGGGTTAGGGTTAGGGCTAGGTTTCGGGTTAGGGTTAGGGTTCGGATTAGGGTTAGGATTAGGGTCAGGGTCAGGGTCAGGGTTAGGGTTAGGGTTAGGGTTAGGATTAGGGTTAGGGTTCTTGTTAGGGTTAGGGTTATGGTTAGCGTTCAGGTTAGGGTTAGGTTTGGGGTTAGGGTTAGTGTTAGGGTCAGGGTCAGGGTCAGGGTCAGGGTCAGGTTCAGGGTCAGTGTCAGGGTCAAGGTCAGGGTCAGGGTCAGGGTCAGGGTTCGGGTTTGGGTTAGGGTTAGGGTTAGGTTTAGGGTTAGGGTTAGGGTTAGGTTTCGGGTTAGGGTTAGGGTTCGGATTAGGGTCTCTATTGAATTATTCCTCTACATTGTTTAAAACAGATGATTTAAGTAGTTTGACCCTATTCAAAACATGGCTTGAAGTTTAAACTGGAGGTTTGGGAACTGAACCTGAGACAGTCACAAAAGCAAAAAATAAATCACTGACACCATACATAGAAACAATAAGTTGAAAAGATTTATTTTTAGGTTTTTTTTTTTGTGTGTGTGTGTGTAGGAACACAATGGGCAATGCAGTCAGCTTGTTTATACAAACACGAGTAAGGCAGAGTGCTATAATGACACTGAGATAGATAGCTACAATGGAGCTGGAGAGATGGCTCTGTGGGTAAAGGTGCTTGACACCAAGCCTGATGGTGGAAGTGTGACCACTGGGACTCCCACAGTGAAGAGAAAGAACTGATTCTTGAAAACTGTCTTCTGACCTCCAAACATGCGCTCTGACACACATATGTACCCCCAAAATTAATTAATTAGCTAATTAATTAATTAAATGTACTAAATCTCCTTTAATCCCAGCACTCAGGAGGCAGAGGCAAGGCAGATCTCTTGTGAGTTGAAGGCCAGCCTGGTCTACATAGCAAGCTCCCGAGTTTGGGTTTTGGATTTTGGAATTATTTATTTATTTATTTATTTATTTATTTATTTATTTATTTCACTTTCAGGTCAGCGCCAGATTCTGGGTTCACTTCCGGGTTAAGGTTAGGGTTAGGGTTAGGGTTAGGGTTAGGGATAGGTTTCGGGTTAGGGTTAGGGTTCGGATTAGGGTTAGGATTAGGGTCAGGGTCTGGGTCAGGGTTAGGGTTAGGGTTAGGGTTCGGGTTAGGGTTAGGTTTGGGGTTAGGGTTAGTGTTAGGGTCAGGGTCAGGGTCAGGGTCAGGTTCAGGGTCAGTGTCAGGGTCAGGGTCAGGGTCAGGGTCAGGGTCAGTGTTCGGGTTCGGGTTAGGGTTAGGCTTAGGTTTAGGGTTAGGGTTAGGATTAGGTTTCGGGTTAGGGTTAGGGTTCGGGTTAGGTTTAGGGTTAGGGTCAGGGTCAGGGTCAGGGTCAGGGTAATGGTCAGTGTCAGGTTTTGGGTTAGGGTTAGTGTTAGGGTCAGGTTCAGGTTCTGGGTCAGGATCAAGGTCAGGTTCAGGGTCAGGGTTGGGGTTAGGGTTAGGGTTAGGGTTAGGGTTAGGGTTAGGGTTAGGTTTAGGGTTAGGGAATTCCCCAGGCATCAACGTTTTTTTAAATGTTTTTTTCCTATTTTTTTTATGTTTGCGGAATCGGCTGCCCAGTGGTCAACAGAACTCTAACACCCTTCAGAGCTCAGGAGCTTAGGTGGCGCTACCATTTTGCTCAGGCTTAGGAAGCAATAGGTCGTAGGTTCGAGGCCAGGCTCAGGAATGAAGCTAGGTTCAGAAATAGGGCCAGGGAGGAGGCGGGAGCTAGGAGCAGGTTGAGAGCAAGGAAATGCGAGATTGTTTTGGCTGGATCTGGTCGAGATTTACTTTAGATTTTTTTTTTCCCGTGTTTGGGTTTTGGATTTTGGAATTATTTATTTATTTATTTATTTATTTATTTATTTCACTTTCAGGTTAGCGCCAGATTCTTGGTTCACTTCCGGGTTAAGGTTAGGGTTAGGGTTAGGGTTAGGGTTACGGTTAGGGATAGGTTTCGGGTTAGGGTTAGGGTTCGGATTAGGGTTAGGATTAGGGTCAGGGTTAGGGTCAGGGTTAGGGTTAGGGTTAGGGTTAGGGCTAGGGTTCTTATTAGGGTTAGGGTTAGGGTTAGGATTCGGGTTAGGGTTAGGTTTAGGGTTAGGGTTCGGGTTAGGGTTAGGGTTAGGTTTGGGGTTAGGGTTAGTGTTAGGGTCAGGGTCAGGGTCAGGGTCAGGGTCAGGGTCAGGGTTAGGGTTAGGTTTAGGGTTAGATTTAGGGTCAGGGTCAGGGTCAGGTTCAGGGTCAGGGTTAGGGTTAGGGTTAGGGTTAGGGTTAGGTTTAGGTTTACGTTTAGGGAAATCCCCAGGCATCAACGTTTTTTTAAATATTTTTTTCCTATTTTTTTTTATGTTTGCGGAATCGGCTGCCCAGTCGTCAAGAGTATTCTAACACCCTTCAGAGCTCAGCAGCTCAGGTGGCGCTACCTTTTTGCTCAGGCTTAGGAAGTGATAGGTCGTAGGTTCGAGGCCAGGCTCAGGACTGAAGCTAGGTTCAGAAATAGGGCCAGGGAGGAGGCGGGAGCTAGGAGCAGGTTGAGAACACGGAAATCCGAGATTGCTTTGGCCGGATCTGGCCGAGTTTGACTTTAGATTTTTTTTTTCCCGAGTTTGGGTTTTTGATTTTGGAATTATTTATTTATTTATTTATTTATTTATTTATTTATTTTTTTTTTCACTTCCAGGTCAGCGCCAGATTCTTGGTTCACTTCCGGGTTAGGGTTAGGGTTAGGGTTAGGGTTCGTGTTAGGGTTAGGGTTAGGGTAAGGGTTACGGTTAGGTTTCGGGTTAGGGTTAGGGTTAGGGTTAGGTTTAGGGTTAGTGTTAGGGTTGGGGTTAGGGTCAGGGTCAGGGTCAGGGTCATGGTCAGGGTTAGATTTAGGGTTAGGGTTAGGGTTAGGGATCGGGGTAGGGTTAGGGTTAGTGTCAGGGTCAGGGTCAGGGTCAGGGTCAGGTCAGGGTTAGGGTTAGGGTTAGGGTCAAGATTAGGGTTAGGGTTAGGGTTAGGTTTAGGGTTAGGGTCAGGGTCAGGTTCAGGGTCAGGGTCAGGTTCAGGGTTCGGATTAGGGTTAGGGTTAGGGAATTCCCCAGGCATCAAGGTTTTTTAAAATATTTTTTTCCTATTTTTTTTTTTATGTTTGCGGAATCGGCCGCCCAGTGGTCCAGAGTATTCTAACACCCTTCAGAGCTCAGCAGCTCAGGTGGCGCTACCGTTTTGCTCAGGCTTAGGAAGCGATAGGTCGTAGGTTCGATGCCAGGCTTAGGACTGAAGATAGGTTCAGAAATAGGGCCAGGGAGGAGGCGGGAGCTAGGAGCAGGTTGAGAGCAAGGAAATCCGAGATTGTTTTGGCCGGATCTGGTCTAGATTGACTTTAGATTTTTTTTTTTCCCGAGTTTTGGTTTTTGATTTTGGAATTATTTATTTATTTATTTATTTATTTCACTTTCAGGTCAGCGCCAGATTCTTGGTTCACATCCAGGTTAAGGTTAGGGTTAGGGTTAGGGTTAGGGTTAGGGTTAGGGATAGGTTTCGGGTTAGGGTTAGGGTTCGGATTAGGGTTAGGATTAGGGTCAGGGTCAGGGTCAGGGTTAGAATTAGGTTTGGGGTTAGGGTTAGTGTTAGGTCAGGGTCAGGGTCAGGTTCAGTGTCAGTGTCAGGGTCAGGGTCAGGGTCAGGGTCAGGGTCAGGGTTTGGGTTAGGGTTAGTGTTAGGTTTAGGGTTTGGATTAGGGATAGGTTTCGGGTTGGGGTTAGGGTTCGGATTAGCGTTAGGATTAGCGTCAGGGTCAGGGTCAGGGTTAGGGTTAGGGTTAGGGTTAGGGTTAGGGTTATTGTTAGGGTTAGGATTAGGGTTAGGATTCGGGTTAGGGTTAGCGTTAGGGTTAGGGTTCGGGTTAGGGTTAGGGTTAGGTTTGGGGTTAGGGTTAGTGTTAGGGTCAGGGTCAGGGTCAGGGTAAGGTTCAGGGTCAGTGTCAGTGTCAGGGTCAGGGCCAGGGTTCGGGTTAGGATTAGTATTAGGGTTAGGTTTAGGGTTAGGGTTAGGGTAAGGTTTCGGGTTAGGGTTAGGGTTGGGTTAGGTTTAGGGTCAGGTTCAGGGTCAGGGTCAGGGTCAGGGTCAGGTTCAGGGTTAGGATAATATTAGGGTTATGTTTAGGGTTAGGGTTAGGGTTAGGGTTAGGGTTAGGGTTAGGTTTAGGGTTAGGGATAGGTTTCGGGTTAGCGTTAGGGTTCGGATTAGGGTTAGGATTAGGGTCAGGGTCAGGGTCAGGGTTAGGGTTAGGGTTAGGGTTAGGGTTAGGGTTCTTATTAGGGTTAGGGTTAGGGGTAGGATTGGGGTTAGGGATAGGTTTCGGGTTAGGGTTAGGGTTCGGATTAGGGATAGGATTAGGGTCAGGGTCAGGGTCAGGGTTAGGGTTAGGGTTAGGGTTAGGGTTAGGGTTAGGGTTCTTATTAGGGTTAGGGTTAGGGTTAGGATTCGG
>JAJHUQ010000057.1:2502500-2550000 GCA_035773235.1 Eospalax fontanierii | reverse complement strand
CTTAGGAAGTGATAGGTCGCAGGTTCAAGGCCAGGCTCAGGATTGAAGCTAGGTTCAGAAATAGGGCCAGGGAGGAGGCAGGAGCTAGGAGCAGGTTGAGAACAAGGAAATCCGAGATTGTTTTGGCCGGATGTGGCCGAGATTGACTTTAGATTTTTTTTTTTACCAAGTTTGGGTTTTTGATTTTGGAATTATTTATTTATTTATTTTTTTATGTATTTATTTATTTATTTATTTCACTTCCGTGTCAGCGCCAGATTCTTGGTTCACTTTCGGGTTAAGGTTAGGGTTAGGCTTAGGGTTAGGGTTAGGGATAGGTTTCGGGTTGGGGTTAGGGTTCCGATTAGGGTTAGGATTAGGGTCAGGGTCAGGGTCAGGGTTAGGGTTAGGGTTAGGGTTAGGGTTCTTGTTAGGGTTAGGGTTAGGATTCGGGTTAGGGTTAGGGTTAGGGTTAGGGTTCGGGTTAGGGTTACGGTTAGGTTTCGGGTTAGGGTTAGTGTTAGGGTCAGGGTCAGGGTCAGGGTCAGGGTCAGTGTCAGGGTCAGGGTCAGGGTCAGGGTCAGGTTCAGGGTTCGGGTTAGGATTAGGGTTAGGGTTAGGTTGAGGGTTAGGGTTAGGTTAAGGTTTCGGGTTAGGGTTAGGTTTCGGGTTAGGTTTAGGGTGAGGTTCAGGGTCAGGGTCAGGGTCAGGGTCAGTTTCAGGTTCAGGGTTAGGGTTAGGGTTAGGGTTAGGGTTAGGGTTAGGTTTAGGAGTAGGATTAGGGATAGGTTTCGGGTTGGGGTTAGGGTTCGGATTAGCCTTAGTATTAGGGTCAGGGTCAGGGTCAGGGTTAGGGTTAGGTCTGGGGTTAGGGTTAGTGTTAGGGTCAGGGTCAGGGTCAGGGTCAGGTTCAGGGTCAGTGTCAATGTCAGGGTCCGGGTCAGGGTTCGGGTTAGGATTAGGGTTAGGGTTAGGTTTAGGTTTAGGTTTAGGGTAAGGTTTTTTTTTTTTTACCAAGTTTGGGTTTTTGATTTTGGAATTATTTATTTATTTATTTTTTTATGTATTTATTTATTTATTTATTTCACTTCCAGGTCAGCGCCAGATTCTTGGTTCACTTCCGGGTTAGGGTTAGGGTTAGGGTTCGTGTTAGGGTTAGGGTTAGGGTAAGGGTTACGGTTAGGTTTCGGGTTAGGGTTAGAGTTAGGGTTAGGATTAGGGTCAGGGTCAGGGTCAGGGTTAGGGTTAGGGTTAGGGTTAGGTTTGGGGTTAGGGTTAGTGTTAGGGTCAGGGACAGGGTCAGGGTCTGGTTCAGTGACAGTGTCAGGGACAGGGTGAGGGTCAGGGTTCGGATTAGGGTTAGGGTTAGGGTTAGGTTTAGGTTTAGGTTTAGGGTTAGGTTTCGGGTTAGGGTTAGGGTTCGGGTTAGGTTTAGGGTTAGGGTCAGGATCAGGGTCAGGGTCAGGGTAAGGGTCAGGGGCAGGTTTCGGATTAGAGTTAGTGTTAGGGTCACGTTCAAGGTCAGGGTGAGGTTCAGGGTAGGGTTAGGATTAGGGTTAGGGTTAGGGTTAGGTTTAGGGTTAGGGAATACCCCAGGCATAAACGTTTTTTTAAATTTTTTTTCCTATTTTTTTTTATTTTTTCGGAATCGGCTGCCCAGTGGTCAAGAGTATTCTAACACCCTTCAGAGCTCAGCAGCTCAGGTGGCGCTACCGTTTTGCTCAGGCTTAGGAAGCGATAGGTCGAAGGTTCGAAGCCAGGCTCAGGACTGAAGCTAGGTTCAGAAATAGGGCCAGGGAGGAGGCGTGAGCTAGGAGCAGGTTGAGAGCAAGGAAATCCGAGATTGTTTTGGCCGGATCTGGCCGAGTTTGACTTTAGATTTTTTTTTCCCGAGTTTGGGTTTTTGATTTTGGAATTATTTATTTATTTATTTATTTCACTTCAGGGTCAGCGCCAGATTCTTGGTTCACTTCCGGGTTAGGGTTAGGGTTAGGGTTAGGGTTCGTGTTAGGGTTAGGGTTAGGGTAAGGGTTACGGTTAGGTTTCGGTTTAGGGTAAGAGTTAGGGTTAGCTTTAGGGTTAGGGTTAGGGTTAGGGTTAGGGTCAGGGTCAGGGTCAGGGTCAGGGTCAGGTTTAGGTTTTGGGTTAGGGTTAGGGTGAGGGTCAGGATTTGGGTCAGGGTTAGGGTCAGGGTCAGGGTTAGGTTTAGGGTTCGGGTAAGGGTTAGGTTTAGGGTTAGGGTTAAGGTTAGGGGTCGGGGTAGAGTTAGGGTTAGTGTCAGGGTCAGGGTCAGGGTCATGGTCAGGGTCAGGGTCAGGATTAGGATTAGGGTTAGGTTTAGGGTTAGGATTCGGGTTATGGTTAGGGTTATGGTTAGGGTTCGGGTTAGGGTTAGGTTTGGGGTTATGGTTAGTGTTAGTGTCAGCGTCAGGGTCAGGGTCAGGGACAGGTACAGGGTCAGTGTCAGGGTCAGGGTCAGGGTCAGGGTCAGGGTCAGGGTTCGGGTTCGGGTTAGGGTTAGGTTTAGGTTTAGGGTTAGGGTTCGGGTTAGGTTTAGGGTTAGGGTCAGCGTCAGGGTCAGGGTCAGGGTAAGGGTCAGGGTCAGGTTTCGGGTTAGTGTTAGTGTTAGGGTCAGATTCAGGGTCAGGGTCAGGTTCAGGGTCAGGGTTAGGGTTAGGGTTAGGGTTAGGGTTAGGGTTAGTTTTAGGGTTAGGGAAATCCCCAGGCATCAATGTTTTTTTAAATATTTTTTTCCTATTTTTTTTTATGTTTGCGGAATCGGCCGCCAGTGGTCAAGAGTATTCTAACACCCTTCAGAGCTCAGCAGCTCAGGTGGCACTACCGTTTTGCTCAGGCTTAGGAAGCGGTAGGTCGTAGGTTCGAGGCCAGGCTCAGGACTGAAGCTAGGTTCAGAAATAGGGCCAGGGAGGAGGCGGGAGCTAGGAGCAGGTTGAGAGCAAGGAAATCCGAGATTGTTTTGGCCGGATCTGGATGAGATTGACTTTAGATTTTTTTTTTCCGGAGTTTGGATTTTTGATTTTGGAATTATTTATTTATTTATTTATTTATTTCACTTTCAGGTCAGCGCCAGATTCTTGGTTCACTTCCAGGTTAAGGTTAGGGTTAGGGTTAGGGTTAGGGTTAGGGTTAGGGATAGGTTTCGGGTTAGGGTTAGGGTTCGGATTAGGGTTAGGATTAGGGTCAGGGTCAGGGTCAGGGTTAGAATTAGGTTTGGGGTTAGGGTTAGTGTTAGGTCAGGGTAAGGGTCAGGTTCAGTGTCAGTGTCAGGGTCAGGGTCAGGGTCAGGGTCAGGGTCAGGGTCAGGGTCAGGGTTCGGGTTAGGGTTAGGGTTAGGGTTAGGTTTAGGGTTAGGGTCAGGATCAGGGTCAGGGTCAGGGTAAGGATCAGGGTCAGGTTTCGGGTTAGGGTTAGTGTTAGGGTCAGGTTCAGGGTCAGGGTCAGGGTCAGGGTCAGGGTCAGGTTCAGGGTCAGGGTTAGGGTTAGGGTTAGGGTTTAGGGTTAGGGTTCTTGTTAGGATTAGGGTTAGGGTTAGGATTCGGGTTAGGGTTAGGTTTAGGGTTAGGGTTCGGGTTAGGGTTAGGGTTAGGTTTGGGGTTAAGGTTAGTGTTAGGGTCAGGGTCAGGGTCAGGGTCAGGGTCAGGTTCAGGGTCAGGGTTAGGGTTAGGGTTAGTGTTAGGTTTAGGGTTTGGATTAGGGATAGGTTTCGGGTTGGGGTTAGGGTTCGGATTAGGGTTAGGATTAGGGTCAGGGCCAGGGTCAGGGTTAGGGTTAGGGTTAGGGTTAGGGTTAGGGTTCTTGTTAGGGTTAGGATTAGGGTTAGGATTCGGGTTAGGGTTAGGGTTAGGGTTAGGGTTCGGGTTAGGGTTAGGGTTAGGGTTGGGGTTAGGGTTAGTGTTATGGTCAGCGTCAGGGTCAGGGTAAGGGTCAGGGTCAGTGTCAGTGGCAGGGTCAGGGTCAGGGGTCGGGTTAGGATTAGTATTAGGGTTAGGTTTAGGGTTAGGGTTAGGGTAAGGTTTCGGGTTAGGGTTAGGGTTGGGTTAGGTTTAGGGTCAGGTTCAGGGTCAGGGTCAGGGTCAGGGTCTGGTTCAGGGTTAGGATTAGTATTAGGGTTAGGTTTAGGGTTAGGGTTAGGGTTAGGGTTAGGGTTAGGTTTAGGGTTAGGGATAGGTTTCGGGTTAGGTTTAGGGTTCGGATTAGGGTTAGGATTAGGGTCAGGGTCAGGGTCAGGGTTAGGGTTAGGGTTAGGGTTAGGGTTAGGGTTAGGGTTCTTATTAGGGTTAGGGTTAGGGTTAGGATTGGGGTTAGGGATAGGTTTCGGGTTAGGGTTAGGGATCGGATTAGGGTTAGGATTAGGGTCACGGTCAGGGTCAGGGTTAGGGTTAGGGTTAGGGTTAGGGTTAGGGTTAGGGTTCTTATTAGGGTTAGGGTTAGGGTTAGGATTCGGGTTAGGGTTAGGGTTAGGGTTAGGGTTCGGGTTAGGGTTAGGGTTAGGTTTGGGGTTAGGGTTAGTGTTAGGGTCAGGGTCAGGGTAAGGGTCAGGGTCAGGGTTCGTGTTAGGATTAGGGTTAGGGTTAGGTTTAGGGTTAGGGTTAGGGTAAGGTTTCGGGTTAGGGTTAGGGTTCGGGTTAGGTTTAGGGTTAGGGTCAGGGTCAGGGTCAGGGTCAGGGTTAGGGTTAGGGTTAGGGTTAGGTTTAGGGTCAGGGTCAGGGTCAGGTTCAGGGTCAGGGTTAGGATTAGGGTTAGGGTTAGGGTCAGATTCAGGGTCAGGGTCAGTTTCAGGGTCAGGGTTAGGGTTAGGGTTAGGGTTAGGGTTAGTTTTAGGGTTAGGGAAATCCCCAGGGATCAATGTTTTTTTAAATATTTTTTTCCTATTTTTTTTTATGTTTGAGGAATCGGCCGCCAGTGGTCAAGAGTATACTAACACCCTTTAGAGCTCAGCAGCTCAGGTGGCACTACCGTTTTGCTCAGGCTTAGGAAGCGGTAGGTCGTAGGTTCGAGGCCAGGCTCAGGACTGAAGCTAGGTTCAGAAATAGGGCCAGGGAGGAGGCGGGAGCTAGGAGCAGATTGAGAGCAAGGAAATCCGAGATTGTTTTGGCCGGATCTGGATCCGATTGACTTTAGATTTTTTTTTTCCGGAGTTTGGATTTTTGATTTTGGAATTATTTATTTATTTATTTATTTATTTATTTATTTCACTTCCAGATCAGCGCCAGATTCTTGGTTCACTTCCGGGTTAGGGTTAGGGTTAGGGTTAGGGTTCGTGTTAGGGTTAGGGTTAGGGTAAGGGTTACGGTTAGGTTTCGGGTTAGGGTTAGGGTTAGGGTTAGGTTTAGGGTTAGTGTTAGGGTTAGGGTTAGGGTCAGGGTCAGGGTCAGGGTCATGGTCAGGGTTAGATTTAGGGTTAGGGTTAGGGTTAGGGATCGGGGTAGGGTTAGGGTTAGTGTCAGGGTCAGGGTCAGGTCAGGGTCAGGTCAGGGTTAGGGTTAGGGTTAGGGTTAGGATTAGGGTTAGGGTTAGGGTTAGGTTTAGGGTTAGGGTCAGGGTCAGGTTCAGGGTCAGGGTCAGGTTCAGGGTTCGGGTTAGGGTTAGGGTTAGGGAATTCCCCAGGCATCAAGGTTTTTTAAAATATTTTTTTCCTATTTTTTTTTTTATGTTTGCGGAATCGGCCGCCCAGTGGTCCAGAGTATTCTAACACCCTTCAGAGCTCAGCAGCTCAGGTGGCGCTACCATTTTGCTCAGGCTTAGGAAGCGATAGGTCGTAGGTTCAAGGCCAGGCTTAGGACTGAAGATAGGTTCAGAAATAGGGCCAGGGAGGAGGCGGGAGCTAGGAGCAGGTTGAGAGCAAGGAAATCCGAGATTGTTTTGGCCGGATCTGGCCAAGATTGACTTTAGATTTTTTTTTTTCCCGAGTTTGGGTTTTTGATTTTGGAATTATTTATTTATTTATTTATTTATTTCACTTTCAGGTCAGCGCCAGATTCTTGGTTCACTTCCAGGTTAAGGTTAGGGTTAGGGTTAGGGTTAGGGTTAGGGTTAGGGTTAGGGATAGGTTTCGGGTTAGGGTTAGGGTTCGGATTAGGGTTAGGATTAGGGTCAGGGTCAGGGTCAGGGTTAGAATTAGGTTTGGGGTTAGGGTTAGTGTTAGGTCAGGGTCAGGGTCAGGTTCAGTGTCAGTGTCAGGGTCAGGGTCAGGGTCAGGGTCAGGGTCAGGGTTCGGGTTAGGGTTAGGGTTAGGGTTAGGTTTAGGGTTAGGTTTCGGGTTAGGGTTAGGGTTCGGGTTAGGTTTAGGGTTAGGGTCAGGATCAGGGTCAGGGTCAGGGTAAGGATCAGGGTCAGGTTTTGGGTTAGGGTTAGTGTTAGGGTCAGGTTCAGGGTCAGGGTCAGGGTCAGGGTCAGGTTCAGGGGCAGGGTTAGGCTTAGGGTTAGGGTTTAGGGTTAGGGTTCTTGTTAGGATTAGGGTTAGGGTTAGGATTCGGGTTAGGGTTAGGTTTAGGGTTAGGGTTCGGGTTAGGGTAAGGGTTAGGTTTGGGATTAAGGTTAGTGTTAGGGTCAGGGTCAGGGTCAGGGTCAGGGTCAGGTTCAGGGTCAGGGTTAGGGTTAGGGTTAGGGTTAGGTTTAGGGTTTGGATTAGGGATAGGTTTCGGGTTGGGGTTAGGGTTCGGATTAGCGTTAGGATTAGGGTCAGGGTCAGGGTCAGGGTTAGGGTTAGGGTTAGGGTTAGGGTTAGGGTTCTTGTTAGGGTTAGGATTAGGGTTAGGATTCGGGTTAGGGTTAGGGTTAGGGTTAGGGTTCGGGTTAGGGTTAGGGTTAGGTTTGGGGTTAGGGTTAGTGTTAGGGTCAGGGTCAGGGTCAGGGTAAGGTTCAGGGTCAGTGTCAGTGTCAGGGTCAGGGTCAGGGTTTGGGTTAGGATTAGTATTAGGGTTAGGTTTAGGGTTAGGGTTAGGGTAAGGTTTCGGGTTAGGGTTAGGGTTGGGTTAGGTTTAGGGTCAGGTTCAGGGTCAGGGTCAGGGTCAGGCTCAGGTTCAGGGTGAGGATTAGTATTAGGGTTAGGTTTAGGGTTAGGGTTAGGGTTAGGGTTAGGGTTAGGGTTAGGTTTAGGATTAGGGATAGGTTTCGGGTTAGGGTTAGGGTTCGGATTAGGGTTAGGATTAGGGTCAGGGTCAGGGTCAGGGTTAGGGTTAGGGTTAGGGTTAGGGTTAGGGTTAGGGTTCTCATTAGGGTTAGGGTTAGGGTTAGGATTGGGGTTAGGGATAGGTTTCGGGTTAGGGTTAGGGTTCGGATTAGGGTTAGGATTAGGGTCAGGGTCAGGGTCAGGGTTAGCGTTAGGGTTAGGGTTAGGGTTAGGGTTAGGGTTCTTATTAGGGTTAGGGTTAGGGTTAGGATTCTGGTTAGGGTTAGGGTTAGGGTCAGGGTTCGGGTTAGGGTTAGGGTTAGGTTTGGGGTTAGGGTTAGTGTTAGGGTCAGGGTCAGGGTAGGGTTAGGGTTAGGGTTAGGGTTAGGTTTAGGGTCAGGGTCAGTGTCAGGTTCAGGGTCAGGGTTAGGGTTAGGGTTAGGGTTAGGGTTAGGGTTAGGTTTAGGTTTACGTTTAGGGAATTCCCCAGGCATCAACATTAGGTTCAGGGTTCGAGGCCAGGCTCAGGACTGAAGCTAGGTTCAGAAATAGGGCCAGGGAGGAGGCGGAAGCTAGGAGCAGGTTGAGAACAAGGAAATCCGAGATTGTTTTGGCCGGATCTGGCCGAGATTGACTTTAGATTTTTTTTTTTCCCGAGTTTGGGTTTTTGATTTTGGAATTATTTATTTATTTATTTATGTATTTATTTATTTATTTATTTCACTTCCGTGTCAGCGCCAGATTCTTGGTTCACTTCCGGGTTAAGGTTAGGGTTAGGGTTAGGGTTAGTGTTAGGGTCAGGGTCAGGGTCAGGGTCCGGTTCAGGGTCAGTGTCAGGGTAAGGGTCAGGGTCAGGGTCAGGGTCAGGGTTCTGGTTAGGATTAGGGTTAGGGTTAGGTTGAGGGTTAGGGTTAGTTTAAGGTTTCGGGTTAGGGTTAGGTTTCGGGTTAGGTTTAGGGTGAGGATCAGGGTCAGGGTCAGGGTCAGGGTCAGGTTCAGGGTCAAGTTTAGGGTTAGGGTTAGGGTTAGGGTTAGGGTTAGGTTTGGGGTTAGGGTTAGGTTTAGGGTTAGGGTCAGGGTCAGGGTCAGGGTCAGGGTTCGGGTTAGGATTAGGGTTAGGGTTAGGTTTAGGGTTAGGGTTAGGGTAAGGTTTCGGGTTAGGGTTAGGGTTCGGGTTAGGGTTAGGGTTAGGGTTAGGTTTAGGGTTAGGGTCAGGGTCACGGTCAGGGTCAGGATTAGGGTTAGGGTTAGGGTTAGGTTTAGGGTTAGGTTTGGGGTTAGGTTTAGGGTTAGGGTCAGAGTCAGGGTCAGGTTTAGGGTTAGAGTTAGGGTTAGGATTAGGGTTAGGGTTAGGTTTAGGGTCAGGGTCAGGGTCAGGTTCAGGGTCAGGGTTAGGGTTAGGGTTAGGGTTAGTGTTAGGTTTAGGTTTACGTTTAGGGAATTCCCCAGGCATCAACGTTTTTTTAAATATTTTTTTCCTATTTTTTTTTATGTTTGAGGAATCGGCTTCCCAGTGGTCAAGAGTATTCTAACACCCTTCAGAGCTCAGCAGCTCAGGTGGCGCTACCTTTTTGCTCAGGCTTAGGAAGTGATAGGTCGCAGGTTCGAGGCCAGGCTCAGGATTGAAGCTAGGTTCAGAAATAGGGCCAGGGAGGAGGCAGGAGCTAGGAGCAGGTTCAGAACAAGGAAATCCGAGATTGTTTTGGCCGGATCTGGCAGAGATTGACTTTAGATTTTTTTTTTTACCAAGTTTGGGTTTTTGATTTTGGAATTATTTATTTATTTATTTATTTATGTATTTATTTATTTATTTATTTCACTTCCGTGTCAGGGCCAGATTCTTGGTTCACTTTCGGGTTAAGGTTAGGGTTAGGGTTAGGGGTAGGGTTAGGGAGAGGTTTCGGGTTGGGGTTAGGGTTCGGATTAGGGTTAGGATTAGGGTCATGGTCAGGGTCTGGGTTAGGGTTAGGGTTAGGGTTAGGGTTCTTGTTAGGGTTAGGGTTAGGGTTAGGATTCGGGTTAGGGTTAGGGTTAGGGTTAGGGTTTGGGTTAGGGTTAGGGTTAGGTTTGGGGTTAGGGTTAGTGTTAGGGTAAGGGTCAGGGTCAGGGTCAGGGTCAGGTTCAGGGTCAGTGTCAGGGTCAGGGTCAGGGTCAGGGTCAGGGTCAGAGTTCGGGTTAGGATTAGGGTTAGGGTTAGGTTGAGGGTTAGGGTTAGGTTAAGGTTTCGGGTTAGGGTTAGGTTTCGGGTTAGGTTTAGGGTGAGGTTCAGGGTCAGGGTCAGGGTCAGGGTCAGGTTCAGGGTCAGGGTCAGGGTCAGGGTTAGGGTTAGGGTTAGGGTTAGGTTTAGGAGTAGGATTAGGGATAGGTTTCGGGTTGGGGTTAGGGTTCGGATTAGCGTTAGGATTAGGGTCAGGGTCAGGGTCAGGGTTAGGGTTAGGGTTAGGGTTAGGGTTAGGGTTAGGGTTCTTGTTAGGGTTAGGGTTCGGGTTAGGATTCGTGTTAGGGTTAGGGTTAAGGTTAGGGTTCGGGTTAGGGTTAGGGTTAGGTTTGGGGTTAGGGTTAGTGTTAGGGTCAGGGTCAGGGTCAGGGTCAGGTTCAGGGTCAGTGTCAGTGTCATGGTCCGGGTCAGGGTTCGGGTTAGGATTAGGGTTAGGGTTAGTTTTAGGGTTAGGGTTAGGGTAAGGTTTCGGGTTAGGGTTAGGGTTCGGGTTAGGTTTAGGGTCAGGTTCAGGGTCAGGGTCAGGGTCAGGGTCAGGTTCAGGGTCAGGGTTAGGGTTAGGGTTAGGGTTAGGGTTAGGGTTAGGGTTAGGTTTAGGGTTAGGGAATTCCCCAGGCATCAACGTTTTTTTAAATATTTTTTTCCTATTTTTTTTATGTTTGCGGAATCGGCTGCCCAGTGGTCAAGAGTATTTTAACACCCTTCAGAGCTAAGGAGCTCAGGTGGCGCTACCATTTTGCTCAGGCTTAGGAAGCGATAGGTCGTAGGTTCGAGGCCAGGCTCAGGACTGAAGCTAGGTTCAGAAATAGGGCCAGGGAGGAGGCGGGAGCTAGGAGCAGGTTGAGAGCAAGGAAATGCGAGATTGTTTTGGCCGGATCTGGTCGAGATTTACTTTAGATTTTTTTTTTCCCGTGTTTAGGTTTTGGATTTTGGAATTATTTATTTATTTATTTATTTATTTATTTATTTATTTATTTCACTTTCAGGTCAGCGCCAGATTCTTGGTTCACTTCCGGGTTAAGGTTAAGGTTAGGGTTAGGGTTAGGGTTACGGTTAAGGATAGGTTTCGGGTTAGGGTTAGGGTTCGGATTAGGGTTAGGATTAGGGACAGGGGCAGGGACAGGGTTAGGGTTAGGGTTAGGGTTAGGGTTAGGGTTCTTATTAGGGTTAAGGTTAGGGTTAGGATTCGGGTTAGGGTTAGGGTTAGGGTTAGGGTTCGGGTTAGGGTTAGGGTTAGGTTTGGGGTTAGGGTTAGTGTTAGGGTCAGGGTCAGGGTCAGGGTCAGGTTCAGGGTCAGTGTCAGGGTCAGGGTCAGGGTTCGGGTTAGGATTAGTGTTAGGGTTAGGTTTTGGTTTAGGGTTAGGGTAAGGTTTCGTGTTACGGTTAGGGTTCGGGTTAGGTTTAGGGTTAGGGTCAGGGTCAGGGTCAGGGTCAGGGTTAGGGTTAGGGTTAGGGTTAGGTTTAGGGTCAGGGTCAGGGTCAGGTTCAGGGTCAGGGTTAGGGTTAGGGTTAGGGTTAGGGTTAGGGTTAGGTTTACGTTTAGGGAATTCCCCAGGCATCAACGTTTTTTTAAATATTTTTTTCCTATTTTTTTTATGTTTGCGGAATCGGCTGCACAGTCGTGAAGAGTATTCTAACACCCTTCAGAGCTCAGCAGCTCAGGTGGCGCTACCTTTTTGCTCAGGCTTAGGAAGTGATAGGTCGTAGGTTCGAGGCCAGGCTCAGGACTGAAACTAGGTTCAGAAATAGGCCCAGGAAGGAGGCGGGAGCTAGGAGCAGTTTGAGAACAAGGAAATCCGAGATTGTTTTGGCCGGATCTGGCCGAGATTGACTTTAGATTTTTTTTTTTCCCGAATTTGGGTTTTTGATTTTGGGATTATTTATTTATTTATTTATTTATTTATTCCACTTCCGGGTCAGCGCAAGATTCTTGGTTCACTTCCGGATTAGGGATAGGGTTAGGGTTAGGGTTCGTGTTAGGGTTAGGGATAGGGTAAGGGTTACGGTTAGGTTTCGTGTTAGGGTTAGGGTTAGGGTTAGGTTTAGGGTTAGGGTTAGGGTAAGGGTTAGGGTTAGGGTTAGGGTCAGGGTCAGTGTCAGGGTCAGGGTCAGGTTCAGGGTTCGGGTTAGGGTTAGGGTTAGGGAATTACCCAGGCATCGGGTCAGGGTCAGGGTCAGGTTCAGGGTCAGTGTCAGGGTCATGGTCAGGGTCAGGTTCAGGTTCAGGGTTCGGGTTAGGATTAGGTTTAGGTTTAGGTTGAGGGTTCGGGTTAGGGTAAGGTTTCGGGTTAGGGTTAGGTTTCGGGTTCGGTTTAGGGTGACGTTCAGGGTCAGGGTCCGGGTCAGGGTCAGGTTCAGGGTCAGGGTCAGGGTTAGGGTTAGGGTTAGGGTTAGGGTTAGGTTTAGGGGTAGGATTAGGGATAGGTTTCGGGTTGGGGTTAGGGTTCAGATTAGCGTTAGGATTAGGGTCAGGGTCAGGGTCAGGGTTAGAGTTAGGGTTAGGGTTAGGGTTAGGGTTCTTGTTAGGGTTAGGGTTAGGGTTATATTCGGGTTAGGGTTAGGGTTAGGGTTAGGGTTCGGGTTAGGGTTAGGTTTGGGGTTAGGGTTACTGTTAGGGTCAGGGTCAGGGTCAGGGTCAGGTTCAGGGTCAGTGTCAGTGTCAGGGTCCGGGTCAGGGTTCGGGTTAGGATTAGGGTTAGGGTTAGGTTTAGGGTTAGGGTTAGGGTAAGGTTTCGGGATAGGGTTAGGGTTCGGGTTAGGTTTAGGGTCAGGTTCAGGGTCAGGGTCAGGGTCAGGGTCAGGTTCAGGGTCAGGGTTAGGGTTAGGGTTAGGGTTAGGGTTAGGGTTAGGTTTAGGGTTAGGGAATTCCCCAGGCATCAACGTTTTTTTAAATGTTTTTTTCCTATTTTTTTTATGTTTGCGGAATCGGCTGCCCAGTGGTCAAGAGTACTCTAACACCCTTCAGAGCTCAGGAGCTTAGGTGGCGCTACCATTTTGCTCAGGCTTAGGAAGCGATAGGTCGTAGGTTCGAGGCCAGGCTCAGGAATGAAGCTAGGTTCAGAAATAGGGCCAGGGAGGAGGCGGGAGCTAGGAGCAGGTTGAGAGCAAGGAAATGCGAGATTGTTTTGGCCGGATCTGGTCGAGATTTACTTTAGATTTTTTTTTTCCCGTGTTTGGGTTTTGGATTTTGGAATTATTTATTTATTTATTTATTTATTTATTTATTTATTTATTTCACTTTCAGGTCAGCGCCAGATTCTTGGTTCACTTCCGGGTTAAGGTTAGGGTTAGGGTTAGGGTTAGGGTTACGGTTAGGGATAGGTTTCGGGTTTGGGTTAGGGTTCGGATTAGGGTTAGGATTAGGGTCAGGGTCAGGGTCAGGGTTAGGGTTAGGGTTAGGGTTGGGGTTTGGTTTAGGGTCCGGGTCAGGGTCAGGTTCAGGGTCAGGGTTAGGGTTAGGGTTAGGGTTAGTGTTAGGTTTAGGTTTACGTTTAGGGAATTCCCCAGGCATCAACGTTTTTTTAAATATTTTTTTCCTATTTTTTTTTATGTTTGCTGAATCGGCTTCCCAGTGGTCAAGAGTATTCTAACACCCTTCAGAGCTCAGCAGCTCAGGTGGCGCTACCTTTTTGCTCAGGCTTAGGAAGTGATAGGTCGCAGGTTCGAGGCCAGGCTCAGGATTGAAGCTAGGTTCAGAAATAGGGCCAGGGAGGAGGCAGGAGCTAGGAGCAGGTTGAGAGCAAGGAAATCTGAGATTGTTTTGGCCGGATCTGGCCGAGATTGACTTTAGATTTTTTTTTTTACCAAGTTTCGGTTTTTGATTTTGGAATTATTTATTTATTTATTTTTTTATGTATTTATTTATTTATTTATTTCACTTCCGTGTCAGCGCCAGATTCTTGGTTCACTTTCGGGTTAAGGTTAGGGTTAGGGTTAGGGTTAGGGTTAGGGTTAGGGATAGGTTTCGGGTTGGGGTTAGGGTTCGGATTAGGGTTAGGATTAGGGTCATGGTCAGGGTCTGGGTTAGGGTTAGGGTTAGGGTTAGGGTTCTTGTTAGGGTTAGGGTTAGGGTTAGGATTCGGGTTAGGGTTAGGGTTAGGGTTAGGGTTTGGGTTAGGGTTAGGGTTAGGTTTGGGGTTAGGGTTAGTGTTAGGGTAAGGGTCAGGGTCAGGGTCAGGGTCAGGTTCAGGGTCAGTGTCAGGGTCAGGGTCAGGGTCAGGGTCAGGGTCAGAGTTCGGGTTAGGATTAGGGTTAGGGTTAGGTTGAGGGTTAGGGTTAGGTTAAGGTTTCGGGTTAGGGTTAGGTTTCGGGTTAGGTTTAGGGTGAGGTTCAGGGTCAGGGTCAGGGTCAGGGTCAGGTTCAGGGTCAGGGGCAGGGGCAGGGTTAGGGTTAGGGGTAGGGTTAGGTTTAGGAGGAGGATTAGGGATAGGTTTGGGGTTGGGGTTAGGGTTCGGATTAGCGTTAGGATTAGGGTCAGGGGCAGGGTCAGGGTTAGGGTTAGGGTTAGGGTTAGGGTTAGGGTTAGGGTTCTTGTTAGGGTTAGGGTTAGGGTTAGGATTCGGGTTAGGGTTAGGGTTAACGTTAGGGTTCGGGTTAGGGTTAGGGTTAGGTTTGGGGTTAGGGTTAGTGTTAGGGTCAGGGTCAGGGTCAGGGTCAGGTTCAGGGTCAGTGTCAGTGTCATGGTCCGGGTCAGGGTTCGGGTTAGGATTAGGGTTAGGGTTAGTTTTAGGGTTAGGGTTAGGGTAAGGTTTCGGGTTAGGGTTAGGGTTCGGGTTAGGTTTAGGGTCAGGTTCAGGGTCAGGGTCAGGGTCAGGGTCAGGTTCAGGGTCAGGGTTAGGGTTAGGGTTAGGGTTAGGGTTAGGGTTAGGGTTAGGTTTAGGGTTAGGGAATTCCCCAGGCATCAACGTTTTTTTAAATATTTTTTTCCTATTTTTTTTATGTTTGCGGAATCGGCTGCCCAGTGGTCAAGAGTATTTTAACACCCTTCAGAGCTAAGGAGCTCAGGTGGCGCTACCATTTTGCTCAGGCTTAGGAAGCGATAGGTCGTAGGTTCGAGGCCAGGCTCAGGACTGAAGCTAGGTTCAGAAATAGGGCCAGGGAGGAGGCGGGAGCTAGGAGCAGGTTGAGAGCAAGGAAATGCGAGATTGTTTTGGCCGGATCTGGTCGAGATTTACTTTAGATTTTTTTTTTCCCGTGTTTAGGTTTTGGATTTTGGAATTATTTATTTATTTATTTATTTATTTATTTATTTATTTCACTTTCAGGTCAGCGCCAGATTCTTGGTTCACTTCCGGGTTAAGGTTAAGGTTAGGGTTAGGGTTAGGGTTACGGTTAAGGATAGGTTTCGGGTTAGGGTTAGGGTTCGGATTAGGGTTAGGATTAGGGTCAGGGTCAGGGTCAGGGTTAGGGTTAGGGTTAGGGTTAGGGTTAGGGTTCTTATTAGGGTTAAGGTTAGGGTTAGGATTCGGGTTAGGGTTAGGGTTAGGGTTAGGGTTCGGGTTAGGGTTAGGGTTAGGTTTGGGGTTAGGGTTAGTGTTAGGGTCAGGGTCAGGGTCAGGGTCAGGTTCAGGGTCAGTGTCAGGGTCAGGGTCAGGGTTCGGGTTAGGATTAGTGTTAGGGTTAGGTTTTGGTTTAGGGTTAGGGTAAGGTTTCGTGTTACGGTTAGGGTTCGGGTTAGGTTTAGGGTTAGGGTCAGGGTCAGGGTCAGGGTCAGGGTTAGGGTTAGGGTTAGGGTTAGGTTTAGGGTCAGGGTCAGGGTCAGGTTCAGGGTCAGGGTTAGGGTTAGGGTTAGGGTTAGGGTTAGGGTTAGGTTTACGTTTAGGGAATTCCCCAGGCATCAACGTTTTTTTAAATATTTTTTTCCTATTTTTTTTATGTTTGCGGAATCGGCTGCACAGTCGTGAAGAGTATTCTAACACCCTTCAGAGCTCAGCAGCTCAGGTGGCGCTACCTTTTTGCTCAGGCTTAGGAAGTGATAGGTCGTAGGTTCGAGGCCAGGCTCAGGACTGAAACTAGGTTCAGAAATAGGCCCAGGAAGGAGGCGGGAGCTAGGAGCAGTTTGAGAACAAGGAAATCCGAGATTGTTTTGGCCGGATCTGGCCGAGATTGACTTTAGATTTTTTTTTTTCCCGAATTTGGGTTTTTGATTTTGGGATTATTTATTTATTTATTTATTTATTTATTCCACTTCCGGGTCAGCGCAAGATTCTTGGTTCACTTCCGGATTAGGGATAGGGTTAGGGTTAGGGTTCGTGTTAGGGTTAGGGATAGGGTAAGGGTTACGGTTAGGTTTCGTGTTAGGGTTAGGGTTAGGGTTAGGTTTAGGGTTAGGGTTAGGGTAAGGGTTAGGGTTAGGGTTAGGGTCAGGGTCAGTGTCAGGGTCAGGGTCAGGTTCAGGGTTCGGGTTAGGGTTAGGGTTAGGGAATTACCCAGGCATCGGGTCAGGGTAAGGGTCAGGTTCAGGGTCAGTGTCAGGGTCATGGCCAGGGTCAGGTTCAGGTTCAGGGTTCGGGCTAGGATTAGGCTTAGGTTTAGGTTGAGGGTTCGGGATAGGGTAAGGTTTGGGGTTAGGGTTAGGTTTCGGGTTCGGTTTAGGGTGACGTTCAGGGTCAGGGTCCGGGTCAGGGTCAGGTTCAGGGTCAGGGTCAGGGTTAGGGTTAGGGTTAGGGTTAGGGTTAGGTTTAGGGGTAGGATTAGGGATAGGTTTCGGGTTGGGGTTAGGGTTCAGATTAGCGTTAGGATTAGGGTCAGGGTCAGGGTCAGGGTTAGAGTTAGGGTTAGGGTTAGGGTTAGGGTTCTTGTTAGGGTTAGGGTTAGGGTTATATTCGGGTTAGGGTTAGGGTTAGGGTTAGGGTTCGGGTTAGGGTTAGGTTTGGGGTTAGGGTTACTGTTAGGGTCAGGGTCAGGGTCAGGGTCAGGTTCAGGGTCAGTGTCAGTGTCAGGGTCCGGGTCAGGGTTCGGGTTAGGATTAGGGTTAGGGTTAGGTTTAGGGTTAGGGTTAGGGTAAGGTTTCGGGATAGGGTTAGGGTTCGGGTTAGGTTTAGGGTCAGGTTCAGGGTCAGGGTCAGGGTCAGGGTCAGGTTCAGGGTCAGGGTTAGGGTTAGGGTTAGGGTTAGGGTTAGGGTTAGGTTTAGGGTTAGGGAATTCCCCAGGCATCAACGTTTTTTTAAATGTTTTTTTCCTATTTTTTTTATGTTTGCGGAATCGGCTGCCCAGTGGTCAAGAGTACTCTAACACCCTTCAGAGCTCAGGAGCTTAGGTGGCGCTACCATTTTGCTCAGGCTTAGGAAGCGATAGGTCGTAGGTTCGAGGCCAGGCTCAGGAATGAAGCTAGGTTCAGAAATAGGGCCAGGGAGGAGGCGGGAGCTAGGAGCAGGTTGAGAGCAAGGAAATGCGAGATTGTTTTGGCCGGATCTGGTCGAGATTTACTTTAGATTTTTTTTTTCCCGTGTTTGGGTTTTGGATTTTGGAATTATTTATTTATTTATTTATTTATTTATTTATTTATTTATTTCACTTTCAGGTCAGCGCCAGATTCTTGGTTCACTTCCGGGTTAAGGTTAGGGTTAGGGTTAGGGTTAGGGTTACGGTTAGGGATAGGTTTCGGGTTTGGGTTAGGGTTCGGATTAGGGTTAGGATTAGGGTCAGGGTCAGGGTCAGGGTTAGGGTTAGGGTTAGGGTTGGGGTTAGGTTTAGGGTCCGGGTCAGGGTCAGGTTCAGGGTCAGGGTTAGGGTTAGGGTTAGGGTTAGTGTTAGGTTTAGGTTTACGTTTAGGGAATTCCCCAGGCATCAACGTTTTTTTAAATATTTTTTTCCTATTTTTTTTTATGTTTGCTGAATCGGCTTCCCAGTGGTCAAGAGTATTCTAACACCCTTCAGAGCTCAGCAGCTCAGGTGGCGCTACCTTTTTGCTCAGGCTTAGGAAGTGATAGGTCGCAGGTTCGAGGCCAGGCTCAGGATTGAAGCTAGGTTCAGAAATAGGGCCAGGGAGGAGGCAGGAGCTAGGAGCAGGTTGAGAGCAAGGAAATCTGAGATTGTTTTGGCCGGATCTGGCCGAGATTGACTTTAGATTTTTTTTTTTACCAAGTTTCGGTTTTTGATTTTGGAATTATTTATTTATTTATTTTTTTATGTATTTATTTATTTATTTATTTCACTTCCGTGTCAGCGCCAGATTCTTGGTTCACTTTCGGGTTAAGGTTAGGGTTAGGGTTAGGGTTAGGGTTAGGGTTAGGGATAGGTTTTGGGTTGGGGTTAGGGTTCAGATTAGGGTTAGGATTAGGGTCATGGTCAGGGTCAGGGTTAGGGTTAGGGTTAGGGTTAGGATTCTTGTTAGGGTTAGGGTTAGGGTTAGGATTCGGGTTAGGGTTAGGGTTAGGGTTAGGGTTCGGGTTAGGGTTAGGGTTAGGTTTGGGGTTAGGGTTAGTGTTAGGGTCAGGGTCAGGTTCAGGGGCAGGGTCAGGTTCAGGGTCAGTGTGAGGGTCAGGGTCAGGGTCAGGGTCAGGGTCAGGGTTCGGGTTAGGATTAGGGTTAGGGTTAGGTTGAGGTTTAGGGTTAGGTTAAGGTTTCGGGTTAGGGTTAGGTTTCGGGTTAGGTTTAGGGTGAGGTTCAGGGTCAGGGTCAGGGTCAGGGTCAGGTTCAGGGTCAGGGTTAGGGTTAGGGTTAGGGTTAGGTTTAGGAGTAGGATTAGGGATAGGTTTCGGGTTGGGGTTAGGGTTCGGATTAGCGTTAGCATTAGGGTCAGGGTCAGGGTCAGGGTTAGGGATAGGGTTAGGGTTAGGGTTAGGGTTAGGGGTCGGGTTAGGGTTAGGGTTAGGTTTGGGGATAGGGTTAGTGTTAGGGTCAGGGTCAGGGTCAGGGTCAGGTTCAGGGTCAGTGTCAGTGTCAGGGTCCGGGTCAGGGTTCGGGTTAGGATTAGGGTTAGGGTTAGGTTTAGGGTTAGGCTTAGGGTAAGGTTTCGGGATAGGGTTAGGGTTCGGGTTAGGTTTAGGGTCAGGTTCAGGTTCAGAGTCAGGGTCAGGGTCAGGTTCAGGGTCAGGGTTAGGGTTAGGGTTAGGGTTAGGGTTAGGGTTAGGTTTAGGGTTAGGGAATTCCCCAGGCATCAACGTTTTTTTAAATGTTTTTTTCCTATTTTTTTTGTTTGCAGAATCGGCTGCCCAGTGGTCAAGAGTACTCTAACACCCTTCAGAGCTCAGGAGCTCAGGTGGCGCTACCATTTTGCTCAGGCTTAGGAAGTGATAGGTCGTAGGTTCGAGGCCAGGCTCAGGAATGAAGCTAGGTTCAGAAATAGGGCCAGGGAGGAGGCGGGAGCTAGGAGCAGGTTGAGAGCAAGGAAATGCGAGATTGTTTTGGCCGGATCTGGTCGAGATTTACTTTAGATTTTTTTTTCCCGTGTTTGGGTTTTGGATTTTGGAATTATTATTTATTTATTTATTTATTTATTTATTTATTTCACTTTCAGGTCACCGCCAGATTCTTGGTTCACTTCTGGGTTAAGGTTAGGGTTAGGGTTAGGGTTAGGGTTACGGTTAGGGATAGGTTTCGGGTTAGGGTTAGGGTTCGGATTAGGGTTAGGATTAGGGTCAGGGTCAGGGTCAGGGTTAGGGTTAGGGTAATGGTTAGGGTTAGGTTTAGGGTCAGGGTCAGGGTCAGGTTCAGGGTCAGGGTTAGGGTTAGGGTTAGGGTTAGTGTTAGGTTTAGGTTTACGTTTAGGGAATTCCCCAGGCATCAACGTTTTTTTAAATATTTTTTTCCTATTTTTTTTATGTTTGCGGAATCGGCTTCCCAGTGGTCAAGAGTATTCTAACACCCTTCAGAGCTCAGCAGCTCAGGAGGCGCTACCTTTTTGCTCAGGCTTAGGAAGTGATAGGTCGCAGGTTCAAGGCCAGGCTCAGGATTGAAGCTAGGTTCAGAAATAGGGCCAGGGAGGAGGCAGGAGCTAGGAGCAGGTTGAGAACAAGGAAATCCGAGATTGTTTTGGCCGGATCTGGCCGAGATTGACTTTAGATTTTTTTTTTTACCAAGTTTGGGTTTTTGATTTTGAAATTATTTATTTATTTATTTTTTTATGTATTTATTTATTTATTTTTTTCACTTCCGTGTCAGCGCCAGATTCTTGGTTCACTTTCGGGTTAAGGTTAGGGTTAGGGTTAGGGTTAGGGTTAGGGTTAGGGTTAGGGATAGGTTTCGGGTTGGGGTTAGGGTTCGGATTAGGGTTAGGATTAGGGTAATGGTCAGGGTCAGGGTTAGGGTTAGGGTTAGGGTTAGGGTTCTTGTTAGGGTTAGGGTTAGGGTTAGGATTCGGGTTAGGGTTAGGGTTAGGGTTAGGGTACGGGTTAGGGTTAGGGTTAGGTTTGGGGTTAGGGTTAGTGTTAGGGTCAGGGTCAGGGTCAGGGTCAGGGTCAGGTTCAGGGTCAGTGTCAGCGTCAGTGTCAGGGTCAGGGTCAGGGTCAGGGTTCGGGTTAGAATTAGGGTTAGGGTTAGGTTGAGGGTTAGGGTTAGGTTAAGGTTTCGGGTTAGGGTTAGGTTTTGGGTTAGGTTTAGGGTGAGGTTCAGGGTCAGGGTCAGGGTCAGGGTCAGGTTCAGGGTCAGGGTCAGGGTTAGGGTTAGGGTTAGGGTTAGGGTTAGGTTTAGGAGTAGGATTAGGGATAGGTTTCGGGTTGGGGTTAGGGTTCGGATTAGCCTTAGGATTAGGGTCAGGGTCAGGGTCCGGGTTAGGGTTAGGGTTAGGGTTAGGGTTAGGGTTAGGGTTCGGGTTAGGGTTAGGGTTAGGTTTGGGGTTAGGGTTAGTGTTAGGGGCAGGGTCAGGGTCAGGGTCAGGTTCAGGGTCAGTGTCATTGTCAGGTACCGGGTAAGGGTTCGGGTTAGGATTAGGGTTAGGGTTAGGTTTAGGGTTAGGGTTAGGGTAAGGTTTCGGGATAGGGTTAGTGTTCGGGTTAGGTTTAGGGTCAGGTTCAGGTTCAGAGTCAGGGTCAGGGTCAGGTTCAGGGTCAGGGTTAGGGTTAGGGTTAGGGTTAGGGTTCGGGTTAGGGTTAGGTTTAGGGTTAGGGAATTCCCCAGGCATCAACGTTTTTTTAAATGTTTTTTTCCTATTTTTTTTATGTTTGCGGAATCGGCTGCCCAGTGGTCAAGAGTACTCTAACACCCTTCAGAGCTCAGGAGCTCAGGTGGCGCTACCATTTTGCTCAGGCTTAGGAAGCGATAGGTCGTAGGTTCGAGGCCAGGCTCAGGAATGAAGCTAGGTTCAGAAATAGGGCCAGGGAGGAGGCGGGAGCTAGGAGCAGGTTGAGAGCAAGGAAATGCGAGATTGTTTTGGCCGGATCTGGTCGAGATTTACTTTAGATTTTTTTTTTCCCGTGTTTGGGTTTTGGATTTTGGAATTATTTATTTATTTATTTATTTATTTATTTATTTCACTTTCAGGTCACCGCCAGATTCTTGGTTCACTTCCGGGTTAAGGTTAGGGTTAGGGTTAGGGTTAGGGTTACGGTTAGGGATAGGTTTCGGGTTAGGGTTAGGGTTTGGATTAGGGTTAGGATTAGGGTCAGGGTCAGGGTCAGGGTTAGGGTTAGGGTTAGGGTTAGGGTTAGGGTTATTATTAGGGTTAGGGTTAGGGTTAGGATTCGGGTTAGGGTTAGGGTTAGAGGTAGGGTGGGGGTTGGGGTTAGGGTTAGGTTTGGGGTTAGGGTTAGTGTTAGGGTCAGGGTCAGGGTCAGGGTCAGGGTCAGGGTTCGGGTTAGGATTAGGGTTAGGGTTAGGTTTCGGGTTAGGGTTACGGTAAGGTTTCGGGTTAGGGTTAGGGTTCGGGTTAGGTTTAGGGTTAGGGTCAGGGTCAGGGTCAGGGTCAGGGTTAGGGTTAGGGTTAGGGTTAGATTTAGGGTCAGGGTCAGGTTCAGGTTCAGGGTCAGGGTTAGGGTTAGGGTTAGGTTTAGGTTTACGTTTAGGGAATTCCCCAGGCATCAACGTTTTTTTAAATATTTTTTTCCTATTTTTTTTTTTATGTTTGCGGAATCGGCTGCCCAGTCGTCAAGAGTATTCTAACACCCTTCAGAGCTCAGCAGCTCAGGTGGCGCTACCTTTTTGCTCAGGCTTAGGAAGTGATAGTTCGTAGGTTCTAGGCCAGGCTCAGGACTGAAGCTAGGTTCAGAAATAGGGCCAGGGAGGAGGCGGGAGCTAGGAGCAGGTTGAGAACAAGGAAATCCGAGATTGTTTTGGCCGGATCTGGCCGAGATTGACTTTAGATTTTTTTTTTCCCAAGTTTGGGTTTTTGATTTTGGAATTATTTATTTATTTATTTATGTATTTATTTATTTATTTATTTATTTCATTTCCGTGTCAGCGCCAGATTCTTGGTTCACTTTCGGGTTAAGGTTAGGGTTAGGGTTAGGGTTAGGGTTAGGGATAGGTTTCGGGTTGGGGTTAGGGTTCGGATTAGTGTTAGGATTAGGGTCATGTTCAGGGTCAGGGTTAGGGTTAGGGTTAGGGTTAGGGTTAGGTTTAGGGTTAGGGAATTCCCCAGGCATCAACGTTTTTTTAAATGTTTTTTTCCTATTTTTTTTATGTTTGCGGAATCGGCTGCCCAGTGGTCAAGAGTACTCTAACACCCTTCAGAGCTCAGGAGCTTAGGTGGCGCTACCATTTTGCTCAGGCTTAGGAAGCGATAGGTCGTAGGTTCGAGGCCAGGCTCAGGAATGAAGCTAGGTTCAGAAATAGGGCCAGGGAGGAGGCGGGAGCTAGGAGCAGGTTGAGAGCAAGGAAATGCGAGATTGTTTTGGCCGGATCTGGTCGAGATTTACTTTAGATTTTTTTTTCCCGTGTTTGGGTTTTGGATTTTGGAATTATTTATTTATTTATTTATTTATTTATTTATTTATTTCACATTCAGGTCAGCGCCAGATTCTTGGTTCACTTCCGGGTTAAGGTTAGGGTTAGGGTTAGGGTTAGGGTTACGGTTAGGGATAGGTTTCGGGTTAGGGTTAGGGTTCGGATTAGGGTTAGGATTAGGGTCAGGGTCAGGGTCAGGGTTAGGGTTAGGGTTAGGGTTAGGGTTAGGGTTAGGTTTAGGGTCAGGGTCAGGGTCAGGTTCAGGGTCAGGGTTAGGGTTAGGGTTAGGGTTAGTGTTAGGTTTAGGTTTACGTTTAGGGAATTCCCCAGGCATCAACGTTTTTTTAAATATTTTTTTCATATTTTTTTTTATGTTTGCGGAATCGGCTTACCAGTGGTCAAAAGTATTCTAACACCCTTCAGAGCTCAGCAGCTCAGGTGACGCTACCTTTTTGCTCAGGCTTAGGAAGTGATAGGTCGCAGGTTCGAGGCCAGGCTCAGGATTGAAGCTAGGTTCAGAAATAGGGCCAGGGAGGATGCAGGAGCTAGGAGCAGGTTGAGAACAAGGAAATCCGAGATTGTTTTGGCCGGATCTGGCCGAGATTGACTTTAGATTTTTTTTTTTACCAAGTTTGGGTTTTTGATTTTGGAATTATTTATTTATTCATTTATGTATTTATTTATTTATTTATTTCACTTCCGTGTCAGCGCCAGATTCTTGGTTCACTTTCGGGTTAAGGTTAGGGTTAGGGTTAGGGTTAGGGTTAGGGATAGGTTTCGGGTTGGGGTTAGTGTTCGGATTAGGGTTAGGATTAGGGTCATGGTCAGGGTCAGGGTTAGGGTTAGGGTTAGGGTTAGGGATCTTGTTAGGGTTAGGGTTCGGGTTAGGATTCGGGTTAGGGTTAGGGTTAGGGTTAGGGTTCGGGTTAGGGTTAGGGTTAGGTTTGGGGTTAGGGTTAGTGTTAGGGTCAGGGTCAGGGTCAGGGTCAGGGTCAGGGTCAGTGTCAGGGTCAGGGTCAGGGTCAGGGTCAGGGTCAGGGTTCGGGTTAGGATTAGGGTTAGGGTTAGGTTGAGGGTTAGGGTTAGGTTAAGGTTTCGGGTTAGGGTTAGGTTTCGGGTTAGGTTTAGGGTGAGGTTCAGGGTCAAGGTCAGGGTCAGGGTCAGGTTCAGGGTCAGGGTTAGGGTTAGGGTTAGGGTTAGGGTTAGGTTTAGGAGTAGGATTAGGGATAGGTTTCAGGTTGGGGTTAGGGTTCAGATTAGCCTTAGGATTAGGGTCAGGGTCAGGGTCAGGGTTAGGGTTAGGGTTAGGGTTAGGGTTAGGGTTAGGGTTCTTGTTAGGGTTAGGGTTAGGGTTAGGATTCGGGTTAGGGTTAGGGTTAGGGTTAGGGTTCGGGTTAGGGTTAGGGTTAGGTCTGGGGTTAGGGTTAGTGTTAGGGCCAGGGTCAGGGTCAGGGTCAGGTTCAGGGTCAGTGTCAATGTCAGGGTCCGGGTCAGGGTTCGGGTTAGGATTAGGGTTAGGGTTAGGTTTAGGGTTAGGGTTAGGGTAAGGTTTCGGGATAGGGTTAGGGTTCGGGTGAGGTTTAGGTTCATGTTCAGGGTCATGGTCAGGGTCAGGCTCAGGTTCAGGGTCAGGGTTAGGGTTAGGGTTAGGGTTAGGGTTAGGGTTAGGGTTAGGGTTAGGTTTAGGGTTAGGGAATTCCTCAGGCATCAACGTTTTTTTAAATGTTTTTTTCCTATTTTTTTTATGTTTGCGGAATCGGCTGCCCAGTGGTCAAGAGAACTCTAACACCCTTGAGAGCACAGGAGCTCAGGTGGCGCTACCATTTTGCTCAGGCTTAGGAAGCGATAGGTCGTAGGTTCGAGGCCAGGCTCAGGAATGAAGCTAGGTTCAGAAATAGGGCCAGGGAGGAGGCGGGAGCTAGGAGCAGGTTGAGAGCAAGGAAATGCGAGATTGTTTTGGCCGGATCTGGTCGAGATTTACTTTAGATTTTTTTTTTTCCCGTGTTTGGGTTTTGGATTTTGGAATTATTTATTTATTTATTTATTTATTTATTTCACTTTCAGGTCAGCGCCAGATTCTTGGTTCACTTCCGGTTAAGGTTAGGGTTAGGGTTAGGGTTAGGGTTACGGTTAGGGATAGGTTTCGGGTTAGGGTTAGGGTTCGGATTAGGGTTAGGATTAGGGTCAGGGTCAGGGTCAGGGTTAGGGTTAGGGTTAGGGTTAGGGTTAGGGTTAGGGTTCTTATTAGGGTTAGGGTTAGGGTTAGGATTCGGGTTAGGGTTAGGGTTAGGGTTACGGTTCGGGTTAGGGTTAGGGTTAGGTTTGGGGTTAGGGTTAGTGTTAGGGTCAGGGTCAGGGTAAGGGTCAGATTCAGGGTTCGGATTAGGATTAGGGTTAGGGTTAGGTTTAGGGTTAGGGTTAGGGTAAGGTTTCGGGTTAGGGTTAGGGTTCGGGTTAGGTTTAGGGTTAGGGTCAGGGTCAGGGTCAGGGTCAGGGTTAGCGTTAGGGTTAGGGTTAGGTTTAGGGTCAGGGTCAGGGTCAGGTTCAGGGTCAGGGTTAGGGTTAGGGTTAGGGTTAGGGTTAGGTTTAGGTTTACGTTTAGGGAATTCCCCAGGCATCAACGTTTTTTTAAATATTTTTTTCATATTTTTTTTTATGTTTGCGGAATCGGCTTACCAGTGGTCAAGAGTATTCTAACACCCTTAAAGCTCAGCAGCTCAGGTGACGCTACCTTTTTGCTCAGGCTTAGGAAGTGATAGGTCGCAGGTTCGAGGCCAGGCTCAGGATTGAAGCTAGGTTCAGAAATAGGGCCAGGGAGGATGCAGGAGCTAGGAGCAGGTTGAGAACAAGGAAATCCGAGATTGTTTTGGCCGGATCTGGCCGAGATTGACTTTAGATTTTTTTTTTTACCAAGTTTGGGTTTTTGATTTTGGAATTATTTATTTATTCATTTATGTATTTATTTATTTATTTATTTCACTTCCGTGTCAGCGCCAGATTCTTGGTTCACTTTCGGGTTAAGGTTAGGGTTAGGGTTAGGGTTAGGGTTAGGGATAGGTTTCGGGTTGGGGTTAGTGTTCGGATTAGGGTTAGGATTAGGGTCATGGTCAGGGTCAGGGTTAGGGTTAGGGTTAGGGTTAGGGATCTTGTTAGGGTTAGGGTTCGGGTTAGGATTCGGGTTAGGGTTAGGGTTAGGGTTAGGGTTAGGGTTAGGGTTAGGGTTAGGTTTGGGGTTAGGGTTAGTGTTAGGGTCAGGGTCAGGGTCAGGGTCAGGGTCAGGGTCAGTGTCAGGGTCAGGGTCAGGGTCAGGGTCAGGTTCAGGGTCAGGGTTAGGATTAGGGTTAGGGTTAGGTTGAGGGTTAGGGTTAGGTTAAGGTTTCGGGTTAGGGTTAGGTTTCGGGTTAGGTTTAGGGTGAGGTTCAGGGTCAAGGTCAGGGTCAGGGTCAGGTTCAGGGTCAGGGTTAGGGTTAGGGTTAGGGTTAGGGTTAGGTTTAGGAGTAGGATTAGGGATAAGTTTCAGGTTGGGGTTAGGGTTCAGATTAGCCTTAGGATTAGGGTCAGGGTCAGGGTCAGGGTTAGGGTTAGGGTTAGGGTTAGGGTTAGGGTTAGGGTTAGGTTTAGGGTCAGGGTCAGGGTCAGGTTCAGGGTCAGGGTTAGGGTTAGGGTTAGGGTTAGTGTTAGGTTTAGGTTTACGTTTAGGGAATTCCCCAGGCATCAACGTTTTTTTAAATATTTTTTTCCTATTTTTTTTTATGTTTGCGGAATCGGCTTACCAGTGGTCAAGAGTATTCTAACACCCTTCAGAGCTCAGCAGCTCAGGTGGCGCTACCTTTTTGCTCAGGCTTAGGAAGTGATAGGTCGCAGGTTCAAGGCCAGGCTCAGGATTGAAGCTAGGTTCAGAAATAGGGCCAGGGAGGAGGCAGGAGCTAGGAGCAGGTTGAGAACAAGGAAATCCGAGATTGTTTTGGCCGGATGTGGCCGAGATTGACTTTAGATTTTTTTTTTTACCAAGTTTGGGTTTTTGATTTTGGAATTATTTATTTATTTATTTTTTTATGTATTTATTTATTTATTTATTTCACTTCCGTGTCAGCGCCAGATTCTTGGTTCACTTTCGGGTTAAGGTTAGGGTTAGGGTTAGGGTTAGGGTTAGGGATAGGTTTCGGGTTGGGGTTAGGGTTCGGATTAGGGTTAGGATTAGGGTCAGGGTCAGGGTCAGGGTTAGGGTTAGGGTTAGGGTTAGGGTTCTTGTTAGGGTTAGGGTTAGGATTCGGGTTAGGGTTAGGGTTAGGGTTAGGGTTCGGGTTAGGGTTAGGGTTAGGTTTGGGGTTAGGGTTAGTGTTAGGGTCAGGGTCACGGTCAGGGTCAGGGTCAGTGTCAGGGTCAGGGTCAGGGTCAGGGTCAGGTTCAGGGTGCGGGTTATGATTAGGGTTAGGGTTAGGTTGAGGGTTAGGGTTAGGTTAAGGTTTCGGGTTAGGGTTAGGTTTCGGGTTAGGTTTAGGGTGAGGTTCAGGGTCAGGGTCAGGGTCAGGGTCAGTTTCAGGTTCAGGGTTAGGGTTAGGGTTAGGGTTAGGGTTAGGGTTAGGTTTAGGAGTAGGATTAGGGATAGGTTTCGGGTTGGGGTTAGGGTTCGGATTAGCCTTAGTATTAGGGTCAGGGTCAGGGTCAGGGTTAGGGTTAGGTCTGGGGTTAGGGTTAGTGTTAGGGTCAGGGTCAGGGTCAGGGTCAGGTTCAGGGTCAGTGTCAATGTCAGGGTCCGGGTCAGGGTTCGGGTTAGGATTAGGGTTAGGGTTAGGTTTATGTTTAGGTTTAGGGGAAGGTTTTTTTTTTTTACCAAGTTTGGGTTTTTGATTTTGGAATTATTTATTTATTTATTTTTTTATGTATTTATTTATTTATTTATTTCACTTCCAGGTCAGCGCCAGATTCTTGGTTCACTTCCGGGTTAGGGTTAGGGTTAGGGTTCGTGTTAGCGTTAGGGTTAGGGTAAGGGTTACGGTTAGGTTTCGGGTTAGGGTTAGAGTTAGGGTTAGGATTAGGGTCAGGGTCAGGGTCAGGGTTAGGGTTAGGGTTAGGGTTAGGTTTGGGGTTAGGGTTAGTGTTAGGGTCAGGGTCAGGGTCAGGGTCTGGTTCAGTGTCAGTGTCAGGGTCAGGGTGAGGGTCAGGGTTCGGATTAGGGTTAGGGTTAGGGTTAGGTTTAGGTTTAGGTTTAGGGTTAGGTTTCGGGTTAGGGTTAGGGTTCGGGTTAGGTTTAGGGTTAGGGTCAGGATCAGGGTCAGGGTCAGGGTAAGGGTCAGGGGCAGGTTTCGGATTAGAGTTAGTGTTAGGGTCACGTTCAAGGTCAGGGTCAGGTTCAGGGTAGGGTTAGGATTAGGGTTAGGGTTAGGGTTAGGTTTAGGGTTAGGGAATACCCCAGGCATAAACGTTTTTTTAAATTTTTTTTCCTATTTTTTTTTATTTTTTCGGAATCGGCTGCCCAGTGGTCAAGAGTATTCTAACACCCTTCAGAGCTCAGCAGCTCAGGTGGCGCTACCGTTTTGCTCAGGCTTAGGAAGCGATAGGTCGAAGGTTCGAAGCCAGGCTCAGGACTGAAGCTAGGTTCAGAAATAGGGCCAGGGAGGAGGCGTGAGCTAGGAGCAGGTTGAGAGCAAGGAAATCCGAGATTGTTTTGGCCGGATCTGGCCGAGTTTGACTTTAGATTTTTTTTTCCCGAGTTTGGGTTTTTGATTTTGGAATTATTTATTTATTTATTTATTTCACTTCAGGGTCAGCGCCAGATTCTTGGTTCACTTCCGGGTTAGGGTTAGGGTTAGGGTTAGGGTTCGTGTTAGGGTTAGGGTTAGGGTAAGGGTTACGGTTAGGTTTCGGTTTAGGGTAAGAGTTAGGGTTAGCTTTAGGGTTAGGGTTAGGGTTAGGGTTAGGGTCAGGGTCAGGGACAGGGTCAGGGTCAGGTTTAGGTTTTGGGTTAGGGTTAGGGTGAGGGTCAGGATTTGGGTCAGGGTTAGGGTCAGGGTCAGGGTTAGGTTTAGGGTTCGGGTAAGGGTTAGGGTTAGGTTTAGGGTTAGGGTTAAGGTTAGGGGTCGGGGTAGAGTTAGGGTTAGTGTCAGGGTCAGGGTCAGGGTCATGGTCAGGGTCAGGGTCAGGATTAGGATTAGGGTTAGGTTTAGGGTTAGGATTCGGGTTATGGTTAGGGTTATGGTTAGGGTTCGGGTTAGGGTTAGGTTTGGGGTTATGGTTAGTGTTAGTGTCAGCGTCAGGGTCAGGGTCAGGGACAGGTACAGGGTCAGTGTCAGGGTCAGGGTCAGGGTCAGGGTCAGGGTCAGGGTTCGGGTTCGGGTTAGGGTTAGGTTTAGGTTTAGGGTTAGGGTTCGGGTTAGGTTTAGGGTTAGGGTCAGCGTCAGGGTCAGGGTCAGGGTAAGGGTCAGGGTCAGGTTTCGGGTTAGTGTTAGTGTTAGGGTCAGATTCAGGGTCAGGGTCAGGTTCAGGGTCAGGGTTAGGGTTAGGGTTAGGGTTAGGGTTAGGGTTAGTTTTAGGGTTAGGGAAATCCCCAGGCATCAATGTTTTTTTAAATATTTTTTTCCTATTTTTTTTTATGTTTGCGGAATCGGCCGCCAGTGGTCAAGAGTATTCTAACACCCTTCAGAGCTCAGCAGCTCAGGTGGCACTACCGTTTTGCTCAGGCTTAGGAAGCGGTAGGTCGTAGGTTCGAGGCCAGGCTCAGGACTGAAGCTAGGTTCAGAAATAGGGCCAGGGAGGAGGCGGGAGCTAGGAGCAGGTTGAGAGCAAGGAAATCCGAGATTGTTTTGGCCGGATCTGGATGAGATTGACTTTAGATTTTTTTTTTCCGGAGTTTGGATTTTTGATTTTGGAATTATTTATTTATTTATTTATTTATTTCACTTTCAGGTCAGCGCCAGATTCTTGGTTCACTTCCAGGTTAAGGTTAGGGTTAGGGTTAGGGTTAGGGTTAGGGTTAGGGATAGGTTTCGGGTTAGGGTTAGGGTTCGGATTAGGGTTAGGATTAGGGTCAGGGTCAGGGTCAGGGTTAGAATTAGGTTTGGGGTTAGGGTTAGTGTTAGGTCAGGGTAAGGGTCAGGTTCAGTGTCAGTGTCAGGGTCAGGGTCAGGGTCAGGGTCAGGGTCAGGGTCAGGGTCAGGGTTCGGGTTAGGGTTAGGGTTAGGGTTAGGTTTAGGGTTAGGGTCAGGATCAGGGTCAGGGTCAGGGTAAGGATCAGGGTCAGGTTTCGGGTTAGGGTTAGTGTTAGGGTCAGGTGCAGGGTCAGGGTCAGGGTCAGGGTCAGGGGCAGGTACAGGGTCAGGGTTAGGGTTAGGGTTAGGGTTTAGGGTTAGGGTTCTTGTTAGGATTAGGGTTAGGGTTAGGATTCGGGTTAGGGTTAGGTTTAGGGTTAGGGTTCGGGTTCGGGTTAGGGTTAGGTGTGGGGTTAAGGTTAGTGTTAGGGTCAGGGTCAGGGTCAGGGTCAGGGTCAGGTTCAGGGTCAGGGTTAGGGTTAGGGTTAGTGTTAGGTTTAGGGTTTGGATTAGGGATAGGTTTCGGGTTGGGGTTAGGGTTCGGATTAGCGTTAGGATTAGGGTCAGGGTCAGGGTCAGGGTTAGGGTTAGGGTTAGGGTTAGGGTTAGGGTCCTTGTTAGGGTTAGGATTAGGGTTAGGATTCGGGTTAGGGTTAGGGTTAGGGTTAGGGTTCGGGTTAGGGTTAGGGTTAGGTTTGGGGTTAGGGTTAGTGTTAGGGTCAGGGTCAGGGTCAGGGTAAGGTTCAGGGTCAGTGTCAGTGTCAGGGTCAGGGTCAGGGTTCGGGTTAGGATTAGTATTAGGGTTAGGTTTAGGGTTAGGGTTAGGGTAAGGTTTCGGGTTAGGGTTAGGGTTGGGTTAGGTTTAGGGTCAGGTTCAGGGTCAGGGTCAGGGTCAGGGTCTGGTTCAGGGTTAGGATTAGTATTAGGGTTAGGTTTAGGGTTAGGGTTAGGGTTAGGGTTAGGGTTAGGTTTAGGGTTAGAGATAGGTTTCGGGTTAGGATTAGGGTTCGGATTAGGGTTAGGATTAGGGTCAGGGTCAGGGTCAGGGTGAGGGGGAGGGTTAGGGTTAGAGTTAGGGGTAGGGTGCTTATTAGGGTTAGGGTTAGGGCTAGGATTGGGGCTAGGGATAGGTTTCGGGTTAGGGCTAGGGATCGGATTAGGGTTAGGATTAGGGTCACGGTCAGGGTCAGGGTTAGGGTTAGGGTTAGGGTTAGGGTTAGGGTTAGGGTTCTTATTAGGGTTAGGGTTAGGGTTAGGATTCGGGTTAGGGTTAGGGTTAGGGTTAGGGTTCGGGTTAGGGTTAGGGTTAGGTTTGGGGTTAGGGTTAGTGTTAGGGTCAGGGTCAGGGTAAGGGTCAGGGTCAGGGTTCGTGTTAGGATTAGGGTTAGGGTTAGGTTTAGGGTTAGGGTTAGGGTAAGGTTTCGGGTTAGGGTTAGGGTTCGGGTTAGGTTTAGGGTTAGGGTCAGGGTCAGGGTCAGGGTCAGGGTTAGGGTTAGGGTTAGGGTTAGGTTTAGGGTCAGGGTCAGGGTCAGGTTCAGGGTCAGGGTTAGGATTAGGGTTAGGGTTAGGGTCAGATTCAGGGTCAGGGTCAGTTTCAGGGTCAGGGTTAGGGTTAGGGTTAGGGTTAGGGTTAGTTTTAGGGTTAGGGAAATCCCCAGGGATCAATGTTTTTTTAAATATTTTTTTCCTATTTTTTTTTATGTTTGAGGAATCGGCCGCCAGTGGTCAAGAGTATACTAACACCCTTTAGAGCTCAGCAGCTCAGGTGGCACTACCGTTTTGCTCAGGCTTAGGAAGCGGTAGGTCGTAGGTTCGAGGCCAGGCTCAGGACTGAAGCTAGGTTCAGAAATAGGGCCAGGGAGGAGGCGGGAGCTAGGAGCAGATTGAGAGCAAGGAAATCCGAGATTGTTTTGGCCGGATCTGGATCCGATTGACTTTAGATTTTTTTTTTCCGGAGTTTGGATTTTTGATTTTGGAATTATTTATTTATTTATTTATTTATTTATTTCACTTCCAGATCAGCGCCAGATTCTTGGTTCACTTCCGGGTTAGGGTTAGGGTTAGGGTTAGGGTTCGTGTTAGGGTTAGGGTTAGGGTAAGGGTTACGGTTAGGTTTCGGGTTAGGGTTAGGGTTAGGGTTAGGTTTAGGGTTAGTGTTAGGGTTAGGGTTAGGGTCAGGGTCAGGGTCAGGGTCATGGTCAGGGTTAGATTTAGGGTTAGGGTTAGGGTTAGGGATCGGGGTAGGGTTAGGGTTAGTGTCAGGGTCAGGGTCAGGTCAGGGTCAGGTCAGGGTTAGGGTTAGGGTTAGGGTTAGGATTAGGGTTAGGGTTAGGGTTAGGTTTAGGGTTAGGGTCAGGGTCAGGTTCAGGGTCAGGGTCAGGTTCAGGGTTCGGGTTAGGGTTAGGGTTAGGGAATTCCCCAGGCATCAAGGTTTTTTAAAATATTTTTTTCCTATTTTTTTTTTTATGTTTGCGGAATCGGCCGCCCAGTGGTCCAGAGTATTCTAACACCCTTCAGAGCTCAGCAGCTCAGGTGGCGCTACCATTTTGCTCAGGCTTAGGAAGCGATAGGTCGTAGGTTCAAGGCCAGGCTTAGGACTGAAGATAGGTTCAGAAATAGGGCCAGGGAGGAGGCGGGAGCTAGGAGCAGGTTGAGAGCAAGGAAATCCGAGATTGTTTTGGCCGGATCTGGCCAAGATTGACTTTAGATTTTTTTTTTTCCCGAGTTTGGGTTTTTGATTTTGGAATTATTTATTTATTTATTTATTTATTTCACTTTCAGGTCAGCGCCAGATTCTTGGTTCACTTCCAGGTTAAGGTTAGGGTTAGGGTTAGGGTTAGGGTTAGGGTTAGGGATAGGTTTCGGGTTAGGGTTAGGGTTCGGATTAGGGTTAGGATTAGGGTCAGGGTCAGGGTCAGGGTTAGAATTAGGTTTGGGGTTAGGGTTAGTGTTAGGTCAGGGTCAGGGTCAGGTTCAGTGTCAGTGTCAGGGTCAGGGTCAGGGTCAGGGTCAGGGTCAGGGTTCGGGTTAGGGTTAGGGTTAGGGTTAGGTTTAGGGTTAGGTTTCGGGTTAGGGTTAGGGTTCGGGTTAGGTTTAGGGTTAGGGTCAGGATCAGGGTCAGGGTCAGGGTAAGGATCAGGGTCAGGTTTTGGGTTAGGGTTAGTGTTAGGGTCAGGTTCAGGGTCAGGGTCAGGGTCAGGGTCAGGTTCAGGGTCAGGGTTAGGCTTAGGGTTAGGGTTTAGGGTTAGGGTTCTTGTTAGGATTAGGGTTAGGGTTAGGATTCGGGTTAGGGTTAGGTTTAGGGTTAGGGTTCGGGTTAGGGTTAGGGTTAGGTTTGGGATTAAGGTTAGTGTTAGGGTCAGGGTCAGGGTCAGGGTCAGGGTCAGGTTCAGGGTCAGGGTTAGGGTTAGGGTTAGGGTTAGGTTTAGGGTTTGGATTAGGGATAGGTTTCGGGTTGGGGTTAGGGTTCGGATTAGCGTTAAGATTAGGGTCAGGGTCAGGGTCAGGGTTAGGGTTAGGGTTAGGGATAGGGTTAGGGTTCTTGTTAGGGTTAGGATTAGGGTTAGGATTCGGGTTAGGGTTAGGGTTAGGGTTAGGGTTCGGGTTAGGGTTAGGGTTAGGTTTGGGGTTAGGGTTAGTGTTAGGGTCAGGGTCAGGGTCAGGGTAAGGTTCAGGGTCAGTGTCAGTGTCAGGGTCAGGGTCAGGGTTTGGGTTAGGATTAGTATTAGGGTTAGGTTTAGGGTTAGGGTTAGGGTAAGGTTTCGGGTTAGGGTTAGGGTTGGGTTAGGTTTAGGGTCAGGTTCAGGGTCAGGGTCAGGGTCAGGCTCAGGTTCAGGGTGAGGATTAGTATTAGGGTTAGGTTTAGGGTTAGGGTTAGGGTTAGGGTTAGGGTTAGGGTTAGGTTTAGGATTAGGGATAGGTTTCGGGTTAGGGTTAGGGTTCGGATTAGGGTTAGGATTAGGGTCAGGGTCAGGGTCAGGGTTAGGGTTAGGGTTAGGGTTAGGGTTAGGGTTAGGGTTCTCATTAGGGTTAGGGTTAGGGTTAGGATTGGGGTTAGGGATAGGTTTCGGGTTAGGGTTAGGGTTCGGATTAGGGTTAGGATTAGGGTCAGGGTCAGGGTCAGGGTTAGCGTTAGGGTTAGGGTTAGGGTTAGGGTTAGGGTTCTTATTAGGGTTAGGGTTAGGGTTAGGATTCTGGTTAGGGTTAGGGTTAGGGTCAGGGTTCGGGTTAGGGTTAGGGTTAGGTTTGGGGTTAGGGTTAGTGTTAGGGGCAGGGTCAGGGTAGGGTTAGGGTTAGGGTTAGGGTTAGGTTTAGGGTCAGGGTCAGTGTCAGGTCCAGGGTCAGGGTTAGGGTTAGGGTTAGGGTTAGGGTTAGGTTTAGGTTTACGTTTAGGGAATTCCCCAGGCATCAACATTAGGTTCAGGGTTCGAGGCCAGGCTCAGGACTGAAGCTAGGTTCAGAAATAGGGCCAGGGAGGAGGTGGAAGCTAGGAGCAGGTTGAGAACAAGGAAATCCGAGATTGTTTTGGCCGGATCTGGCCGAGATTGACTTTAGATTTTTTTTTTTCCCGAGTTTGGGTTTTTGATTTTGGAATTATTTATTTATTTATTTATGTATTTATTTATTTATTTATTTCACTTCCGTGTCAGCGCCAGATTCTTGGTTCACTTCCGGGTTAAGGTTAGGGTTAGGGTTAGGGTTAGTGTTAGGGTCAGGGTCAGGGTCAGGGTCCGGTTCAGGGTCAGTGTCAGGGTCAGGGTCAGGGTCAGGGTCAGGGTCAGGGTTCTGGTTAGGATTAGGGTTAGGGTTAGGTTGAGGGTTAGGGTTAGTTTAAGGTTTCGGGTTAGGGTTAGGTTTCGGGTTAGGTTTAGGGTGAGGATCAGGGTCAGGGTCAGGGTCAGGGTCAGGTTCAGGGTCAGGTTTAGGGTTAGGGTTAGGGTTAGGGTTAGGGTTAGGTTTGGGGTTAGGGTTAGGTTTAGGGTTAGGGTCAGGGTCAGGGTCAGGGTCAGGGTTCGGGTTAGGATTAGGGTTAGGGTTAGGTTTAGGGTTAGGGTTAGGGTAAGGTTTCGGGTTAGGGTTAGGGTTCGGGTTAGGGTTAGGGTTAGGGTTAGGTTTAGGGTTAGGGTCAGGGTCACGGTCAGGGTCAGGATTAGGGTTAGGGTTAGGGTTAGGTTTAGGGTTAGGTTTGGGGTTAGGGTTAGTGTTAGGGTCAGAGTCAGGGTCAGGTTTAGGGTTAGGGTTAGGGTTAGGGTTAGGGTTAGGTTTAGGGTCAGGGTCAGGGTCAGGTTCAGGGTCAGGGTTAGGGTTAGGGTTAGGGTTAGTGTTAGGTTTAGGTTTACGTTTAGGGAATTCCCCAGGCATCAACGTTTTTTTAAATATTTTTTTCCTATTTTTTTTTATGTTTGAGGAATCGGCTTCCCAGTGGTCAAGAGTATTCTAACACCCTTCAGAGCTCAGCAGCTCAGGTGGCGCTACCTTTTTGCTCAGGCTTAGGAAGTGATAGGTCGCAGGTTCGAGGCCAGGCTCAGGATTGAAGCTAGGTTCAGAAATAGGGCCAGGGAGGAGGCAGGAGCTAGGAGCAGGTTCAGAACAAGGAAATCCGAGATTGTTTTGGCCGGATCTGGCAGAGATTGACTTTAGATTTTTTTTTTTACCAAGTTTGGGTTTTTGATTTTGGAATTATTTATTTATTTATTTATTTATGTATTTATTTATTTATTTATTTCACTTCCGTGTCAGGGCCAGATTCTTGGTTCACTTTCGGGTTAAGGTTAGGGTTAGGGTTAGGGTTAGGGTTAGGGATAGGTTTCGGGTTGGGGTTAGGGTTCGGATTAGGGTTAGGATTAGGGTCATGGTCAGGGTCTGGGTTAGGGTTAGGGTTAGGGTTAGGGTTCTTGTTAGGGTTAGGGTTAGGGTTAGGATTCGGGTTAGGGTTAGGGTTAGGGTTAGGGTTTGGGTTAGGGTTAGGGTTAGGTTTGGGGTTAGGGTTAGTGTTAGGGTAAGGGTCAGGGTCAGGTTCAGGGTCAGTGTCAGGGTCAGGGTCAGGGTCAGGGTCAGGGTCAGAGTTCGGGTTAGGATTAGGGTTAGGGTTAGGTTGAGGGTTAGGGTTAGGTTAAGGTTTCGGGTTAGGGTTAGGTTCCGGGTTAGGTTTAGGGTGAGGTTCAGGGTCAGGGTCAGGGTCAGGGTCAGGTTCAGGGTCAGGGTCAGGGTCAGGGTTAGGGTTAGGGTTAGGGTTAGGTTTAGGAGTAGGATTAGGGATAGGTTTCGGGTTGGGGTTAGGGTTCGGATTAGCGTTAGGATTAGGGTCAGGGTCAGGGTCAGGGTTAGGGTTAGGGTTAGGGTTAGGGTTAGGGTTAGGGTTCTTGTTAGGGTTAGGGTTAGGGTTAGGATTCGGGTTAGGGTTAGGGTTAACGTTAGGGTTCGGGTTAGGGTTAGGGTTAGGTTTGGGGTTAGGGTTAGTGTTAGGGTCAGGGTCAGGGTCAGGGTCAGGTTCAGGGTCAGTGTCAGTGTCATGGTCCGGGTCAGGGTTCGGGTTAGGATTAGGGTTAGGGTTAGTTTTAGGGTTAGGGTTAGGGTAAGGTTTCGGGTTAGGGTTAGGGTTCGGGTTAGGTTTAGGGTCAGGTTCAGGGTCAGGGTCAGGGTCAGGGTCAGGTTCAGGGTCAGGGTTAGGGTTAGGGTTAGGGTTAGGGTTAGGGTTAGGGTTAGGTTTAGGGTTAGGGAATTCCCCAGGCATCAACGTTTTTTTAAATATTTTTTTCCTATTTTTTTTATGTTTGCGGAATCGGCTGCCCAGTGGTCAAGAGTATTTTAACACCCTTCAGAGCTAAGGAGCTCAGGTGGCGCTACCATTTTGCTCAGGCTTAGGAAGCGATAGGTCGTAGGTTCGAGGCCAGGCTCAGGACTGAAGCTAGGTTCAGAAATAGGGCCAGGGAGGAGGCGGGAGCTAGGAGCAGGTTGAGAGCAAGGAAATGCGAGATTGTTTTGGCCGGATCTGGTCGAGATTTACTTTAGATTTTTTTTTTCCCGTGTTTAGGTTTTGGATTTTGGAATTATTTATTTATTTATTTATTTATTTATTTATTTATTTATTTCACTTTCAGGTCAGCGCCAGATTCTTGGTTCACTTCCGGGTTAAGGTTAAGGTTAGGGTTAGGGTTAGGGTTACGGTTAAGGATAGGTTTCGGGTTAGGGTTAGGGTTCGGATTAGGGTTAGGATTAGGGTCAGGGTCAGGGTCAGGGTTAGGGTTAGGGTTAGGGTTAGGGTTAGGGTTCTTATTAGGGTTAAGGTTAGGGTTAGGATTCGGGTTAGGGTTAGGGTTAGGGTTAGGGTTCGGGTTAGGGTTAGGGTTAGGTTTGGGGTTAGGGTTAGTGTTAGGGTCAGGGTCAGGGTCAGGGTCAGGTTCAGGGTCAGTGTCAGGGTCAGGGTCAGGGTTCGGGTTAGGATTAGTGTTAGGGTTAGGTTTTGGTTTAGGGTTAGGGTAAGGTTTCGGGTTACGGTTAGGGTTCGGGTTAGGTTTAGGGTTAGGGTCAGGGTCAGGGTCAGGGTCAGGGTTAGGGTTAGGGTTAGGGTTAGGTTTAGGGTCAGGGTCAGGGTCAGGTTCAGGGTCAGGGTTAGGGTTAGGGTTAGGGTTAGGGTTAGGGTTAGGTTTACGTTTAGGGAATTCCCCAGGCATCAACGTTTTTTTAAATATTTTTTTCCTATTTTTTTTATGTTTGCGGAATCGGCTGCACAGTCGTGAAGAGTATTCTAACACCCTTCAGAGCTCAGCAGCTCAGGTGGCGCTACCTTTTTGCTCAGGCTTAGGAAGTGATAGGTCGTAGGTTCGAGGCCAGGCTCAGGACTGAAACTAGGTTCAGAAATAGGCCCAGGAAGGAGGCGGGAGCTAGGAGCAGTTTGAGAACAAGGAAATCCGAGATTGTTTTGGCCGGATCTGGCCGAGATTGACTTTAGATTTTTTTTTTTTCCCGAATTTGGGTTTTTGATTTTGGGATTATTTATTTATTTATTTATTTATTTATTCCACTTCCGGGTCAGCGCAAGATTCTTGGTTCACTTCCGGATTAGGGATAGGGTTAGGGTTAGGGTTCGTGTTAGGGTTAGGGATAGGGTAAGGGTTACGGTTAGGTTTCGTGTTAGGGTTAGGGTTAGGGTTAGGTTTAGGGTTAGGGTTAGGGTAAGGGTTAGGGTTAGGGTTAGGGTCAGGGTCAGTGTCAGGGTCAGGGTCAGGTTCAGGGTTCGGGTTAGGGTTAGGGTTAGGGAATTACCCAGGCATCGGGTCAGGGTCAGGGTCAGGTTCAGGGTCAGTGTCAGGGTCATGGTCAGGGTCAGGTTCAGGTTCAGGGTTCGGGTTAGGATTAGGTTTAGGTTTAGGTTGAGGGTTCGGGTTAGGGTAAGGTTTCGGGTTAGGGTTAGGTTTCGGGTTCGGTTTAGGGTGACGTTCAGGGTCAGGGTCCGGGTCAGGGTCAGGTTCAGGGTCAGGGTCAGGGTTAGGGTTAGGGTTAGGGTTAGGGTTAGGTTTAGGGGTAGGATTAGGGATAGGTTTCGGGTTGGGGTTAGGGTTCAGATTAGCGTTAGGATTAGGGTCAGGGTCAGGATCAGGGTTAGAGTTAGGGTTAGGGTTAGGGTTAGGGTTCTTGTTAGGGTCAGGGTTAGGGTTATATTCGGGTTAGGGTTAGGGTTAGGGTTAGGGTTCGGGTTAGGGTTAGGTTTGGGGTTAGGGTTACTGTTAGGGTCAGGGTCAGGGTCAGGGTCAGGTTCAGGGTCAGTGTCAGTGTCAGGGTCCGGGTCAGGGTTCAGGTTAGGATTAGGGTTAGGGTTAGGTTTAGGGTTAGGGTTAGGGTAAGGTTTCGGGATAGGGTTAGGGTTCGGGTTAGGTTTAGGGTCAGGTTCAGGGTCAGGGTCAGGGTCAGGGTCAGGTTCAGGGTCAGGGTTAGGGTTAGGGTTAGGGTTAGGGTTAGGGTTAGGTTTAGGGTTAGGGAATTCCCCAGGCATCAACGTTTTTTTAAATGTTTTTTTCCTATTTTTTTTATGTTTGCGGAATCGGCTGCCCAGTGGTCAAGAGTACTCTAACACCCTTCAGAGCTCAGGAGCTTAGGTGGCGCTACCATTTTGCTCAGGCTTAGGAAGCGATAGGTCGTAGGTTCGAGGCCAGGCTCAGGAATGAAGCTAGGTTCAGAAATAGGGCCAGGGAGGAGGCGGGAGCTAGGAGCAGGTTGAGAGCAAGGAAATGCGAGATTGTTTTGGCCGGATCTGGTCGAGATTTACTTTAGATTTTTTTTTTCCCGTGTTTGGGTTTTGGATTTTGGAATTATTTATTTATTTATTTATTTATTTATTTATTTATTTATTTCACTTTCAGGTCAGCGCCAGATTCTTGGTTCACTTCCGGGTTAAGGTTAGGGTTAGGGTTAGGGTTAGGGTTACGGTTAGGGATAGGTTTCGGGTTTGGGTTAGGGTTCGGATTAGGGTTAGGAGTAGGGTCAGGGTCAGGGTCAGGGTTAGGGGTAGGGTTAGGGTTGGGGTTAGGTTTAGGGTCCGGGTCAGGGTCAGGTTCAGGGTCAGGGTTAGGGTTAGGGTTAGGGTTAGTGTTAGGTTTAGGTTTACGTTTAGGGAATTCCCCAGGCATCAACGTTTTTTTAAATATTTTTTTCCTATTTTTTTTTATGTTTGCTGAATCGGCTTCCCAGTGGTCAAGAGTATTCTAACACCCTTCAGAGCTCAGCAGCTCAGGTGGCGCTACCTTTTTGCTCAGGCTTAGGAAGTGATAGGTCGCAGGTTCGAGGCCAGGCTCAGGATTGAAGCTAGGTTCAGAAATAGGGCCAGGGAGGAGGCAGGAGCTAGGAGCAGGTTGAGAGCAAGGAAATCTGAGATTGTTTTGGCCGGATCTGGCCGAGATTGACTTTAGATTTTTTTTTTTACCAAGTTTCGGTTTTTGATTTTGGAATTATTTATTTATTTATTTTTTTATGTATTTATTTATTTATTTATTTCACTTCCGTGTCAGCGCCAGATTCTTGGTTCACTTTCGGGTTAAGGTTAGGGTTAGGGTTAGGGTTAGGGTTAGGGTTAGGGATAGGTTTTGGGTTGGGGTTAGGGTTCAGATTAGGGTTAGGATTAGGGTCATGGTCAGGGTCAGGGTTAGGGTTAGGGTTAGGGTTAGGATTCTTGTTAGGGTTAGGGTTAGGGTTAGGATTCGGGTTAGGGTTAGGGTTAGGGTTAGGGTTCGGGTTAGGGTTAGGGTTAGGTTTGGGGTTAGGGTTAGTGTTAGGGTCAGGGTCAGGGTCAGGGTCAGGTTCAGGGTCAGTGTCAGGGTCAGGGTCAGGGTCAGGGTCAGGGTCAGGGTTCGGGTTAGGATTAGGGTTAGGGTTAGGTTGAGGGTTAGGGTTAGGTTAAGGTTTCGGGTTAGGGTTAGGTTTCGGGTTAGGTTTAGGGTGAGGTTCAGGGTCAGGGTCAGGGTCAGGGTCAGGTTCAGGGTCAGGGTTAGGGTTAGGGTTAGGGTTAGGTTTAGGAGTAGGATTAGGGATAGGTTTCGGGTTGGGGTTAGGGTTCGGATTAGCGTTAGCATTAGGGACAGGGTCAGGGTCAGGGTTAGGGTTAGGGTTAGGGTTAGGGTTAGGGTTAGGGTTCGGGTTAGGGTTAGGGTTAGGTTTGGGGATAGGGTTAGTGTTAGGGTCAGGGTCAGGGTCAGGGTCAGGTTCAGGGTCAGTGTCAGTGTCAGGGTCCGGGTCAGGGTTCGGGTTAGGATTAGGGTTAGGGTTAGGTTTAGGGTTAGGGTTAGGGTAAGGTTTCGGGATAGGGTTAGGGTTCGGGTTAGGTTTAGGGTCAGGTTCAGGTTCAGAGTCAGGGTCAGGGTCAGGTTCAGGGTCAGGGTTAGGGTTAGGGTTAGGGTTAGGGTTAGGGTTAGGTTTAGGGTTAGGGAATTCCCCAGGCATCAACGTTTTTTTAAATGTTTTTTTCCTATTTTTTTTGTTTGCAGAATCGGCTGCCCAGTGGTCAAGAGTACTCTAACACCCTTCAGAGCTCAGGAGCTCAGGTGGCGCTACCATTTTGCTCAGGCTTAGGAAGTGATAGGTCGTAGGTTCGAGGCCAGGCTCAGGAATGAAGCTAGGTTCAGAAATAGGGCCAGGGAGGAGGCGGGAGCTAGGAGCAGGTTGAGAGCAAGGAAATGCGAGATTGTTTTGGCCGGATCTGGTCGAGATTTACTTTAGATTTTTTTTTCCCGTGTTTGGGTTTTGGATTTTGGAATTATTATTTATTTATTTATTTATTTATTTATTTATTTATTTCACTTTCAGGTCACCGCCAGATTCTTGGTTCACTTCTGGGTTAAGGTTAGGGTTAGGGTTAGGGTTAGGGTTACGGTTAGGGATAGGTTTCGGGTTAGGGTTAGGGTTCGGATTAGGGTTAGGATTAGGGTCAGGGTCAGGGTCAGGGTTAGGGTTAGGGTAATGGTTAGGGTTAGGTTTAGGGTCAGGGTCAGGGTCAGGTTCAGGGTCAGGGTTAGGGTTAGGGTTAGGGTTAGTGTTAGGTTTAGGTTTACGTTTAGGGAATTCCCCAGGCATCAACGTTTTTTTAAATATTTTTTTCCTATTTTTTTTATGTTTGCGGAATCGGCTTCCCAGTGGTCAAGAGTATTCTAACACCCTTCAGAGCTCAGCAGCTCAGGAGGCGCTACCTTTTTGCTCAGGCTTAGGAAGTGATAGGTCGCAGGTTCAAGGCCAGGCTCAGGATTGAAGCTAGGTTCAGAAATAGGGCCAGGGAGGAGGCAGGAGCTAGGAGCAGGTTGAGAACAAGGAAATCCGAGATTGTTTTGGCCGGATCTGGCCGAGATTGACTTTAGATTTTTTTTTTTACCAAGTTTGGGTTTTTGATTTTGAAATTATTTATTTATTTATTTTTTTATGTATTTATTTATTTATTTATTTCACTTCCGTGTCAGCGCCAGATTCTTGGTTCACTTTCGGGTTAAGGTTAGGGTTAGGGTTAGGGTTAGGGTTAGGGTTAGGGTTAGGGATAGGTTTCGGGTTGGGGTTAGGGTTCGGATTAGGGTTAGGATTAGGGTAATGGTCAGGGTCAGGGTTAGGGTTAGGGTTAGGGTTAGGGTTCTTGTTAGGGTTAGGGTTAGGGTTAGGATTCGGGTTAGGGTTAGGGTTAGGGTTAGGGTACGGGTTAGGGTTAGGGTTAGGTTTGGGGTTAGGGTTAGTGTTAGGGTCAGGGTCAGGGTCAGGTTCAGGGTCAGGTTCAGGGTCAGTGTCAGCGTCAGTGTCAGGGTCAGGGTCAGGGTCAGGGTTCGGGTTAGAATTAGGGTTAGGGTTAGGTTGAGGGTTAGGGTTAGGTTAAGGTTTCGGGTTAGGGTTAGGTTTTGGGTTAGGTTTAGTGTGAGGTTCAGGGTCAGGGTCAGGGTCAGGGTCAGGTTCAGGGTCAGGGTCAGGGTTAGGGTTAGGGTTAGGGTTAGGGTTAGGTTTAGGAGTAGGATTAGGGATAGTTTTCGGGTTGGGGTTAGGGTTCGGATTAGCCTTAGGATTAGGGTCAGGGTCAGGGTCCGGGTTAGGGTTAGGGTTAGGGTTAGGGTTAGGGTTAGGGTTCGGGTTAGGGTTAGGGTTAGGTTTGGGGTTAGGGTTAGTGTTAGGGTCAGGGTCAGGGTCAGGGTCAGGTTCAGGGTCAGTGTCATTGTCAGGTACCGGGTAAGGGTTCGGGTTAGGATTAGGGTTAGGGTTAGGTTTAGGGTTAGGGTTAGGGTAAGGTTTCGGGATAGGGTTAGTGTTCGGGTTAGGTTTAGGGTCAGGTTCAGGTTCAGAGTCAGGGTCAGGGTCAGGTTCAGGGTCAGGGTTAGGGTTAGGGTTAGGGTTAGGGTTCGGGTTAGGGTTAGGTTTAGGGTTAGGGAATTCCCCAGGCATCAACGTTTTTTTAAATGTTTTTTTCCTATTTTTTTTATGTTTGCGGAATCGGCTGCCCAGTGGTCAAGAGTACTCTAACACCCTTCAGAGCTCAGGAGCTCAGGTGGCGCTACCATTTTGCTCAGGCTTAGGAAGCGATAGGTCGTAGGTTCGAGGCCAGGCTCAGGAATGAAGCTAGGTTCAGAAATAGGGCCAGGGAGGAGGCGGGAGCTAGGAGCAGGTTGAGAGCAAGGAAATGCGAGATTGTTTTGGCCGGATCTGGTCGAGATTTACTTTAGATTTTTTTTTTCCCGTGTTTGGGTTTTGGATTTTGGAATTATTTATTTATTTATTTATTTATTTATTTATTTCACTTTCAGGTCACCGCCAGATTCTTGGTTCACTTCCGGGTTAAGGTTAGGGTTAGGGTTAGGGTTAGGGTTACGGTTAGGGATAGGTTTCGGGTTAGGGTTAGGGTTTGGATTAGGGTTAGGATTAGGGTCAGGGTCAGGGTCAGGGTTAGGGTTAGGGTTAGGGTTAGGGTTAGGGTTATTATTAGGGTTAGGGTTAGGGTTAGGATTCGGGTTAGGGTTAGGGTTAGGGGTAGGGTTCGGGTTAGGGTTAGGGTTAGGTTTGGGGTTAGGGTTAGTGTTAGGGTCAGGGTCAGGGTCAGGGTCAGTGTCAGGGTTCGGGTTAGGATTAGGGTTAGGGTTAGGTTTCGGGTTAGGGTTACGGTAAGGTTTCGGGTTAGGGTTAGGGTTCGGGTTAGGTTTAGGGTTAGGGTCAGGGTCAGGGTCAGGGTCAGGGTTAGGGTTAGGGTTAGGGTTAGATTTAGGGTCAGGGTCAGGTTCAGGTTCAGGGTCAGGGTTAGGGTTAGGGTTAGGTTTAGGTTTACGTTTAGGGAATTCCCCAGGCATCAACGTTTTTTTAAATATTTTTTTCCTATTTTTTTTTTTATGTTTGCGGAATCGGCTGCCCAGTCGTCAAGAGTATTCTAACACCCTTCAGAGCTCAGCAGCTCAGGTGGCGCTACCTTTTTGCTCAGGCTTAGGAAGTGATAGTTCGTAGGTTCTAGGCCAGGCTCAGGACTGAAGCTAGGTTCAGAAATAGGGCCAGGGAGGAGGCGGGAGCTAGGAGCAGGTTGAGAACAAGGAAATCCGAGATTGTTTTGGCCGGATCTGGCCGAGATTGACTTTAGATTTTTTTTTTCCCAAGTTTGGGTTTTTGATTTTGGAATTATTTATTTATTTATTTATGTATTTATTTATTTATTTATTTATTTCATTTCCGTGTCAGCGCCAGATTCTTGGTTCACTTTCGGGTTAAGGTTAGGGTTAGGGTTAGGGTTAGGGTTAGGGATAGGTTTCGGGTTGGGGTTAGGGTTCGGATTAGTGTTAGGATTAGGGTCATGTTCAGGGTCAGGGTTAGGGTTAGGGTTAGGGTTAGGGTTAGGTTTAGGGTTAGGGAATTCCCCAGGCATCAACGTTTTTTTAAATGTTTTTTTCCTATTTTTTTTATGTTTGCGGAATCGGCTGCCCAGTGGTCAAGAGTACTCTAACACCCTTCAGAGCTCAGGAGCTTAGGTGGCGCTACCATTTTGCTCAGGCTTAGGAAGCGATAGGTCGTAGGTTCGAGGCCAGGCTCAGGAATGAAGCTAGGTTCAGAAATAGGGCCAGGGAGGAGGCGGGAGCTAGGAGCAGGTTGAGAGCAAGGAAATGCGAGATTGTTTTGGCCGGATCTGGTCGAGATTTACTTTAGATTTTTTTTTCCCGTGTTTGGGTTTTGGATTTTGGAATTATTTATTTATTTATTTATTTATTTATTTATTTATTTCACATTCAGGTCAGCGCCAGATTCTTGGTTCACTTCCGGGTTAAGGTTAGGGTTAGGGTTAGGGTTAGGGTTACGGTTAGGGATAGGTTTCGGGTTAGGGTTAGGGTTCGGATTAGGGTTAGGATTAGGGTCAGGGTCAGGGTCAGGGTTAGGGTTAGGGTTAGGGTTAGGGTTAGGGTTAGGTTTAGGGTCAGGGTCAGGGTCAGGTTCAGGGTCAGGGTTAGGGTTAGGGTTAGGGTTAGTGTTAGGTTTAGGTTTACGTTTAGGGAATTCCCCAGGCATCAACGTTTTTTTAAATATTTTTTTCATATTTTTTTTTATGTTTGCGGAATCGGCTTACCAGTGGTCAAGAGTATTCTAACACCCTTCAGAGCTCAGCAGCTCAGGTGACGCTACCTTTTTGCTCAGGCTTAGGAAGTGATAGGTCGCAGGTTCGAGGCCAGGCTCAGGATTGAAGCTAGGTTCAGAAATAGGGCCAGGGAGGATGCAGGAGCTAGGAGCAGGTTGAGAACAAGGAAATCCGAGATTGTTTTGGCCGGATCTGGCCGAGATTGACTTTAGATTTTTTTTTTTACCAAGTTTGGGTTTTTGATTTTGGAATTATTTATTTATTCATTTATGTATTTATTTATTTATTTATTTCACTTCCGTGTCAGCGCCAGATTCTTGGTTCACTTTCGGGTTAAGGTTAGGGTTAGGGTTAGGGTTAGGGTTAGGGATAGGTTTCGGGTTGGGGTTAGTGTTCGGATTAGGGTTAGGATTAGGGTCATGGTCAGGGTCAGGGTTAGGGTTAGGGTTAGGGTTAGGGATCTTGTTAGGGTTAGGGTTCGGGTTAGGATTCGGGTTAGGGTTAGGGTTAGGGTTAGGGTTCGGGTTAGGGTTAGGGTTAGGTTTGGGGTTAGGGTTAGTGTTAGGGTCAGGGTCAGGGTCAGGGTCAGGGTCAGTGTCAGGGTCAGGGTCAGGGTCAGGGTCAGGGTCAGGGTTCGGGTTAGGATTAGGGTTAGGGTTAGGTTGAGGGTTAGGGTTAGGTTAAGGTTTCGGGTTAGGGTTAGGTTTCGGGTTAGGTTTAGGGTGAGGTTCAGGGTCAAGGTCAGGGTCAGGGTCAGGTTCAGGGTCAGGGTTAGGGTTAGGGTTAGGGTTAGGGTTAGGTTTAGGAGTAGGATTAGGGATAGGTTTCAGGTTGGGGTTAGGGTTCAGATTAGCCTTAGGATTAGGGTCAGGGTCAGGGTCAGGGTTAGGGTTAGGGTTAGGGTTAGGGTTAGGGTTAGGGTTCTTGTTAGGGTTAGGGTTAGGGTTAGGATTCGGGTTAGGGTTAGGGTTAGGGTTAGGGTTCGGGTTAGGGTTAGGGTTAGGGCTGGGGTTAGGGGTAGTGGTAGGGTCAGGGTCAGGGTCAGGGTCAGGTTCAGGGTCAGTGTCAATGTCAGGGTCCGGGTCAGGGTTCGGGTTAGGATTAGGGTTAGGGTTAGGTTTAGGGTTAGGGTTAGGGTAAGGTTTCGGGATAGGGTTAGGGTTCGGGTGAGGTTTAGGTTCAGGTTCAGGGTCATGGTCAGGGTCAGGGTCAGGTTTAGGGTCAGGGTCAGGGTTAGGGTTAGGGTTAGGGTTAGGGTTAGGGTTAGGGTTAGGTTTAGGGTTAGGGAATTCCTCAGGCATCAACGTTTTTTTAAATGTTTTTTTCCTATTTTTTTTATGTTTGCGGAATCGGCTGCCCAGTGGTCAAGAGTACTCTAACACCCTTCAGAGCTCAGGAGCTTAGGTGGCGCTACCATTTTGCTCAGGCTTAGGAAGCGATAGGTCGTAGGTTCGAGGCCAGGCTCAGGAATGAAGCTAGGTTCAGAAATAGGGCCAGGGAGAAGGCGGGAGCTAGGAGCAGGTTGAGAGCAAGGAAATGCGAGATTGTTTTGGCCGGATCTGGTCGAGATTTACTTTAGATTTTTTTTTTCCCGTGTTTGGGTTTTGGATTTTGGAATTATTTATTTATTTATTTATTTATTTATTTATTTCACTTTCAGGTCAGCGCCAGATTCTTGGTTCACTTCCGGGTTAAGGTTAGGGTTAGGGTTAGGGTTAGGGTTACGGTTAGGGATAGGTTTCGGGTTAGGGTTAGGGTTCGGATTAGGGTTAGGATTAGGGTCAGGGTCAGGGTCAGGGTTAGGGTTAGGGTTAGGGTTAGGGTTAGGGTTAGGTTTAGGGTCCGGGTCAGGGTCAGGTTCAGGGTCAGGGTTAGGGTTAGGGTTAGGCTTAGTGTTAGGTTTAGGTTTACGTTTAGGGAATTCCCCAGGCATCAACGTTTTTTTAAATATTTTTTTCCTATTTCTTTTTATGTTTGCGGAATCGGCTTCCCAGTGGTCAAGAGTATTCTAACACCCTTCAGAGCTCAGCAGCTCAGGTGGCGCTAGCTTTTTGCTCAGGCTTAGGAAGTGATAGGTCGCAGGTTCGAGGCCAGGCTCAGGATTGAAGCTAGGTTCAGAAATAGGGCCAGGGAGGAGGCAGGAGCTAGGAGCAGGTTGAGAACAAGGAAATCCGAGATTGTTTTGGCCGGATCTGGCCGAGATTGACTTTAGATTTTTTTTTTTACCAAGTTTGGGTTTTTGATTTTGGAATTATTTATTTATTTATTTATTTATGTATTTATTTATTTATTTATTTCACTTCCGTGTCAGCGCCAGATTCTTGGTTCACTTTCGGGTTAAGGTTAGGGTTAGGGTTAGGGTTAGGGTTAGGTTTAGGGATAGGTTTGGGGTTGGGGTTAGGGTTAGGATTAGGGTTAGGATTAGGGTCATGGTCAGGGTCAGGGTTAGGGTTAGGGTTAGGGTTAGGGTTCTTGTTAGGGTTAGGGTTAGGATTCGGGTTAGGGTTAGGGTTAGGGTTCGGGTTAGGGTTAGGGGTAGGTTTGGGGTTAGGGTTAGTGTTAGGGTCAGGGTCAGGGTCAGGGTCACGTTCAGGGTCAGTGTCAGGGTCAGGGTCAGGGTCAGGGTCAGGGTCAGGGTTCGGGTTAGGATTAGGGTTAGGGTTAGGTTGAGGGTTAGGGTTAGGTTAAGGTTTCGGGTTAGGGTTAGGTTTCGGGTTAGGTTTAGGGTGAGGTTCAGGGTCAGGGTAAGGATCAGGGTCAGGTTTCGGGTTAGGGTTAGTGTTAGGGTCAGGGTCAGGGTCAGGGTCACGTTCAGGGTCAGTGTCAGGGCCAGGGTCAGGGTCAGGGGGAGGGTCAGGGTTCGGGTTAGGATTAGGGTTAGGGTTAGGTTTAGGGTTAGGTTTCGGGTTAGGGTTAGGGTTCGGGTTAGGTTTAGGGTTAGGGTCAGGATCAGGGTCAGGGTCAGGGTAAGGATCAGGGTCAGGTTTCGGGTTAGGGTTAGTGTTAGGGTCAGGTTCAGGGTCAGGGTCAGGGTCAGGGTCAGGTTCAGGGTCAGGGTTAGGGTTAGGGTTAGGGTTTAGGGTTAGGGTTCTTGTTAGGATTAGGGTTAGGGTTAGGATTCGGGTTAGGGTTAGGTTTAGGGTTAGGGTTCGGGTTAGGGTTAGGGTTAGGTTTGGGGTTAAGGTTAGTGTTAGGGTCAGGGTCAGGGTCAGGGTCAGGGTCAGGTTCAGAGTCAGGGTTAGGGTTAGGGTTAGTGTTAGGTT
>JAJHUQ010000057.1:2480000-2497500 GCA_035773235.1 Eospalax fontanierii | reverse complement strand
AGTTTGAGAACAAGGAAATCCGAGATTGTTTTGGCCGGATCTGGCCGAGATTGACTTTAGATTTTTTTTTTTCCCGAATTTGGGTTTTTGATTTTGGGATTATTTATTTATTTATTTATTTATTTATTCCACTTCCGAGTCAGCGCAAGATTCTTGGTTCACTTCCGGATTAGGGATAGGGTTACGGTTAGGGTTCGTGTTAGGGTTAGGGATAGGGTAAGGGTTACGGTTAGGTTTCGTGTTAGGGTTAGGGTTAGGGTTAGGTTTAGGGTTAGGGTTAGGGTAAGGGTTAGGGTTAGGGTTAGGGTCAGGGTCAGTGTCAGGGTCAGGGTCAGGTTCAGGGTTCGGGTTAGGGTTAGGGTTAGGGAATTACCCAGGCATCGGGTCAGGGTCAGGGTCAGGTTCAGGGTCAGTGTCAGGGTCATGGTCAGGGTCAGGGTCAGGGTCAGGGTTCGGGTTAGGATTAGGTTTAGGGTTAGGTTGAGGGTTCGGGTTAGGGTAAGGTTTCGGGTTAGGGTTAGGTTTCGGGTTAGGTTTAGGGTGAGGTTCAGGGTCAGGGTCCGGGTCAGGGTCAGGTTCAGGGTCAGGGTCAGGGTTAGGGTTAGGGTTAGGGTTAGGGTTAGGTTTAGGGGTAGGATTAGGGATAGGTTTCGGGTTGGGATTAGGGTTCAGATTAGCGTTAGGATTAGGGTCAGGGTCAGGGTCAGGGTTAGAGTTAGGGTTAGGGTTAGGGTTAGGGTTCTTGTTAGGGTTAGGGTTAGGGTTATATTCGGGTTAGGGTTAGGGTTAGGGTTAGGGTTCGGGTTAGGGTTAGGTTTGGGGTTAGGGTTACTGTTAGGGTCAGGGTCAGGGTCAGGGTCAGGTTCAGGGTCAGTGTCAGTGTCAGGGTGTGGGTCAGGGTTCGGGTTAGGATTAGGGTTAGGGTTAGGTTTAGGGTTAGGGTTAGGGTAAGGTTTCGGGATAGGGTTAGGGTTCGGGTTAGGTTTAGGGTCAGGTTCAGGGTCAGGTTCAGGGTCAGGGTTAGGGTTAGGGTTAGGGTTAGGGAATTCCCCAGGCATCAACGTTTTTTTAAATGTTTTTTTCCTATTTTTTTTATGTTTGCGGAATCGGCTGCCCAGTGGTCAAGAGTACTCTAACACCCTTCAGAGCTCAGGAGCTTAGGTGGCGCTACCATTTTGCTCAGGCTTAGGAAGCGATAGGTCGTAGGTTCGAGGCCAGGCTCAGGAATGAAGCTAGGTTCAGAAATAGGGCCAGGGAGAAGGCGGGAGCTAGGAGCAGGTTGAGAGCAAGGAAATGCGAGATTGTTTTGGCCGGATCTGGTCGAGATTTACTTTAGATTTTTTTTTTCCCGTGTTTGGGTTTTGGATTTTGGAATTATTTATTTATTTATTTATTTATTTATTTATTTCACTTTCAGGTCAGCGCCAGATTCTTGGTTCACTTCGGGGTTAAGGTTAGGGTTAGGGTTAGGGTTAGGGTTAGGGTTAGGGATAGGTTTCGGGTTAGGGTTAGGGTTCGGATTAGGGTTAGGATTAGGGTCAGGGTCAGGGTCAGGGTTAGGGTTAGGGTTAGGGTTAGGGTTAGGGTTAGGTTTAGGGTCCGGGTCAGGGTCAGGTTCAGGGTCAGGGTTAGGGTTAGGGTTAGGCTTAGTGTTAGGTTTAGGTTTACGTTTAGGGAATTCCCCAGGCATCAACGTTTTTTTAAATATTTTTTTCCTATTTCTTTTTATGTTTGCGGAATCGGCTTCCCAGTGGTCAAGAGTATTCTAACACCCTTCAGAGCTCAGCAGCTCAGGTGGCGCTAGCTTTTTGCTCAGGCTTAGGAAGTGATAGGTCGCAGGTTCGAGGCCAGGCTCAGGATTGAAGCTAGGTTCAGAAATAGGGCCAGGGAGGAGGCAGGAGCTAGGAGCAGGTTGAGAACAAGGAAATCCGAGATTGTTTTGGCCGGATCTGGCCGAGATTGACTTTAGATTTTTTTTTTTACCAAGTTTGGGTTTTTGATTTTGGAATTATTTATTTATTTATTTATTTATGTATTTATTTATTTATTTATTTCACTTCCGTGTCAGCGCCAGATTCTTGGTTCACTTTCGGGTTAAGGTTAGGGTTAGGGTTAGGGTTAGGGTTAGGGTTAGGGATAGGTTTCGGGTTGGGGTTAGGGTTCGGATTAGGGTTAGGATTAGGGTCATGGTCAGGGTCAGGGTTAGGGTTAGGGTTAGGGTTAGGGTTCTTGTGAGGCTTAGGGTTGGGATTCGGGTTAGGGTTAGGGTTGGGGTTCGGGTTAGGGTTAGGGTTAGGTTTGGGGTTAGGGTTAAGGTTAGGGTTAGGGTTAGGGTCAGGGTCACGTTCAGGGTCAGTGTCAGGGTCAGGGTCAGGGTCAGGGTCAGGGTCAGGGTTCGGGTTAGGATTAGGGTTAGGGTTAGGTTGAGGGTTAGGGTTAGGTTAAGGTTTCGGGTTAGGGTTAGGTTTCGGGTTAGGTTTAGGGTGAGGTTCAGGGTCAGGGTAAGGATCAGGGTCAGGTTTCGGGTTAGGGTTAGTGTTAGGGTCAGGGTCAGGGTCAGGGTCACGTTCAGGGTCAGTGTCAGGGTCAGGGTCAGGGTCAGGGTCAGGGTCAGGGTTCGGGTTAGGATTAGGGTTAGGGTTAGGTTTAGGGTTAGGTTTCGGGTTAGGGTTAGGGTTCGGGTTAGGTTTAGGGTTAGGGTCAGGATCAGGGTCAGGGTCAGGGTAAGGATCAGGGTCAGGTTTCGGGTTAGGGTTAGTGTTAGGGTCAGGTTCAGGGTCAGGGTCAGGGTCAGGGTCAGGTTCAGGGTCAGGGTTAGGGTTAGGGTTAGGGTTTAGGGTTAGGGTTCTTGTTAGGATTAGGGTTAGGGTTAGGATTCGGGTTAGGGTTAGGTTTAGGGTTAGGGTTCGGGTTAGGGTTAGGGTTAGGTTTGGGGTTAAGGTTAGTGTTAGGGTCAGGGTCAGGGTCAGGGTCAGGGTCAGGTTCAGAGTCAGGGTTAGGGTTAGGGTTAGTGTTAGGTTTAGGGTTTGGATTAGGGATAGGTTTCGGGTTGGGGTTAGGGTTCGGATTAGCGTTAGGATTAGGGTCAGGGTCAGGGTCAGGGTTAGGGTTAGGGTTAGGGTTAGGGTTAGGGTTCTTGTTAGGGTTAGGATTAGTGTTAGGATTCGGGTTAGGGTTAGGGTTAGGGTTAGGGTTAGGTTTGGGGTTAGGGTTAGTGTTAGGGTCAGGGTCAGGGTCAGGGTAAGGTTCAGGGTCAGTGTCAGTGTCAGGGTCAGGGTCAGGGTTCGGGTTAGGATTAGTATTAGGGTTAGGTTTAGGGTTAGGGTTAGGGTAAGGTTTCGGGTTAGGGTTAGGGTTGGGTTAGGTTTAGGGTCAGGTTCAGGGTCAGGGTCAGGGTCAGGGTCAGGTTCAGGGTTAGGATTAGTATTAGGGTTAGGTTTAGGGTTAGGGTTAGGGTTAGGGTTAGGGTTGGGGTTAGGGTTCGGATTAGCGTTAGGATTAGGGTCAGGGTCAGGGTCAGGGTTAGGGTTAGGGTTAGGGTTAGGGTTAGGGTTCTTGTTAGGGTTAGGATTAGTGTTAGGATTCGGGTTAGGGTTAGGGTTAGGGTTAGGGTTAGGTTTGGGGTTAGGGTTAGTGTTAGGGTCAGGGTCAGGGTCAGGGTAAGGTTCAGGGTCAGTGTCAGTGTCAGGGTCAGGGTCAGGGTTCGGGTTAGGATTAGTATTAGGGTTAGTTTTAGGGTTAGGGTTAGGGTAAGGTTTGGGGTTAGGGTTAGGGTTGGGTTAGGTTTAGGGTCAGGTTCAGGGTCAGGGTCAGGGTCAGGGTCAGGTTCAGGGTTAGGATTAGTATTAGGGTTAGGTTTAGGGTCAGGGTCAGGGTTAGGGTTAGGGTTAGGGTTAGGGTTAGGGTTAGGGTTCTTATTAGGGTTAGGGTTAGGGTTAGGATTGGGGTTAGGGATAGGTTTCGGGTTAGGGTTAGGGTTCGGATTAGGGTTAGGATTAGGGTCAGGGTCAGGGTCAGGGTTAGGGTTAGGGTTAGGGTTAGGGTTAGGGTTAGGGTTCTTATTAGGGTTAGGGTTAGGGTTAGGATTCGGGTTAGGGTTAGGGTTAGGGTTAGGGTTCGGGTTAGGGTTAGGGTTAGGTTTGGGGTTAGGGTTAGTGTTAGGGTCAGGGTCAGGGTAAGGGTCAGGGTCAGGGTTCGGGTTAGGATTAGGGTTAGGGTTAGGTTTAGGGTTAGGGTTAGGGTAAGGTTTCGGGTTAGGGTTAGGGTTCGGGTTAGGTTTAGGGTTAGGGTCAGGGTCAGGGTCAGGGTCAGGGTTAGGGTTAGGGTTAGGGTTAGGTTTAGGGTCAGGGTCAGTGTCAGGTTCAGGGTCAGGGTTAGGGTTATGGTTAGGGTTAGGGTTAGGTTTAGGTTTACGTTTAGGGAATTCCCCAGGCATCAACATTTTTTAAAATATTTTTTTCCTATTTTTCTTTATGTTTGCGGAATCGGCTGCCCAGTGGTCAAGAGTATTCTAACACCCTTCAGAGCTCATCAGCTCAGGTGGCGCTACCTTTTTGCTCAGGCTTAGGAAGCGATAGGTCGTAGGTTCGAGGCCAGGCTCAGGACTGAAGCTAGGTTCAGAAATAGGGCCAGGGAGGAGGCGGGAGCTAGGAGCAGGTTGAGAACAAGGAAATCCGAGATTGTTTTGGCCGGATCTGGCCGAGATTGACTTTAGATTTTTTTTTTCCCGAGTTTGGGTTTTTGATTTTGGAATTATTTATTTATTTATTTATGTATTTATTTATTTATTTATTTCACTTCCGTGTCAGCGCCAGATTCTTGGTTCACTTCCGGGTTAAGGTTAGCGTTATGGTTAGGGTTAGGGTTAGGGTTAGGGATAGGTTTCGGGTTGGGGTTAGGGTTCGGATTAGGGTTAGGATTAGGGTCAGGGTCAGGGTCAGGGTTAGGGTTAGGGTTAGGGTTAGGGTTAGGGTTAGGGTTAGGGTTCTTGTTAGGGTTAGGGTTAGGGTTAGGATTCGGGTTAGGTTTAGGGTTAGGGTTAGGGTTCGGCTTAGGGTTAGGGTTAGGTTTGGGGTTAGGGTTAGTGTTAGGGTCAGGGTCAGGGTCAGGGTCAGGGTCAGGTTCAGGGTCAGTGTCAGTGTCAGGGTCAGGGTCAGTGTCAGGGTCAGGGTCAGGGTTCCGGTTAGGATTAGGGTTAGGTTTAGGTTGAGGGTTAGGGTTAGGCTAAGGTTTCCGGTTAGGGTTAGGTTTCGGGTTAGGTTTAGGGGGAGGTTCAGGGTCAGGGTCAGGGTCAGGGTCAGGGTCAGGGTTACGGTTCGTGTTAGGGTTAGAGTTAGGATAAGGGTTACGGTTAGGTTTCGGGTTAGGGTTAGGGTTAGGGTTAGGTTTAGGGTTAGGGTTAGGGTTAGGGTTAGGGTCAGGGTCAGGATCAGGGTCATGGTCAGGGTTAGATTTAGGGTTAGGTTTAGGGTTAGGGATCGGGGTAGTGTAGGGTTAGTGTCAGGGTCAGGGTCAGGGTCAGGTTCAGGTCAGGGTTAGGGTTAGGGTTCGGGTTAGGATTAGGGTTAGGGTTAGGTTGAGGGTTAGGGTTAGGGTAAGGTTTCGGGTTAGGGTTAGGTTTCGGGTTAGGTTTAGGGTGAGGTTCAGGGTCAGGGTCAGGGTCAGGGTCAGGTTCAGGGTCAGGGTTAGGTTCAGGGTTCGGGTTAGGTTTAGGGTTAGGGAATTTCCCAGGCATCAACATTTTTTTAAATGTTTTTTTCCTATTTTTTTTATGTTTGCGGAATCGGCTGCCCAGTGGTCAAGAGTACTCTTACACCCTTCAGAGCTCAGGAGCTTATGTCGCGCTACCATTTTGCTAAGGCTTAGGAAGCGATAGGTCGTAGGTTCGAGGCCAGGCTCAGGAATGAAGCTAGGTTCAGAAATAGGGCCAGGGAGGAGGCGGGAGCTAGGAGCAGGTTGAGAGCAAGGAAATGCGAGATTGTTTTGTCCGGATCTGGTCGAGATTTACTTTAGATTTTTTTTTTCCCGTGTTTGGGTTTTGGATTTTGGAATTATTTATTTATTTATTTATTTATTTATTTATTTATTTATTTCACTTTCAGGTCAGCGCCAGATTCTTGGTTCACTTCCGGGTTAAGGTTAGGGTTAGGGTTAGGGTTAGGGTTACGGTTAGGGATAGGTTTCGGGTTAGGGTTAGGGTTCGGATTAGGGTTAGGATTAGGGTCAGGGTCAGGGTCAGGGTTAGGGTTAGGGTTAGGGTTAGGGTTAGTGTTCTTATTAGGGTTAGGGTTAGGGTTAGGATTCGGGTTAGGGTTAGGGTTAGGGTTAGGGTTCGGGTCAGGGTTAGGGTTAGGTTTGGGGTTAGGGTTAGGTTTAGGGTTAGGGTCAGGGTCAGGGTCAGGGTCAGGGTTCGGGTTAGGATTAGGGTTAGGGTTAGGTTTAGGGTTAGGGTTAGGGTAAGGTTTCGGGTTAGGGTTAGGGTTCGAGTTAGGTTTAGGGTTAGGGTCAGGGTCAGGGTCAGGGTCAGGGTTAGGGTTAGGGTTAGGGTTAGGTTTAGGGTTAGGTTTGGGGTTAGGGTTAGTGTTAGGGTCAGAGTCAGGGTCAGGTTTAGGGTTAGGGTTAGGGTTAGGGTTAGGTTTAGGGTCAGGGTCAGGGTCAGGTTCAGGGTCAGGGTTAGGGTTAGGGTTAGGGTTAGTGTTAGGTTTAGGTTTACGTTTAGGGAATTCCCCAGGCATCAACGTTTTTTTAAATATTTTTTTCCAATTTTTTTTTATGTTTGCGGAATCGGCTTCCCAGTGGTCAAGAGTATTCTAACACCCTTCAGAGCTCAGCAGCTCAGGTGGCGCTACCTTTTTGCTCAGGCTTAGGAAGTGATAGGTCGCAGGTTCGAGGCCAGGCTCAGGATTGAAGCTAGGTTCAGAAATAGGGCCAGGGAGGAGGCAGGAGCTAGGAGCAGGTTGAGAACAAGGAAATCCGAGATTGTTTTGGCCGGATCTGGCCGAGATTGACTTTAGATTTTTTTTTTTACCAAGTTTGGGTTTTTGATTTTGGAATTATTTATTTATTTATTTATTTATGTATTTATTTATTTATTTATTTCACTTCCATGTCAGCGCCAGATTCTTGGTTCACTTTCGGGTTAAGGTTAGGGTTAGGGTTAGGGTTAGGGTTAGGGATAGGTTTCGGGTTGGGGTTAAGGTTCGGATTAGGGTTAGGATTAGGGTCATGGTCAGGGTCAGGGTTAGGGTTAGGGTTAGGGTTAGGGTTCTTGTTAGGGTTAGGGTTAGGGTTAGGATTCGGGTTAGGGTTAGGGTTAGGGTTAGGGTTCGGGTTAGGGTTAGGGTTAGGTTTGGGGTTAGGGTTAGTGTTAGGGTAAGGGTCAGGGTCAGGGTCAGGGTCAGGGTCAGCTTCAGGGTGAGTGCTAGGGTCAGGGGCGGGGGGAGGGTCAGGGTCAGAGTTCGGGTTAGGATTAGGGTTTGGGTTAGGTTGAGGGTTAGGGTTAGGTTAAGGTTTCGGGTTAGGGTTAGGGTTCGGGTTAGGTTTAGGGTGAGGTTCAGGGTCAGGGTCAGGGTCAGGGTCAGGTTCAGGGTCAGGGTCAGGGTCAGGGTTAGGGTTAGGGTTAGGGTTAGGTTTAGGAGTAGGATTAGGGATAGGTTTCGGGTTGGGGTTAGGGTTCGGATTAGCGTTAGGATTAGGGTCAGGGTCAGGGTCAGGGTTAGGGTTAGGGTTAGGGTTAGGGTTAGGGTTAGGGTTCTTGTTAGGGTTAGGGTTAGGGTTAGGATTCGGGTTAGGGTTAGGGTTAGGGTTAGGGTTCGGGTTAGGGTTAGGGTTAGGTTTGGGGTTAGGGTTAGTGTTAGGGTCAGGGTCAGGGTCAGGGTCAGGTTCAGGGTCAGTGTCAGTGTCAGGGTCCGGGTCAGGGTTCGGGTTAGGATTAGGGTTAGGGTTAGGTTTAGGGTTAGGGTTAGGGTAAGGTTTCGGGTTAGGGTTAGGGTTCGGGTTAGGTTTAGGTTCAGGTTCAGGGTCAGGGTCAGGGTCAGGGTCAGGTTCAGGGTCAGGGTTAGGGTTAGGGTTAGGGTTAGGGTTAGGGTTAGGGTTAGGTTTAGGGTTAGGGAATTCCCCAGGCATCAACGTTTTTTTAAATGTTTTTTTCCTATTTTTTTATGTTTGCGGAATCGGCTGCCCAGTGGTCAAGAGTATTTTAACACCCTTCAGAGCTAAGGAGCTCAGGTGGCGCTACCATTTTGCTCAGGCTTAGGAAGCGATAGGTCGTAGGTTCGAGGCCAGGCTCAGGACTGAAGCTAGGTTCAGAAATAGGGCCAGGGAGGAGGCGGGAGCTAGGAGCAGGTTGAGAGCAAGGAAATGCGAGATTGTTTTGGCCGGATCTGGTCGAGATTTACTTTAGATTTTTTTTTTCCCGTGTTTGGGTTTTGGATTTTGGATTTATTTATTTATTTATTTATTTATTTATTTCACTTTCAGGTCAGCGCCAGATTCTTGGTTCACTTCCGGGTTGAGGTTAGGGTTAGGGTTAGGGTTAGGGTTACGGTTAGGGATAGGTTTCGGGTTAGGGTTAGGGTTCGGATTAGGGTTAGGATTAGGGTCAGGGTCAGGGTCAGGGTTAGGGTTAGGGTTAGGGTTAGGGTTAGTGTTCTTATTAGGGTTAGGGTTAGGGTTAGGATTCGGGTTAGGGTTAGGGTTAGGGTTAGGGTTCGGGTCAGGGTTAGGGCTAGGTTTGGGGTTAGGGTTAGGTTTAGGGTTAGGGTCAGGGTCAGGGTCAGGGTCAGAGTTCGGGTTAGGATTAGGGCTAGGGTTAGGTTTAGGGTTAGGGTTAGGGTAAGGTTACGGGTTAGGGTTAGGGTTCGGGTTAGGTTTAGGGTTAGGGTCAGGGTCAGGGTCAGGGTCAGGGTTAGGGTTAGGGTTAGGGTTAGGTTTAGGGTTAGGTTTGGGGTTAGGGTTAGTGTTAGGGTCAGAGTCAGGGTCAGGTTTAGGGTTAGGGTTTGGGATAGGGTTAGGGTTAGGGTTAGGTGTAGGGTCAGGGTCAGGGTCAGGTTCAGGGTCAGGGTTAGGGTTAGGGTTAGGGTTAGTGTTAGGTTTAGGTTTACGTTTAGGGAATTCCCCAGGCATCAACGTTTTTTTTAATATTTTTTTCCTATTTTTTTTTATGTTTGCGGAATCGGCTTCCCAGTGGTCAAGAGTATTCTAACACCCTTCAGAGCTCAGCAGCTCAGGTGGCGCTACCTTTTTGTTCAGGCTTAGGAAGTGATAGGTCGCAGGTTCAAGGCCAGGCTCAGGATTGAAGCTAGGTTCAGAAATAGGGCCAGGGAGGAGGCAGGAGCTAGGAGCAGGTTGAGAACAAGGAAATCCGAGATTGTTTTGGCCGGATCTGGAAGAGATTGACTTTAGATTTTTTTTTTTACCAAGTTTGGGTTTTTGATTTTGGAATTATTTATTTATTTATTTATTTATGTATTTATTTATTTATTTATTTCACTTCCGTGTCAGCGCCAGATTCTTGGTTCACTTTCGGGTTAAGGTTAGGGTTAGGGTTAGGGTTAGGGTTAGGGTTAGGGTTGGGGTTAGGGTTCGGATTAGGGTTAGGATTAGGGTCATGGTCAGGGTCAGGGTTAGGGTTAGGGTTAGGGTTAGGGTTCTTGTTAGGGTTAGGGTTAGGGTTAGGATTCGGGTTAGGGTTAGGTTTAGGGTTAGGGTCAGGGTCAGGGTCAGGGTCAGGGTCAGGTTCAGGGTCAGTGTCAGGGTCAGGGTCAGGGTCAGGGTCAGGGTCAGAGTTCGGGTTAGGATTAGGGTTAGGGTTAGGTTGAGGGTTAGGGTTAGGTTAAGGTTTCGGGTTAGGGTTAGGTTTCGGGTTAGGTTTAGGGTGAGGTTCAGGGTCAGGGTCAGGGTCAGGGTCAGGTTCAGGGTCAGGGTCAGGGTCAGGGTTAGGGTTAGGGTTAGGGTTAGGTTTAGGAGTAGGATTAGGGATAGGTTTCGGGTTGGGGTTGGGTTCGGATTAGCGTTAGGATTAGGGTCAGGGTCAGGGTCAGGGTTAGGGTTAGGGGTAGGGTTAGGGTTAGGGTTAGGGTTCTTGTTAGGGTTAGGGTTAGGGTTAGGATTCGGGTTAGGGTTAGGGTTAGGGTTAGGGTTCGGGTTAGGGTTAGGGTTAGGTTTGGGGTTGGGTTTGTGGTAAGGGTCAGGGTAAGGGTCAGGGTCAGGTTCAGGGCCAGTGTCAGTGTCAGGGTCCGGGTCAGGGTTTGGGTTAAGATTAGGGTTAGGGTTAGGTTTAGGGTTAGGGTTAGGGTAAGGTTTCGGGTTAGGGTTAGGGTTCGGGTTACGTTTAGGGTCAGGTTCAGGGTCAGGGTCAGGGTCAGGGTCAGGTTCAGGGTCAGGGTCAGGGTTAGGGTTAGGGTTAGGGTTAGGGTTAGGGTTAGGTTTAGGGTTAGGGAATTCCCCAGGCATCAACGTTTTTTTAAATGTTTTTTTCCTATTTTTTTTATGTTTGCGGAATCGGCTGCCCAGTGGTCAAGAGTATTTTAACACCCTTCAGAGCTAAGGAGCTCAGGTGGCGCTACCATTTTGCTCAGGCTTAGGAAGCGATAGGTCGTAGGTTCGAGGCCAGGCTCAGGACTGAAGCTAGGTTCAGAAATAGGGCCAGGGAGGAGGCGGGAGCTAGGAGCAGGTTGAGAGCAAGGAAATGCGAGATTGTTTTGGCCGGATCTGGTTGAGATTTACTTTAGATTTTTTTTTTCCCGTGTTTAGGTTTTAGATTTTGGAATTATTTATTTATTTATTTATTTATTTATTTATTTATTTATTTCACTTTCAGGTCAGCGCCAGATTCTTGGTTCACTTCCGGGATAAGGTTAGGGTTAGGGTTAGGGTTAGGGTTACGGTTAGGGATAGGTTTCGGGTTAGGGTTAGGGTTCGGATTAGGGTTAGGATTAGGGTCAGGGTCAGGGTCAGGGTTAGGGTTAGGGTTAGGGTTAGGGTTAGGGTTCTTATTAGGGTTAGGGTTAGGGTTAGGATTCGGGTTAGGGTTAGGGTTAGGGTTAGGGTTCGGGTTAGGGTTAGGGTTAGGTTTGGGGTTAGGGTTAGTGTTAGGATCAGGGTCAGGGTCAGGGTCAGGTTCAGGGTCAGTGTCAGGGTCAGGGTCAGGGTTCGGGTTAGGATTAGTGTTAGGGTTAGGTTTAGGTTTAGGGTTAGGGTAAGGTTTCGTGTTACGGTTAGGGTTCGGGTTAGGTTTAGGGTTAGGGTCAGGGTCAGGGTCAGGGTCAGGGTTAGGGTTAGGGTTAGGGTTAGGTTTAGGGTCAGGGTCAGGGTCAGGTTCAGGGTCAGTGTCAGGGTCAGGGTTAGGGTTAGGGTTAGGGTTAGGTTTACGTTTAGGGAATTCCCCAGGCATCAACGTTTTTTTAAATATTTTTTTCCTATTTTTTTTATGTTTGCGGAATCGGCTGCACAGTCGTGAAGAGTATTCTAACACCCTTCAGAGCTCAGCAGCTCAGGTGGCGCTACCTTTTTGCTCAGGCTTAGGAAGTGATAGGTCGTAGGTTCGAGGCCAGGCTCAGGACTGAAACTAGGTTCAGAAATAGGCCCAGGGAGGAGGCGGGAGCTAGGAGCAGTTTGAGAACAAGGAAATCCGAGATTGTTTTGGCCGGATCTGGCCGAGATTGACTTTAGATTTTTTTTTTTCCCGAATTTGGGTTTTTGATTTTGGGATTATTTATTTATTTATTTATTTATTTATTCCACTTCCGAGTCAGCGCAAGATTCTTGGTTCACTTCCGGATTAGGGATAGGGTTACGGTTAGGGTTCGTGTTAGGGTTAGGGATAGGGTAAGGGTTACGGTTAGGTTTCGTGTTAGGGTTAGGGTTAGGGTTAGGTTTAGGGTTAGGGTTAGGGTAAGGGTTAGGGGTAGGATTAGGGTCAGGGTCAGTGGCAGGGTCAGGGTCAGGTTCAGGGTTCGGGTTAGGGTTAGGGTTAGGGAATTACCCAGGCATCGGGTCAGGGTCAGGGTCAGGTTCAGGGTCAGTGTCAGGGTCATGGTCAGGGTCAGGGTCAGGGTCAGGGTTCGGGTTAGGATTAGGTTTAGGGTTAGGTTGAGGGTTCGGGTTAGGGTAAGGTTTCGGGTTAGGGTTAGGTTTCGGGTTAGGTTTAGGGTGAGGTTCAGGGTCAGGGTCCGGGTCAGGGTCAGGTTCAGGGTCAGGGTCAGGGTTAGGGTTAGGGTTAGGGTTAGGGTTAGGTTTAGGGGTAGGATTAGGGATAGGTTTCGTGTTGGGATTAGGGTTCAGATTAGCGTTAGGATTAGGGTCAGGGTCAGGGTCAGGGTTAGAGTTAGGGTTAGGGTTAGGGTTAGGGTTCTTGTTAGGGTTAGGGTTAGGGTTATATTCGGGTTAGGGTTAGGGTTAGGGTTAGGGTTCGGGTTAGGGTTAGGTTTGGGGTTAGGGTTACTGTTAGGGTCAGGGTCAGGGTCAGGGTCAGGTTCAGGGTCAGTGTCAGTGTCAGGGTCCGGGTCAGGGTTCGGGTTAGGATTAGGGTTAGGGTTAGGTTTAGGGTTAGGGTTAGGGTAAGGTTTCGGGATAGGGTTAGGGTTCGGGTTAGGTTTAGGGTCAGGTTCAGGGTCAGGTTCAGGGTCAGGGTTAGGGTTAGGGTTAGGGTTAGGGAATTCCCCAGGCATCAACGTTTTTTTAAATGTTTTTTTCCTATTTTTTTTATGTTTGCGGAATCGGCTGCCCAGTGGTCAAGAGTACTCTAACACCCTTCAGAGCTCAGGAGCTTAGGTGGCGCTACCATTTTGCTCAGGCTTAGGAAGCGATAGGTCGTAGGTTCGAGGCCAGGCTCAGGAATGAAGCTAGGTTCAGAAATAGGGCCAGGGAGAAGGCGGGAGCTAGGAGCAGGTTGAGAGCAAGGAAATGCGAGATTGTTTTGGCCGGATCTGGTCGAGATTTACTTTAGATTTTTTTTTTCCCGTGTTTGGGTTTTGGATTTTGGAATTATTTATTTATTTATTTATTTATTTATTTATTTATTTCACTTTCAGGTCAGCGCCAGATTCTTGGTTCACTTCCGGGTTAAGGTTAGGGTTAGGGTTAGGGTTAGGGTTACGGTTAGGGATAGGTTTCGGGTTAGGGTTAGGGTTCGGATTAGGGTTAGGATTAGGGTCAGGGTCAGGGTCAGGGTTAGGGTTAGGGTTAGGGTTAGGGTTAGGGTTAGGTTTAGGGTCCGGGTCAGGGTCAGGTTCAGGGTCAGGGTTAGGGTTAGGGTTAGGCTTAGTGTTAGGTTTAGGTTTACGTTTAGGGAATTCCCCAGGCATCAACGTTTTTTTAAATATTTTTTTCCTATTTCTTTTTATGTTTGCGGAATCGGCTTCCCAGTGGTCAAGAGTATTCTAACACCCTTCAGAGCTCAGCAGCTCAGGTGGCGCTAGCTTTTTGCTCAGGCTTAGGAAGTGATAGGTCGCAGGTTCGAGGCCAGGCTCAGGATTGAAGCTAGGTTCAGAAATAGGGCCAGGGAGGAGGCAGGAGCTAGGAGCAGGTTGAGAACAAGGAAATCCGAGATTGTTTTGGCTGGATCTGGCCGAGATTGACTTTAGATTTTTTTTTTTACCAAGTTTGGGTTTTTGATTTTGGAATTATTTATTTATTTATTTATTTATGTATTTATTTATTTATTTATTTCACTTCCGTGTCAGCGCCAGATTCTTGGTTCACTTTCGGGTTAAGGTTAGGGTTAGGGTTAGGGTTAGGGTTAGGGTTAGGGATAGGTTTCGGGTTGGGGTTAGGGTTCGGATTAGGGTTAGGATTAGGGTCATGGTCAGGGTCAGGGTTAGGGTTAGGGTTAGGGTTAGGGTTCTTGTTAGGGTTAGGGTTAGGATTCGGGTTAGGGTTAGGGTTAGGGTTCGGGTTAGGGTTAGGGTTAGGTTTGGGGTTAGGGTTAGTGTTAGGGTCAGGGTCAGGGTCAGGGTCACGTTCAGGGTCAGTGTCAGGGTCAGGGTCAGGGTCAGGGTCAGGGTTCCGGTTAGGATTAGGGTTAGGGTTAGGTTGAGGGTTAGGGTTAGGTTAAGGTTTCGGGTTAGGGTTAGGTTTCGGGTTAGGTTTAGGGTGAGGTTCAGGGTCAGGGTCAGGGTCAGGGTCAGGTTCAGGGTCAGGGTCAGGGTTAGGGTTAGGGTTAGGGTTAGGGTTAGGTTTAGGAGTAGGATTAGGGATAGGTTTCGGGTGGGTGTTAGGGTTCGGATTAGCCTTAGGATTAGGGTCAGGGTCAGGGTCAGGGTTAGGGTTAGGGTTATGGTTAGGGTTAGGTTTAGGGTTAGGGTTAGGGTAAGGTTTCGGGTTAGGGTTAGGGTTCGGGTTAGGTTTAGGTTTAGGGTCAGGGTCAGTGTCAGGGTCAGGGTTAGGGTTAGGGTTAGGGTTAGGTTTAGGGTCAGGGTCAGGGTCAGGGTCAGGTTCAGGGTTAGGGTCAGGGTTAGGGTTATGGTTAGGGTTAGGTTTAGGTTTATGTTTAGGGAATTCCCCAGGCATCAACGTTTTTTTAAATATTTTTTTCCTATTTTTTTTTATGTTTGCGGAATCGGCGGCCCAGTGGTCAAGAGTATTCTAACACCCTTCAGAGCTCAGCAGCTCAGGTGCCGCTACCTTTTTGCTCAGGCTTAGTAAGTGATAGGTCGTAGGTTCAAGGCCAGGCTCAGGACTGAAGCTAGGTTCAGAAATAGGGCCAGGGAGGAGGCGGGAGCTAGGAGCAGGTTGAGAACAAGGAAATCCGAGATTGTTTTGGCCGGATCTGGCCGAGATTGACTTTAGATTTTTTTTTTTCCCAAGTTTGGGTTTTTGATTTTGGAATTATTTATTTATTTATTTATTTATTTATTTATTTATTTATTTCACTTCCGTGTCAGCGCCAGATTCTTGGTTCACTTTCGGGTTAAGGTTAGGGTTAGGGTTAGGGTTAGGGTTAGGGTTAGGGATAGGTTTCGGGTTGGGGTTAGGGTTCGGATTAGGGTTAGGATTAGGGTCATGGTCAGGGTCAGGGTTAGGGTTAGGGTTGGGTTAGGGTTAGGTTTAGGGTTAGGGAATTCCCGAGGCATCAACGTTTTTTTAAATGTTTTTTTCCTATTTTTTTTATGTTTGCGGAATCGGCTGCCCAGTGGTCAAGAGTACTCTAACACCCTTCAGAGCTCAGGAGCTTAGGTGGCGCTACGATTTTGCTAAGGCTTAGGAAGCGATAGGTCGTAGGTTCGAGGCCAGGCTCAGGAATGAAGCTAGGTTCAGAAATACGGCCAGGGAGGAGGCGGGAGCTAGGAGCAGGTTGAGAGCAAGGAAATGCGAGATTGTTTTGGCCGGATCTGGTAAGATTTACTTTAGATTTTTTTTTTCCCGTGTTTGGGTTTTGGATTTTGGAATTATTTATTTATTTATTTATTTATTTATTTATTTATTTATTTCACTTTCAGGTCAGCGCCAGATTCTTGGTTCACTTCCGGGTTAAGGTTAGGGTTAGGGTTAGGGTTAGGGTTACGGTTAGGGATAGGTTTCGGTTTAGGGTTAGGGTTCGGATTAGGGTTAGGATTAGGGTCAGGGTCAGGGTCAGGGTTAGGGTTAGGGTTAGGTTTAGGGTCAGGGTCAGGGTCAGGTTCAGGGTCAGGGTTAGGGTTAGGGTTAGGTTTAGGGTTAGGGTTAGGTTTAGGAGTAGGATTAGGGATAGGTTTCGGGTTGGGATTAGGGTTCGGATTAGCGTTAGGATTAGGGTCAGGGTCAGGGTTAGGGTTAGGGTTAGGGTTAGGGTTAGGGTTAGGGTTCTTGTGAATGGTTAGGGTTAGGGTTAGGATTCGGGTTAGGGGTCGGTTTAGGGTTAGGGTTAGGTTTGGGGTTAGGGTTAGTGTTAGGGTCAGGGTCAGGGTCAGGGTCAGGTTCAGGGTCAGTGTCAATGTCAGGGTCCGGGTCAGGGTTCGGGTGAGGATTAGGGTTAGGGTTAGGTTTAGGGTTAGGGTTAGGGTTAGGGTAAGGTTTCGGGTTAGGGTTAGGGTTCGGGTTAGGTTTAGGGTCAGGTTCAGGGTCAGGGTCAGGGTCAGGGTTAGGTTCAGGGTCAGGGTCAGGGTTAGGGTTAGGGTTAGGGTTAGGGTTAGGGTTAGGGTTAGGTTTAGGGTTAGGGAATTCCCCAGGCATCAACGTTTTTTTAAATGTTTTTTTCCTATTTTTTTTATGTTTGCGGAATCGGCTGCCCAGTGGTCAAGAGTATTTTAACACCCTTCAGAGCTAAGTAGCTCAGGTGGCGCTACCATTTTGCTCAGGCTTAGGAAGCGATAGGTCGTAGGTTCGAGGCCAGGCTCAGGACTGAAGCTAGGTTCAGAAATAGGGCCAGGGAGGAGGCGGGAGCTAGGAGCAGGTTGAGAGCAAGGAAATGCGAGATTGTTTTGGCCGGATCTGGTCGAGATTTAGTTTAGATTTTTTTTTTTTCCGTGTTTGGGTTTTGGATTTTGGAATTATTTATTTATTTATTTATTTATTTATTTATTTATTTCACTTTCAGGTCAGCACCAGATTCTTGGTTCACTTCCGGGTTAAGATTAGGGTTCGGGTTAGGGTTAGGGTTAGGTTTGGGGTTAGGGTTAGTGTTAGGGTCAGGGTCAGGGTCAGGGTCAGGTTCAGGGTCAGTGTCAGTGTCAGGGTCAGGGTCAGGGTCAGGGTTCGGGTTAGGATTAGGGTTAGGGTTAGGTTTAGCGTTAGGGTTAGGGTAAGGTTTCGTGTTACGGTTAGGGTTCGGGTTAGGTTTAGGGTTAGGGTCAGGGTCAGGGTCAGGGACAGGGTTAGGGTTAGGGTTAGGGTTAGGTTTAGGGTCAGGGTCAGGGTCAGGTTCAGGGTCAGGGTTAGGGTTATTGTTAGGGTTAGGGTTAGGTTTACGTTTAGGGAATTCCCCAGGCATCAACGTTTTTTTAAATATTTTTTTCCTATTTTTTTTTATGTTTGCGGAATCGGCTGCACAGTCGTGAAGAGTATTCTAACACCCTTCAGAGCTCAGCAGCTCAGGTGGCGCTACCTTTTTGCTCAGGCTTAGGAAGTGATATGTCGTAGGTTCGAGGCCAGGCTCAGGACTGAAACTAGGTTCAGAAATAGGGCCAGGGAGGAGGCGGGAGCTAGGAGCAGTTTGAGAACAAGGAAATCCGAGATTGTTTTGGCCGGATCTGGCCGACATTGACTTTAGATTTTTTTTTTTCCCGAATTTGGGTTTTTGATTTTGGGATTATTTATTTATTTATTTATTTATTTATTTCACTTCCGGGTCAGCGCAAGATTCTTGGTTCACTTCCGGATTAGGGATAGGGTTAGGGTTAGGGTTCGTATTAGGGTTAGGGATAGGGTAAGGGTTACGGTTAGGTTTCGTGTTAGGGTTAGGGTTAGGGTTAGGTTTAGGGTTAGGGTTAGGGTCAGGGTCAGTGTCAGGGTCAGGGTCAGGTTCAGGGTTCGGGTTAGGGTTAGGGTTAGGGAATTACCCAGGCATCGGGTCAGGGTCAGGGTC
>JAJHUQ010000057.1:2422500-2465000 GCA_035773235.1 Eospalax fontanierii | reverse complement strand
AGGGTTAGGGTTAGGGTTAGGGTTAGGTTTACGTTTAGGGAATTCCCCAGGCATCAACGTTTTTTTAAATATTTTCTTCCTATTTTTTTTTATGTTTGCGGAATCGGCCGACCAGTGGTCAAGAGTATTTTAACACCCTTCAGAGCTCAGCAGCTCAGGTGGTGCTACCATTTTGCTCAGGCTTAGGAAGCGATAGGTCGAAGGTTCGAGGCCAGGCTCAGGACTGAAGGTAGGTTCAGAAATAGGGCCAGGGAGGAGGCGGGAGCTAGGAGCAGGTTGAGAGCAAGGAAATCCGAGATTGTTTTGGCCGGATCTGGCCGAGATTGACTTTAGATTTTTTTTTTCCCGAGTTTGGGTTTTTGATTTTGGAATTATTTATTTATTTATTTATTTGTTTATTTATTTCACTTCCAGGTCAGCGCCAGATTCTTGGTTCACTTCCGGGTTAGGGTTAGGGTTAGGGTTCGTGTTAGGGTTAGGGTTAGGGTAAGGGTTACGGTTAGGTTTCGGGTTAGGGTTAGAGTTAGGGTTAGGATTAGGGTCAGGGTCAGGGTCAGGGTTAGGGTTAGGGTTAGGGTTAGGTTTCGGGTTAGGGTTAGTGTTAGGGTCAGGTTCAGGGTCAGGGTCTGGTTCAGTGTCAGTGTCAGGGTCAGGGTGAGGGTCAGGGTTCGGATTAGGGTTAGGGTTAGGGTTAGGTTTAGGTTTAGGTTTAGGGTTAGGTTTCGGGTTAGGGTTAGGGTTCGGGTTAGGTTTAGGGTTAGGGTCAGGATCAGGGTCAGGGTCAGGGTAAGGGTCAGGGGCAGGTTTCGGATTAGGGTTAGTGTTAGGGTCACGTTCAGGGTCAGGGTCAGGTTCAGGGTCAGGGTTAGGATTAGGGTTAGTGTTAGGGTTAGGTTTAGGGTTAGGGAATACCCCAGGCATAAACGTTTTTTTAAATTTTTTTTCCTATTTTTTTTTATTTTTGCGGAATCGGCTGCCCAGTGGTCAAGAGTATTCTAACACCCTTCAGAGCTCAGCAGCTCAGGTGGCGCTACCGTTTTGCTCAGGCTTAGGAAGCGATAGGTCGAAGGTTCGAAGCCAGGCTCAGGACTGAAGCTAGGTTCAGAAATAGGGCCAGGGAGGAGGCGTGAGCTAGGAGCAGGTTGAGAGCAAGGAAATCCGAGATTGTTTTGGCCGGATCTGGCCGAGTTTGACTTTAGATTTTTTTTTCCCGAGTTTGGGTTTTTGATTTTGGAATTATTTATTTATTTATTTATTTCACTTCAGGGTCAGCGCCAGATTCTTGGTTCACTTCCGGGTTAGGGTTAGGGTTAGGGTTAGGGTTCGTGTTAGGGTTAGGGTTAGGGTAAGGGTTACGGTTAGGTTTCGGTTTAGGGTAAGCGTTAGGGTTAGCTTTAGGGTTAGGGTTAGGGTTAGGGTCAGGGTCAGGGTCAGGGTCAGGGTCAGGTTTAGGTTTTGGGTTAGGGTTAGGGTGAGGGTCAGGGTTTGGGTCAGGGGTAGGGTCAGGGGCAGGGTTAGGTTTAGGGTTCGGGTAAGGCTTAGGTTTAGGGTTAGGGTTAGGGTTGGGGGTCGGGGTAGAGTTAGGGTTAGTGTCAGGGTCACGGTCAGGGTCATGGTCAGGGTCAGGGTCAGGATTAGGATTAGGGGTAGGTTTAGGGTTAGGATTCGGGTTAGGGTTAGGGTTAGGGTTAGGGTTCGGGTTAGGGTTAGGTTTGGGGTTATGGTTAGTGTTAGGGTCAGCGTCAGGGTCAGGGTCAGGGACAGGTACAGGGTCAGTGTCAGGGTCAGGGTCAGGGTCAGGGTCAGGGTCAGGGTTCGGGTTCGGGTTAGGGTTAGGTTTAGGTTTAGGGTTAGGGTTCGGGTTAGGTTTAGGGTTAGTGTCAGCGTCAGGGTCAGGGTCAGGGTAAGGGTGAGGGTCAGGTTTCGGGTTAGTGTTAGTGTTAGGGTCAGATTCAGGGTCAGGGTCAGGTTCAGGGTCAGGGTTAGGGTTAGGGTTAGGGTTAGGGTTAGTTTTAGGGTTAGGGAAATCCCCAGGCATCAATGTTTTTTTAAATATTTTTTTCCTATTTTTTTTTATGTTTGCGGAATCGGCCGCCAGTGGTCAAGAGTATTCTAACACCCTTCAGAGCTCAGCAGCTCAGGTGGCACTACCGTTTTGCTCAGGCTTAGGAAGCGGTAGGTCGTAGGTTCGAGGCCAGGCTCAGGACTGAAGCTAGGTTCAGAAATAGGGCCAGGGAGGAGGCGGGAGCTAGGAGCAGGTTGAGAGCAAGGAAATCCGAGATTGTTTTGGCCGGATCTGGATGAGATTGACTTTAGATTTTTTTTTTCCGGAGTTTGGATTTTTGATTTTGGAATTATTTATTTATTTATTTATTTATTTATTTTTTTCACTTCCAGGTCAGCGCCAGATTCTTGGTTCACTTCCGGGTTAGGGTTAGGGTTAGGGTTAGGGTTCGTGTTAGGGTTAGGGTTAGGGTAAGGGTTACGGTTAGGTTTCGGGTTAGGTTTCGGGTTAGGGTTAGGTTTAGGGTTAGTGTTAGGGTTAGGGTTAGGGTCAGGGTCAGGGTCAGGGTCATGGTCAGGGTTAGATTTAGGGTTAGGGTTAGGGTTAGGGATCGGGGTAGGGTTAGGGTTAGTGTCAGGGTCAGGGTCAGGGTCAGGTCAGGGTTAGGGTTAGGGTTAGGGTTCGGATTAGGGTTAGGGTTAGGGTTAGGTTTAGGGTTAGGGTCAGGGTCAGGTTCAGGGTCAGGGTCAGGTTCAGGGTTCGGGTTAGGGTTAGGGTTAGGGAATTCCCCAGGCATCAAGGTTTTTTAAAATATTTTTTTCCTATTTTTTTTTTTATGTTTGCGGAATCGGCCGCCCAGTGGTCCAGAGTATTCTAACACCCTTCAGAGCTCAGCAGCTCAGGTGGCGCTACCATTTTGCTCAGGCTTAGGAAGCGATAGGTCGTAGGTTCGATGCCAGGCTTAGGACTGAAGATAGGTTCAGAAATAGGGCCAGGGAGGAGGCGGGAGCTAGGAGCAGGTTGAGAGCAAGGAAATCCGAGATTGTTTTGGCCGGATCTGGCCGAGATTGACTTTAGATTTTTTTTTTTCCCGAGTTTGGGTTTTTGATTTTGGAATTATTTATTTATTTATTTATTTATTTCACTTTCAGGTCAGCGCCAGATTCTTGGTTCACTTCCAGGTTAAGGTTAGGGTTAGGGTTAGGGTTAGGGTTAGGGTTAGGGATAGGTTTCGGGTTAGGGTTAGGGTTCGGATTAGGGTTAGGATTAGGGTCAGGGTCAGGGTCAGGTTTAGAATTAGGTTTGGGGTTAGGGTTAGTGTTAGGTCAGGGTCAGGGTCAGGTTCAGTGTCAGTGTCAGGGTCAGGGTCAGGGTCAGGGTCAGGGTCAGGGTTCGGGTTAGGGTTAGGGTTAGGGTTAGGTTTAGGGTTAGGTTTCGGGTTAGGGTTAGGGTTCGGGTTAGGTTTAGGGTTAGGGTCAGGATCAGGGTCAGGGTCAGGGTAAGGATCAGGGTCAGGTTTCGGGTTAGGGTTAGTGTTAGGGTTAGGTTCAGGGTCAGGGTCAGGGTCAGGGTCAGGTTCAGGGTCAGGGTTAGGGTTAGGGTTAGGGTTTAGGGTTAGGGTTCTTGTTAGGATTAGGGTTAGGGTTAGGATTCAGGTTAGGGTTAGGTTTAGGGTTAGGGTTCGGGTTAGGGTTAGGGTTAGGTTTGGGGTTAAGGTTAGTGTTAGGGTCAGGGTCAGGGTCAGGGTCAGGTTCAGAGTCAGGGTTAGGGTTAGGGTTAGTGTTAGGTTTAGGGTTTGGATTAGGGATAGGTTTCGGGTTGGGGTTAGGGTTCGGATTAGCGTTAGGATTAGGGTCAGGGTCAGGGTCAGGGTTAGGGTTAGGGTTAGGTTTAGGGTTAGGGTTCTTGTTAGGGTTAGGATTAGGGTTAGGATTCGGGTTAGGTTTAGGGTTAGGGTTAGGGTTCGGGTTAGGGTTAGGGTTAGGTTTGGGGTTAGGGTTAGTGTTAGGGTCAGGGTCAGGGTCAGGGTAATGTTCAGGGTCAGTGTCAGTGTCAGGGTCAGGGTCAGGGTTCGGGTTAGGATTAGTATTAGGGTTAGGTTTAGGGTTAGGGTTAGGGTAAGGTTTCGGGTTAGGGTTAGGGTTGGGTTAGGTTTAGGGTCAGGTTCAGGGTCAGGGTCAGGGTCAGGGTCAGGTTCAGGGTTAGGATTAGTATTAGGGTTAGGTTTAGGGTTAGGGTTAGGGTTAGGGTTAGGGTTAGGTTTAGGGTTAGGGATAGGTTTCGGGTTAGGGTTAGGGTTCGGATTAGGGTTAGGATTAGGGTCAGGGTGAGGGTCAGGGTTAGGGTTAGTGTTAGGGTTAGGGTTAGGGTTAGGGTTCTTATTAGGGTTAGGGTTAGGGTTAGGATTGGGGTTAGGGATAGGTTTCGGGTTAGGGTTAGGGTTCGGATTAGGGTTAGGATTAGGGTCAGGGTCAGGGTCAGGGTTAGGGTTAGGGTTAGGGTTAGGTTTAGGGTTAGGGTTAGGGTTCTTATTAGGGTTAGGGTTAGGGTTAGGATTCGGGTTAGGGTTAGGGTTAGGGTTAGGGTTTGGGTTAGGGTTAGGGTTAGGTTTGGGGTTAGGGTTAGTGTTAGGGTCAGGGTCAGGGTAAGGGTCAGGGTCAGGGTTCGGGTTAGGATTAGGGTTAGGGTTAGGTTTAGGGTTAGGGTTAGGGTAATGTTTCGGGTTAGGGTTAGGGTTCGGGTTAGGTTTAGGGTTAGGGTCAGGGTCAGGGTCAGGGTCAGGGTTAGGGTTAGGGTTAGGTTTAGGGTCAGGGTCAGGGTCAGGTTCAGGGTCAGGGTTAGGGTTAGGGTTAGGGTTAGGGTCAGATTCAGGGTCAGGGTCAGGTTCAGGGTCAGGGTTAGGGTTAGGGTTAGGGTTAGGGTTAGTTTTATGGTTAGGGAAATCCCCAGGCATCAATGTTTTTTTAAATATTTTTTTCCTATTTTTTTTTATGTTTGCGGAATCGGCCGCCAGTGGTCAAGAGTATACTAACACCCTTCAGAGCTCAGCAGCTCAGGTGGCACTACCGTTTTGCTCAGGCTTAGGAAGCGGTAGGTCGTAGGTTCGAGGCCAGGCTCAGGACTGAAGCTAGGTTCAGAAATAGGGCCAGGGAGGAGGCGGGAGCTAGGAGCAGATTGAGAGCAAGGAAATCCGAGATTGTTTTGGCCGGATCTGGATCAGATTGACTTTAGATTTTTTTTTTCCGGAGTTTGGATTTTTGATTTTGGAATTATTTATTTATTTATTTATTTATTTATTTATTTATTTCACTTCCAGGTCAGCGCCAGATTCTTGGTTCACTTCCGGGTTAGGGTTAGGGTTAGGGTTAGGGTTCGTGTTAGGGTTAGGGTTAGGGTAAGGGTTACGGTTAGGTTTTGGGTTAGGGTTAGGGTTAGGGTTAGGTTTAGGGTTAGTGTTAGGGTTAGGGTTAGGGTCAGGGTCAGGGTCAGGGTCATGGTCAGGGTTAGATTTAGGGTTAGGGTTAGGGTTAGGGATCGGGGTAGGGTTAGGGTTAGTGTCAGGGTCAGGGTCAGGTCAGGGTCAGGTCAGGGTTAGGGTTAGGGTTAGGGTTAGGATTAGGGTTAGGGTTAGGGTTCGGTTTAGGGTTAGGGTCAGGGTCAGGTTCAGGGTCAGGGTCAGGTTCAGGGTTCGGGTTAGGGTTAGGGTTAGGGAATTCCCCAGGCATCAAGGTTTTTTAAAATATTTTTTTCCTATTTTTTTTTTTATGTTTGCGGAATCGGCCGCCCAGTGGTCCAGAGTATTCTAACACCCTTCAGAGCTCAGCAGCTCAGGTGGCGCTACCATTTTGCTCAGGCTTAGGAAGCGATAGGTCGTAGGTTCAAGGCCAGGCTTAGGACTGAAGATAGGTTCAGAAATAGGGCCAGGGAGGAGGCGGGAGCTAGGAGCAGGTTGAGAGCAAGGAAATCCGAGATTGTTTTGGCCGGATCTGGCCGAGATTGTCTTTAGATTTTTTTTTTTCCCGAGTTTGGGTTTTTGATTTTGGAATTATTTATTTATTTATTTATTTATTTATTTATTTATTTCACGTTCAGGTCAGCGCCAGATTCTTGGTTCACTTCCAGGTTAAGGTTAGGGTTAGGGTTAGGGTTAGGGTTAGGGTTAGGGATAGGTTTCGGGTTAGGGTTAGGGTTCGGATTAGGGTTAGGATTAGGGTCAGGGTCAGGGTCAGGGTTAGAATTAGGTTTGGGGTTAGGGTTAGTGTTAGGTCAGGGTCAGGGTCAGGTCCAGTGTCAGTGTCAGGGTCAGGGTCAGGGTCAGGGTCAGGGTCAGGGTTCGGGTTAGGGTTAGGGTTAGGGTTAGGTTTCGGGTTAGGGTTAGGGTTCGGGTTAGGTTTAGGGTTAGGGTCAGGATCAGGGTCAGGGTCAGGGTAAGGATCAGGGTCAGGTTTCGGGTTAGGGTTAGTGTTAGGGTCAGGTTCAGGGTCAGTGTCAGGGTCAGGGGCAGGGTCAGGGGCAGGGTTAGGGTTAGGGTTAGGGTTTAGGGTTAGGGTTCTTGTTAGGATTAGGGTTAGGGTTAGGATTCGGGTTAGGGTTAGGTTTAGGGTTAGGGTTCGGGTTAGGGTTAGGGTTAGGTTTGGGGTTAAGGTTAGTGTTAGGGTCAGGGTCAGGGTCAGGGTCAGGGTCAGGTTCAGGGTCAGGGTTAGGGTTAGGGTTAGGGTTAGGTTTAGGGTTTGGATTAGGGATAGGTTTCGGGTTGGGGTTAGGGTTCGGATTAGCGTTAGGATTAGGGTCAGGGTCAGGGTCATGGTTAGGGTTAGGGTTAGGGTTAGGGTTAGGGTTCTTGTTAGGGTTAGGATTAGGGTTAGGATTCGGGTTAGGGTTAGGGTTAGGGTTAGGGTTCGGGTTAGGGTTAGGGTTAGGTTTGGGGTTAGGGTTAGTGTTAGGGTCAGGGTAAGGGTCAGGGTAAGGTTCAGGGTCAGTGTCAGAGTCAGGGTCAGGGTCAGGGTTCGGGTTAGGATTAGTATTAGGGTTAGGTTTAGGGTTAGGGTTAGGGTAAGGTTTCGGGTTAGGGTTAGGGTTGGGTTAGGTTTAGGGTCAGGTTCAGGGTCAGGGTCAGGGTCAGGGTCAGGTTCAGGGTGAGGATTAGTATTAGGGTTAGGTTTAGGGTTAGGGTTAGGGTTAGGGTTAGGGTTAGGGTTAGGTTTAGGATTAGGGATAGGTTTCGGGTTAGGGTTAGGGTTCGGATTAGGGTTAGGATTAGGGTCAGGGTCAGGGTCAGGGTTAGGGTTAGGGTTAGGGTTAGGGTTAGGGTTAGGTTTAGGGTCAGGGTCAGGGTCAGGTTCAGGGTCAGGGTTAGGGTTAGGGTTAGGGTTAGGGTCAGATTCAGGGTCAGGGTCAGGTTCAGGGTCAGGGTTAGGGTTAGGGTTAGGGTTAGGGTTAGTTTTAGGGTTAGGGAAATCCCCAGGCATCAATGTTTTTTTAAATATTTTTTTCCTATTTTTTTTTATGTTTGCGGAATCGGCCGCCAGTGGTCAAGAGTATACTAACACCCTTCAGAGCTCAGCAGCTCGGGTGGCACTACCGTTTTGCTCAGGCTTAGGAAGCGGTAGGTCGTAGGTTCGAGGCCAGGCTCAGGACTGAAGCTAGGTTCAGAAATAGGGCCAGGGAGGAGGTGGGAGCTAGGAGCAGATTGAGAGCAAGGAAATCCGAGATTGTTTTGGCCGGATCTGGATCAGATTGACTTTAGATTTTTTTTTTCCGGAGTTTGGATTTTTGATTTTGGAATTATTTATTTATTTATTTATTTATTTATTTATTTATTTATTTCACTTCCAGGTCAGCGCCAGATTCTTGGTTCACTTCCGGGTTAGGGTTAGGGTTAGGGTTAGGGTTCGTGTTAGGGTTAGGGTTAGGGTAAGCGTTACGGTTAGGTTTCGGGTTAGGGTTAGGGTTAGGGTTAGGTTTAGGGTTAGTGTTAGGGTTAGGGTTAGGGTCAGGGTCAGGGTCAGGGTCATGGTCAGGGTTAGATTTAGGGTTAGGGTTAGGGTTAGGGATCGGGGTAGGGTTAGGGTTAGTGTCAGGGTCAGGGTCAGGTCAGGGTCAGGTCAGGGTTAGGGTTAGGTTTAGGGTTAGGATTAGGGTTAGGGTTAGGTTTCGGGTTAGGGTTAGGGTTAGGTTTAGGGTTAGTGTTAGGGTTAGGGTTAGGGTCAGGGTCAGGGTCAGGGTCATGGTCAGGGTTAGATTTAGGGTTAGGGTTAGGGTTAGGGATCGGGGTAGGGTTAGGGTTAGTGTCAGGGTCAGGGTCAGGTCAGGGTCAGGTCAGGGTTAGGGTTATGGTTAGGGTTAGGATTAGGGTTAGGGTTAGGGTTAGGTTTAGGGTTAGGGTCAGGGTCAGGTTCAGGGTCAGGGTCAGGTTCAGGGTTCGGGTTAGGGTTAGGGTTAGGGAATTCCCCAGGCATCAAGGTTTTTTAAAATATTTTTTTCCTATTTTTTTTTTATGTTTGCGGAATCGGCCGCCCAGTGGTCCAGAGTATTCTAACACCCTTCAGAGCTCAGCAGCTCAGGTGGCGCTACCATTTTGCTCAGGCTTAGGAAGCGATAGGTCGTAGGTTCAAGGCCAGGCTTAGGACTGAAGATAGGTTCAGAAATAGGGCCAGGGAGGAGGCTGGAGCTAGGAGCAGGTTGAGAGCAAGGAAATCCGAGATTGTTTTGGCCGGATCTGGCCGAGATTGACTTTAGATTTTTTTTTTTCCCGAGTTTGGGTTTTTGATTTTGGAATTATTTATTTATTTATTTATTTATTTCACGTTCAGGTCAGCGCCAGATTCTTGGTTCACTTCCAGGTTAAGGTTAGGGTTAGGGTTAGGGTTAGGGTTAGGGTTAGGGATAGGTTTCGGGTTAGGGTTAGGGTTCGGATTAGGGTTAGGATTAGGGTCAGGGTCAGGGTCAGGGTTAGAATTAGGTTTGGGGTTAGGGTTAGTGTTAGGTCAGGGTCAGGGCCAGGTCCAGTGTCAGTGTCAGGGTCAGGGTCAGGGTCAGGGTCAGGGTTCGGGTTAGGGTTAGGGTTAGGGTTAGGTTTAGGGTTAGGTTTCGGGATAGGGTTAGGGTTCGGGTTAGGTTTAGGGTTAGGGTCAGGATCAGGGTCAGGGTCAGGGTAAGGATCAGGGTCAGGTTTCGGGTTAGGGTTAGTGTTAGGGTCAGGTTCAGGGTCAGGGTCAGGGTCAGGGTCAGGTTCAGGGTCAGGGTTAGGGTTAGGGTTAGGGTTTAGGGTTAGGGTTCTTGTTAGGATTAGGGTTAGGGTTAGGATTCGGGTTAGGGTTAGGTTTAGGGTTAGGGTTCGGGTTAGGGTTAGGGTTAGGTTTGGGGTTAAGGTTAGTGTTAGGGTCAGGGTCAGGGTCAGGGTCAGGGTCAGGTTCAGGGTCAGGGTTAGGGTTAGGGTTAGGGTTAGGTTTAGGGTTTGGATTAGGGATAGGTTTCGGGTTGGGGTTAGGGTTCGGATTAGCGTTAGGATTAGGGTCAGGGTCAGGGTCAGGGTTAGGGTTAGGGTTAGGGTTAGGGTTAGGGTTAGGGTTCTTGTTAGGGTTAGGATTAGGGTTAGGATTCGGGTTAGGGTTAGGGTTAGGGTTAGGGTTCGGGTTAGGGTTAGGGTTAGGTTTGGGGTTAGGGTTAGTGTTAGGGTCAGGGTCAGGGTCAGGGTCAGGGTAAGGTTCAGGGTCAGTGTCAGTGTCAGGGTCAGGGTCAGGGTTCGGGTTAGGATTAGTATTAGGGTTAGGTTTAGGGTTAGGGTTAGGGTAAGGTTTCGGGTTGGGGTTAGGGTTGGGTTAGGTTTAGGGTCAGGTTCAGGGTCAGGGTCAGGGTCAGGGTCAGGTTCAGGGTGAGGATTAGTTTTAGGGTTAGGTTTAGGGTTAGGGTTAGGGTTAGGGTTAGGGTTAGGGTTAGGTTTAGGATTAGGGATAGGTTTCGGGTTAGGGTTAGGGTTCGGATTAGGGTTAGGATTAGGGTCAGGGTCAGGGTCAGGGTTAGGGTTAGGGTTAGGGTTAGGGTTAGGGTTAGGGTTCTTATTAGGGTTAGGGTTAGGGTTAGGATTGGGGTTAGGGATAGGTTTCGGGTTAGGGTTAATGTTCGGATTAGGGTTAGGATTAGGGTCAGGGTCAGGGTCAGGGTTAGCGTTAGGGTTAGGGTTAGGGTTAGGGTTCTTATTAGGGTTAGGGTTAGGGTTAGGATTCGGGTTAGGGTTAGGGTTAGGGTCAGGGTTCGGGTTAGGGTTAGGGTTAGGTTTGGGGTTAGGGTTAGTGTTAGGGTCAGGGTCAGGGTAAGGGTCAGGGTCAGGGTTCGGGTTAGGATTAGGGTTAGGGTTAGGTTTAGGGTTAGGGTTAGGGTAAGGTTTCGGGTTAGGGTTAGGGTTCGGGTTAGGTCTAGGGTTAGGGTCAGGGTCAGGGTCAGGGTCAGGGTTAGGGTTAGGGTTAGGGTTAGGTTTAGGGTCAGGGTCAGTGTCAGGTTCAGGGTCAGGGTTAGGGTTAGGGTTAGGGTTAGGGTTAGGTTTAGGTTTACGTTTAGGGAATTCCCCAGGCATCAACATTTTTTAAAATATTTTTTTCCTATTTTTTTTTATGTTTGCGGAATCGGCTGCCCAGTGGTCAAGAGTATTCTAACACCCTTCAGAGCTCATCAGCTCAGGTGGCGCTACCTTTTTGCTCAGGCTTAGGAAGTGATAGGTCGTAGGTTCGAGGCCAGGCTCAGGACTGAAGCTAGGTTCAGAAATAGGGCCAGGGAGGAGGCGGGAGCTAGGAGCAGGTTGAGAACAAGGAAATCCGAGATTGTTTTGGCCGGATCTGGCCGAGATTGACTTTAGATTTTTTTTTTCCCGAGTTTGGGTTTTTGATTTTGGAATTATTTATTTATTTATTTATGTATTTATTTATTTATTTATTTCACTTCCGTGTCAGCGCCAGATTCTTGGTTCACTTCCGGGTTAAGGTTAGGGTTATGGTTAGGGTTAGGGTTAGGGTTAGGGATAGATTTCGGGTTGGGGTTAGGGTTCGGATTAGGGGTAGGATTAGGGTCATGGTCAGGGTCAGGGTTAGGGTTAGGGTTAGGGTTAGGGTTAGGGTTCTTGTTAGGGTTAGGGTTAGGGTTAGGATTCGGGTTAGGTTTAGGGTTAGGGTTAGGGTTCGGCTTAGGGTTAGGGTTAGGTTTGGGGTTAGGGTTAGTGTTAGGGTCAGGGTCAGGGTCAGGGTCAGGTTCAGGGTCAGTGTCAGTGTCAGGGTCAGGGTCAGTGTCAGGGTCAGGGTCAGGGTTCCGGTTAGGATTAGGGTTAGGGTTAGGTTGAGGTTTAGGGTTAGGGTAAGTTTTCGGGTTAGGGTTAGGTTTCGGGTTAGGTTTAGGGTGAGGTTCAGGGTCAGGGTCAGGGTCAGGTTCAGGGTCAGGGTCAGGGTTAGTGTTAGGGTTAGGTTTAGGGTTAGGGTTAGGGTTAGGGTTAGGGTTCTTGTTAGGTTTAGGGTTAGTGTTAGGAATCGGATTAAGGTTACGGTTAGGGTTAGGGTTAGGGTTAGGGTTAGGGTTAGGTTTGGGGTTAGGGTTAGGGTTAGGTTCAGGGTCAGGGTCAGGGTCAGGTTCAGGGTCAGGGTTAGGGTTCGTGTTAGGGTTAGAGTTAGGGTAAGGGTTACGGTTAGGTTTCGGGTTAGGGTTAGGGTTAGGGCTAGGTTTAGGGTTAGGGTTAGGGTTAGGGTTAGGGTCAGGGTCAGGATCAGGGTCATGGTCAGGGTTAGATTTAGGGTTCGGGTTAGGGTTAGGGATCGGGGTAGGGTTAGGGTTAGTGTCAGGGTCAGGGTCAGGGTCAGGTTCAGGTCAGGGTTAGGGTTAGGGTTAGGGTTAGGATTAGAGTTAGGGTTAGGGTTAGGTTAAGGGTTAGGGTCAGGGTCAGGTTCAGGGTCAGGGTTAGGTTCAGGGTTCGGGTTAGGTTTAGGGTTAGGGAATTCCCCAGGCATCAACGTTTTTTTAAATGTTTTTTTCCTATTTTTTTTATGTTTGCGGAATCGGCTGCCCAGTGGTCAAGAGTACTCTAACACCCTTCAGAGCTCAGGAGCTTAGGTGGCGCTACCATTTTGCTCAGGCTTAGGAAGCGATAGGTCGTAGGTTCGAGGCCAGGCTCAGGAATGACGCTAGGTTCAGAAATAGGGCCAGGGAGGAGGCGGGAGCTAGGAGCAGGTTGAGAGCAAGGAAATGCGAGATTGTTTTGGCCGGATCTGGTCGAGATTTACGTTAGATTTTTTTTTTCCCGTGTTTGGGTTTTGGATTTTGGAATTATTTATTTATTTATTTATTTATTTATTTATTTATTTCTTTATTTCACTTTCAGGTCAGCGCCAGATTCTTGGTTCACTTCTGGGTTAAGTTTAGGGTTAGGGTTAAGGTTTGGGTTACGGTTAGGGATAGGTTTCGGGTTAGGGTTAGGGTTCGGATGAGGGTTAGGATTAGGGTCAGGGTCAGGGTCAGGGTTAGGGTTAGGGTTAGGGTTAGGGTTAGTGTTCTTATTAGGGTTAGGGTTAGGGTTAGGATTCGGGTTAGGGTTAGGGTTAGGGTTAGGGTTCGGGTTAGGGTTAGGGTTAGGTTTGGGGTTAGGGTTAGGTTTAGGGTTAGGGTCAGGGTCAGGGTCAGGGTCAGGGTTCGGGTTAGGATTAGGGTTAGGGTTAGGTTTAGGGTTAGGGTTAGGGTAAGGTTTCGGGTTAGGGTTAGGGTTCGGGTTAGGTTTAGGGTTAGGGTCAGGGTCACGGTCAGGGTCAGCGTTAGGGTTAGGGTTACGGTTAGGTTTAGGGTTAGGTTTGGGGTTAGGGTTAGTGTTAGGGTCAGAGTCAGGGTCAGGTTTAGGGTTAGGGTTAGGGTTAGGGTTAGGGTTAGGGTTAGGTTTAGGGTCAGGGTCAGGGTCAGGTTCAGGGTCAGGGTTAGGGTTAGGGTTAGGGTTAGTGTTAGGTTTAGGTTTACGTTTAGGGAATTCCCCAGGCATCAACGTTTTTTAAAATATTTTTTTCCTATTTTTTTTTATGTTTGCGGAATCGGCTTCCCAGTGGTCAAGAGTATTCTAACACCCTTCAGAGCTCAGCAGCTCAGGTGGCGCTACCTTTTTGCTCAGGCTTAGGAAGTGATAGGTCGCAGGTTCGAGGCCAGGCTCAGGATTGAAGCTAGGTTCAGAAATAGGGCCAGGGAGGAGGCGTGAGCTAGGAGCAGGTTGAGAGCAAGGAAATCCGAGATTGTTTTGGCCGGATCTGGCCGAGATTGACTTTAGATTTTTTTTTTTACCAAGTTTGGGTTTTTGATTTTGGAATTATTTATTTATTTATTTATTTATGTATTTATTTATTTATTTATTTCACTTCCGTGTCAGCGCCAGATTCTTGGTTCACTTTCGGGTTAAGGTTAGGGTTAGGGTTAGGGTTAGGGTTAGGGTTAGGGATAGGTTTCGGGTTGGGGTTAGGGTTCGGATTAGGGTTAGGATTAGGGTCATGGTCAGGGTCAGGGTTAGGGTTAGGGTTAGGGTTAGGGTTCTTGTTAGGGTTAGGGTTAGGGTTGGGATTCGGGTTAGGGTTAGGGTTAGGGTTAGGGTTCGGGTTAGGGTTAGGGTTAGGTTTGGGGTTAGGGTTAGTGTTAGGGTAAGGGTCAGGGTCAAGGTCAGGGTCAGGGTCAGGTTCAGGGTCAGTGTCAGGGTCAGGGTCAGGGTCAGGGTCAGGGTCAGAGTTCGGGTTAGGATTAGGGTTAGGGTTAGGTTGAGGGTTAGGGTTAGGTTAAGGTTTCGGGTTAGGGTTAGGTTTCAGGTTAGGTTTAGGGTGAGGTTCAGGGTCAGGGTCAGGGTCAGGGTCAGGTTCAGGGTCAGGGTCAGGGTCAGGGTTAGGGTTAGGGTTAGGGTTAGGGTTAGGAGTAGGATTAGGGATAGGTTTCGGGTTGGGGTTAGGGTTCGGATTAGCTTTAGGATTAGGGTCAGGGTCAGGGTCAGGGTTAAGGTTAGGGTTAGGGTTAGGGTTAGGGTTAGGGTTCTTGTTAGGGTTAGGGTTAGGGTTAGGATTCGGGTTAGGGTTAGGGTTAGGGTTAGGGTTCGGGTTAGGGTTAGGATTAGGTTTGGGGTTAGGGTTAGTGTTAGGGTCAGTGTCAGGGTCAGGGTCAGTTTCAGGGTCAGTGTCAGTGTCAGGGTCCGGGTCAGGGTTCGGGTTAGGATTAGGGTTAGGGTTAGTTTTAGGGTTAGGGTTAGGGTAAGGTTTCGGGTTAGGGTTATGGTTCGGGTTAGGTTTAGGGTCAGGTTCAGGGTCAGGGTCAGGGTCAGGGTCAGGTTCAGGGTCAGGGTTAGGGTTAGGGTTAGGGTTAGGGTTAGGTTTAGGGTTAGGGAATTCCCCAGGCATCAACGTTTTTTTAAATGTTTTTTTCCTATTTTTTTTATGTTTGCGGAATCGGCTGCCCAGTGGTCAAGAGTATTTTACCACCCTTCAGAGCTAAGGAGCTCAGGTGGCGCTACCATTTTGCTCAGGCTTAGGAAGCGATAGGTCGTAGGTTCGAGGCCAGGCTCAGGACTGAAGCTAGGTTCAGAAATAGGGCCAGGGAGGAGGCGGGAGCTAGGAGCAGGTGGAGAGCAAGGAAATGCGAAATTGTTTTGGCCGGATCTGGTCGAGATTTACTTTAGATTTTTTTTTTCCCGTGTTTAGGTTTTGGATTTTGGAATTATTTATTTATTTATTTATTTATTTATTTATTTATTTCACTTTCAGGTCAGCGCCAGATTCTTGGTTCACTTCCGGGTTAAGGTTAAGGTTACGGTTAGGGTTAGGGTTAGGGTTACGGTTAGGGATAGGTTTCGGGTTAGGGTTAGGGTTCGGATTAGGGTTAGGATTAGGGTCAGGGTCAGGGTCAGGGTTAGGGTTAGGGTTAGGGTTAGGGTTAGGGTTCTTATTAGGGTTAGGGTTAGGGTTAGGGTTAGGGTTAGGGTTAGGGTTAGGGTTAGGGTTCGGGTTAGGGTTAGGTTTAGGTTTGGGGTTAGGGTTAGTGTTAGGGTCAGGGTCAGGGTCAGGGTCAGGTTCAGGGTCAGTGTCAGGGTCAGGGTCAGGGTTCGGGTTAGGATTAGTGTTAGGGTTAGGTTTAGGTTTAGGGTTATGGATAGGGTTAGGATTAGGGTTAGGATTAGGGTTAGGGTTTGGGTTAGGGTTAGGGTTTGGGTTTGGGTTAGGGTTATGTTTATTGTTAGGGTTAGTGTTTGGGTTAGGGTTAGGGTTAGGGTTAGGGTTTGAGTTAGGGTTAGAATTAGGGTTTTGTTAGGGTTAAGATTAGGGTTAGGGTCAGGGTCAGGGTCAGGGTCAGGGTTAGGGTTAGGGTTAGGGTTAGGTTTAGGGTCAGGGTCAGGGTCAGGTTCAGGGTCAGGGTTAGGGTTAGGGTTAGGGTTAGGGTTAGGGTTAGGTTTACGTTTAGGGAATTCCCCAGGCATCAACGTTTTTTTAAATATTTTTTTCCTATTTTTTTTATGTTTGCGGAATCGGCTGCACAGTCGTGAAGAGTATTCTAACACCCTTCAGAGCTCAGCAGCTCAGGTGGCGCTACCTTTTTGCTCAGGCTTAGGAAGTGATAGGTGGCAGGTTCGAGGCCAGGCTCAGGAATGACGCTAGGTTCAGAAATAGGGCCAGGGAGGAGGCGGGAGCTAGGAGCACGTTGAGAGCAAGGAAATGCGAGATTGTTTTGGCCGGATCTGGTCGAGATTTACGTTAGATTTTTTTTTTCCCGTGTTTGGGTTTTGGATTTTGGAATTATTTATTTATTTATTTATTTATTTATTTATTTCTTTATTTCACTTTCAGGTCAGCGCCAGATTCTTGGTTCACTTCTGGGTTAAGGTTAGGGTTAGGGTTAGGGTTAGGGTTACGGTTAGGGATAGGTTTCGGGTTAGGGTTAGGGTTCGGATGAGGGTTAGGATTAGGGTCAGGGTCAGGGTCAGGGTTAGGGTTAGGGTTAGGGTTAGGGTTAGTGTTCTTATTAGGGTTAGGGTTAGGGTTAGGATTCGGGTTAGGGTTAGGGTTAGGGTTAGGGTTCGGGTTAGGGTTAGGGTTAGGTTTGGGGTTAGGGTTAGGTTTAGGGTTAGGGTCAGGGTCAGGGTCAGGGTCAGGGTTCGGGTTAGGATTAGGGTTAGGGTTAGGTTTAGGGTTAGGGTTAGTGTAAGGTTTCGGGTTAGGGTTAGGGTTCGGTTTAGGTTTAGGGTTAGGGTCAGGGTCACGGTCAGGGTCAGGGTCAGGGTTAGGGTTAGGGTTAGGGATAGGGTTAGGGTTAGGTTTAGGGTTAGGGAATTCCCCAGGCATCAACGTTTTTTTAAATGTTTTTTTCCTATTTTTTTTATGTTTGCGGAATCGGCTGCCCAGTGGTCAAGAGTACTCTTACACCCTTCAGAGCTCAGGAGCTTAGGTGGCGCTACCATTTTGCTAAGGCTTAGGAAGCGATAGGTCGTAGGTTCGAGGCCAGGCTCAGGAATGAAGCTAGGTTCAGAAATAGGGCCAGGGAGGAGGCGGGAGCTAGGAGCAGGTTGAGAGCAAGGAAATGCGAGATTGTTTTGGCCGGATCTGGTCGAGATTTACTTTAGATTTTTTTTTTCCCGTGTTTGGGTTTTGGATTTTGGAATTATTTATTTATTTATTTATTTATTTATTTATTTGTTTCACTTTCAGGTCAGCGCCAGATTCTTGGTTCACTTCCGGGTTAAGGTTAGGGTTAGGGTTAGGGTTAGGGTTACGGTTAGGGATAGGTTTCGGGTTAGGGTTAGGGTTCAGATTAGTGTTAGGATTAGGGTCAGGGTCACGGTCAGGGTTAGGGTTAGGGTTAGGGTTAGGGTTAGGGTTCTTATTAGGTTTAGGGTTAGGGTTAGGATTCGGGTTAGGGTTAGGGTTAGGGTTAGGGTTCGGGTTAGGGTTAGGGTTAGGTTTGGGGTTAGGGTTAGTGTTAGGGTCAGGGTCAGGGTCAGGGTCAGGGTCAGGGTTCGGGTTAGGATTAGGGTTAGGGTTAGGTTTAGGGTTAGGATTAGGGTAAGGTTTCGGGTTAAGGTTAGGTTTAGGGTCAGGGTCAGGGTCAGTTTCAGGGTCAGGGTCAGGGTTAGGGTTAGGGTTAGGGTTAGGTTTAGGTTTACGTTTAGGGAATTCCCCAGGCATCAACGTTTTTTTAAATATTTTTTTCCTATTTTTCTTTATGTTTGCGGAATCAGCTGCCCAGTGGTCAAGAGTATTCTAACAACCTTCAGAGCTCAGCAGCTCAGGTGGCGCTACCTTTTTGCTCAGGCTTAGGAAGTGATAGGTCGTAGGTTCGAGGCCAGGCTCAGGATTGAAGCTAGGTTCAGAAATAGGGCCAGGGAGGAGGCGGGAGCTAGGAGGAGGTTGAGAGCAAGGAAATCCGAGATTGTTTTGGCCGGATCTGGCCGAGATTGACTTTAGATTTTTTTTTTCCCGACTTTGGGTTTTAGATTTTGGAATTATTTGTTTATTTATTTATTCATTTCACATCCGGGTCAGCGCCAGATTCTTGGTTCACTTCCGGGTTAGGGTTAGGGTTAGGGTTAGGGTTAGGGTTAGGGTTCGTGTTAGGGTTAGGGTTAGGGTAAGGGTTACGGTTAGGTTTCGGGTTAGGATTAGGGTAGGGTTAGGGTTAGGGTTCGTGTTAGGGTTAGGGTTAGGGTAAGGGTTACGGTTAGGTTTCGGGTTATTGTTAGGGTTAGGGTCAGGGTCAGGGTCAGGGTTAGGGTTAGGGTTAGGGTTAGGATTAGGGTTAGGGTTAGGGTTAGGGTTAGGGCTAGGGTCAGGGTCAGTGTCAGGGTCAGGGTCAGGTTCAGGGTTCGGGTTAGGGTTAGGGTTAGGGAATTACCCAGGCATCAAGGTTTTTTAAATATTTTTTTCCTTTTTTTTTTTTAATGTTTGCGAAATCGGCCGCCCAGTGGTCAAGTGTATTCTAACATCCTTCAGAGCTCAGCAGCTCAGGTGGCGCTAGCGTCAGGCTCAGGCTTAGGAAGCGATAGGTCGTAGGTTCGAGGCCAGGCCCAGGACTGAGGCTATGTTCAGGAATAGGGCCAGGGAGGAGGTAGGAGCTAGGAGCAGGTTGAGAACAAGGAAATCCGAGTTTGTTTTGGCCGGATCTGGCCGAGATTGACTTTATATTTTTCTTTTTGTTCCCGAGTTTGGGTTTTGGATTTTGGAATTATTTATTTATTTATTTATTTATTTATTTATTAATTTATTTATTATTTCACTTTCAGGTCAGCGCCAGATTCTTGGTTCACTTCTGGGTTAAGGTTAGGGTTAGGGTTAGGGTTAGGGTTAGGGATAGGTTTCGGGTTAGGTTTAGGGTTCGGATTAGGGTTAGGATTAGGGTAAGGGTCAGGGTCAGGGTTAGGGTTAGGGTTAGGGTTAGGGTTAGAGTTAGGGTTCTTGTTAGGGTTAGGGTTAGGGTTAGGATTCGGGTTAGGTTTAGGGTTAGGGTTAGGGTTCGGGTCAGGGTTAGGGTTAGGTTTGGGGTTAGGGTTAGTGTTAGGGTCAGGGTCAGGGTCAGGGTCAGTTTCAAGGTCAGTGTCAGGGTCCGGGTCAGGGTCAGGGTCAGGGTCAGGGTTCGGGTTAGGGTTATGGTTAGGGTTAGCTTTAGGGTTAGTGTTAGGGTTAGGGTTGGGTTAGGGTTAGGGTTAGGGTCAGGGTCAGGGTCAGGGTCAGGTTCAGGGTCAGTGTGAGGGTCAGGGTCAGGGTCAGGGTCAGGGTGCGGGTTAGGATTATGGTTAGGGTTAGCTTTAGGGTTAGGGTTAGGGTTAGGGTTGGGTTTCGTGTTAGGGTTAGGGTTTGGGTCAGGTTTAGGGTTAGGGTCAGGGTCAGGATCAGTGTCAGGGTAAGTGTCAGGGTCAGGTTTCGGGTTAGGGTTAGTGTTAGGGTCAGGTTCAGGGTCAGGGTCAGGGTCAGGGTCAGGTTCAGGGTCAGGGTTAGGGTTAGGGTTAGGTTTAGGGTTAGGGTTAGGTTTACGTTTAGGGAATTCCCCAGGCATCAACTTTTTTTTAAATATTTTTTTCCTATTTTTTTTTATGTTTGCGGAATCGGCTGCCCAGTGGTCAAGAGTATTCTAACACCCTTCTGATCTCAGCAGCTCAGGTGGCGCTACCTTTTTGCTCAGGCTTAGGAAGCGATAGGTCGTAGGTTCGAGGCCAGGCTCAGGACTGAAGCTAGGTTAAGAAATAGGGCCAGGGAGGAGCAGGGAGGAGGCGGGAGCTAGGAGCAGGTTGAGAACAAGGAAATCCGAGATTGTTTTGGCCGGATCTGGCCGAGATTGACTTTAGATTTTCTTTTTTCCCGAGTTTGGGTTTTTGATTTTGGAATTATTTATTTATTTATTTATTTACATCACTTCCGGGTCAGCGCAAGATTCTTGGTTCACTTCCGGATTAGGGTTAGGGTTAGGGTTAGGGTTCGTGTTAGGGTTAGGGTTAGGGTAAGGGTTACGGTTAGGTTTCGGGTTAGGGTTAGGGTTAGCGTTAGGTTTAGGGTTAGTGTTAGGGTCAGGGTCAGGGTCAGGGTCAGGGTCAGGTTTAGGGTTAGGGTTAGGGTGAGGGTCAGGGTTTGGGTCAGGGTTAGGGTCAGGGTCAGGGTCAGGGTTAGGTTTCGGGTTCGGGTTCGGGTTAGGTTTAGGGTTAGGTTTAGGGTTAGGGGTCGGGGTAGGCTTAGGGTTAGTGTCAGGGTCAGGTTCAGGGTCAGGGTCAGGGTTAGGGTTAGTGGTAGGGTTAGGATTAGGGTTAGGGTTAGGGTTAGGGTTAGGGATAGGTTTCGGGCTAGGTTTAGGGTTCGGATTGGGGTTGGGATTAGGGTAAGGGTCAGGGTCAGGGTTAGGGTTAGGGTTAGGGTTAGGGTTAGGGTTAGGGTTAGGGTTCTTGTTAGGGTTAGGGTTAGGGTTAGGATTCGGGTTAGGGTTAGGGTTAGAGTTAGGGTTCGGGTCAGGGTTAGGGTTAGGTTTGGGGTTAGGTTTAGTGTTAGGGTCAGGGTCAGGGTCAGGGTCAGGTTCAGGGTCAGTGTCAGGGTCAGGGTCAGGGTCAGGGTCAGGGTCAGGGTTCGGGTTAGGGTTATGGTTAGGGTTAGCTTTAGGGTTAGTGTTAGGGTTAGGGTTAGGTTTGGGGTTAGGGTTAGTGTTAGGGTCAGGGTCAGGGTCAGGGTCAGGTTCAGGGTCAGTGTCAGGTTTAGGGTTAGGGTCAGGGTCAGGGTCAGGGTTAGGGTCAGGGTCAGGGTCAGGGTTAGGTTTCGGGTTCGGGTTCGGGTTAGGTTTAGGATTAGTGTTAGGGTTAGGGGTCGGGGTAGGGTTAGGGTTAGTGTCAGGGTCAGGGTCAGGGTCAGGGTCAGGGTTAGGGTTAGGGTTAGGGTTAGGATTAGGGTTAGGGTTAAGGTTAGGGTTAGGGTCAGGGTCAGTGTCAGGGTCAGGGTCAGGTTCAGGGTTCGGGTTAGGGTTAGGTTTAGGGAATTACCCAGGCATCAAGGTTTTTTAAATATTTTTTTCCTTTTTTTTTTAATGTTTGCAGAATCGGCCGCCCAGTGGTCAAGTGTATTCTAACATCCTTCAGAGCTCAGCAGCTCAGGTGGCGCTAGCGTTAGGCTCAGGCTTAGGAAGCGATAGGTCGTAGGTTCGAGGCCAGGCCCAGGATTGAGGCTACGTTCAGGAATAGGGCCAGGGAGGAGGTAGGAGCTATGAGCAGGTTGAGAATAAGGAAATCCGAGTTTGTTTTGGCCAGATCTGGCCGAGATTGACTTTAGATTTTTCTTTTTGTTCCCGAGTTTGGGTTTTGGATTTTGGAATTATTTATTTATTTATTTATTTATTTATTTATTTCACTTTCAGGTCAGCGCCAGATTCTTGGTTCAGTTCTGGGTTAAGGTTAGGGTTAGGGTTAGGGTTAGGGTTAGGGTTAGGGATAGGTTTCGGGTTAGGGTTAGGGTTCGGATTAGGGTTAGGATTAGGGTAAGGGTCAGGGTCAGGGTTAGGGTTAGGGTTAGGGTTAGGGTTAGGGTTAGGGTTAGGGTTCGGGTCAGGGTTAGGGTTAGGTTTGGGTTTAGGGTTAGTGTTAGGGTCAGGGTCAGGGTCAGGGTCAGGTTCAGGGTCAGTGTCAGGGTCAGGGTCAGGGTCAGGGTCAGGGTTCGGGTTAGGGTTATGTTTAGGGTTAGGTTTAGGGTTAGGGTTAGGGTTAGGGTTGGGTTTCGGGTTAGGGTTAGGGTTCGGGTCAGGTTTAGGGTTAGGGTCAGGGTCAGGGTCAGTGTCAGGGTAAGGGTCAGGGTCAGGTTTCGGTTTAGGGTTTGTGTTAGGGTCAGGTTCAGGGTCAGGGTCAGGGTCAGGGTCAGGTTCAGGGTCAGGTTTAGGGTTTGGGTTAGGTTTAGGGTTAGGGTTAGGTTTACGTTTAGGGAATTCCCCAGGCATCAACGTTTTTTTAAATATTTTTTTCCTATTTTTTTTTATGTTTGCGGAATCGGCTGCCCAGTGGTCAAGAGTATTCTAACACCCTTCTGAGCTCAGTAGCTCAGGTGGCGCTACCTTTTTGCTCAGGCTTAGGAAGCGATAGGTCGTAGGTTCGAGGCCAGGCTCAGGACTGAAGCTAGGTTCAGAAATAGGGCCAGGGAGGAGGCGGGAGCTAGGAGCAGGTTGAGAACAAGGAAATCCGAGATTGTTTTGGCCGGATCTGGCCGAGATTGACTTTAGATTTTTTTTTTTCCCGAGTTTGGGTTTTTGATTTTGGAATTATTTATTTATTTATTCATTTATTTATTTATTTACTTCACTTCCGGGTCAGCGCAAGATTCTTGGTTCACTTCCGGATTAGGGTTAGGGTTAGGGTTAGTGTTCGTGTTAGGGTTAGGCTTAGGGTAAGGGTTAGGGTTAGGTTTTGGGTTAGGGTTAGGGTTAGCATTAGGTTTAGGGTTAGGGTTAGGGTTAGGGTTAGGTTCAGGGTCAGGGTCAGGGTCAGGGTCAGGGTTAGGTTTAGGGTTAGGGTTAGGGTGAGGGTCAGGGTTTGGGTCAGGGTTAGGGTCAGGTTCAGGGTCAGGGTTAGGTTTCGGGTTCGGGTTCGGGTTAGGTTTAGGGTTAGGGTTAGGGTTAGGGGTCGGGATAGGGTTAGGGTTAGTGTCAGGGTGAGGGGCAGGGTGAGGGGCAGGGTTAGGGTTAGGGTGAGGGTTCGGATTAGGGTTAGGGTTAGGGTTAGGGTTAGAGTCAGGGTCAGTGTCAGGGTCAGGGTCAGGGTCAGGGTCAGGTTCAGGGTTCGGGTTAGGGTTAGGGTTAGGGAATTACCCAGGCATCAAGGTTTTTTAAATATTTTTTTCCTTTTTTTTTTTAATGTTTGCGGAATCGGCCGCCCAGTGGTCAATTGTATTCTAACATCCTTCAGAGCTCAGCAGCTCAGGTGGCGCTAGCGTTAGGTTCAGGCTTAGGAAGCGATAGGTCGTAGGTTCGAGGCCAGGCCCAGGACTGAGGCTACGTTCAGGAATAGGGCCAGGGAGGAGGTAGCAGCTAGTAGCAGGTTGAGAACAAGGAAATCCGAGTTTGTTTTGTCCGGATCTGGCCGAGATTGACTTTAGATTTTTCTTTTTGTTCCCGAGTTTGGGTTTTGGATTTTGGAATTATTTATTTATTTATTTATTTATTTATTTATTTCACTTTCAGGTCAGCGCCAGATTCTTGGTTCACTTCTGGGTTAAGGTTATGGTTAGGGTTAGGTTTGGGTTAGGGTTAGGGATAGGTTTCGGGTTAGGGTTAGGGTTCGGATTAGGGTTAGGATTAGGGTAAGGGTCAGGGCCAGGGTTAAGGTTAGGGTTAGGGTTAGGGTTAGTTTTAGGGTTAGGGAATTCCCCAGGCATCAACGTTTTTTTAAATGTTTTTTTCCTATTTTTTTTATGTTTGCGGAATCGGCTGCCCAGTGGTCAAGAGTACTCTAACACCCTTCAGAGCTCAGGAGCTTAGGTGGCGCTACCATTTTGCTCAGGCTTAGGAAGCGATAGGTCGTAGGTTCGAGGCCAGGCTCAGGAATGAAGCTAGGTTCAGAAATAGGGCCAGGGAGGAGGCGGGAGCTAGGAGCAGGTTGAGAGCACGGAAATGCGAGATTGTTTTGGCCGGATCTGGTCGAGATTTACTTTAGATTTTTTTTTTCCCGTGTTTGGGTTTTGGATTTTGGAATTATTTATTTATTTATTTATTTATTTATTTCACTTTCAGGTCAGCGCCAGATTCTTGGTTCACTTCCGGGTTAAGGTTAGGGTTAGGGATAGGGTTAGGGTTACGGTTAGGGATAGGTTTCGGGTTAGGGTTAGGGTTCGGATTAGGGTTAGGATTAGGGTCAGGGTCAGGGTCAGGGTTAGGGTTAGGGTTAGGGTTAGGGTTAGTGTTCTTATTAGGGTTAGGGTTAGGGTTAGGATTCGGGTTAGGGTTAGGGTTAGGGTTAGGGTTTGGGTTAGGGTTAGGGTTAGGTTTGGGGTTTGGGTTAGGTTTAGGGTTAGGGTCAGGGTCAGGGTCAGGGTCAGGGTTCGGGTTAGGATTAGGGTTAGGGTTAGGTTTAGGGTTAGGGTTAGGGTAAGGTTTCGGGTTAGGGTTAGGGTTCGGGTTAGGTTTAGGGTTAGGGCCAGGGTCAGGGTCAGGGTCAGGGTTAGGGTTAGGGTTAGGTTTAGGGTCAGGGTCAGGGTCAGGTTCAGGGTTAGGGTTAGGGTTAGGGTTAGGGTTAGGGTTAGGTTTAGGTTTACGTTTAGGGAATTCCCCAGGCATCAACGTTTTTTTAAATATTTTTTTCCTATTTTTTTTTATGTTTGCGGAATCGGCTTCCCAGTGGTCAAGAGTATTCTAACACCCTTCAGAGCTCAGCAGCTCAGGTGGCGCTACCTTTTTACTCAGGCTTAGGAAGTGATAGGTCGCAGGTTCGAGGCCAGGCTCAGGATTGAAGCTAGGTTCAGAAATAGGGCCAGGGAGGAGGCAGGAGCTAGGAGCAGGTTGAGAACAAGGAAATCCGAGATTGTTTTGGCCGGATCTGGCCGAGATTGACTTTAGATTTTTTTTTTTACCAAGTTTGGGTTTTTGATTTTGGAATTATTTATTTATTTATTTATTTATTTATTTATTTATTTCACTTCCGTGTCAGCGCCAGATTCTTGGTTCACTTTCGGGTTAAGGTTAGGGTTAGGGTTAGGGTTAGGGTTAGGGTTAGGGATAGGTTTCGGGTTGGGGTTAGGGTTCGGATTAGGGTTCGGATTAGGGTCATGTTCATGGTCAGGGTTAGGGTTAGGGTTAGGTTTAGGGTTCTTGTTAGGGTTAGGGTTAGGGTTAGGATTCGGGTTAGGGTTAGGGTTAGGGTTAGGGTTCGGGTTAGGGTTAGGGTTAGGTTTGGGGTTAGGGTTAGTGTTAGGGTCAGGGTCAGGGTCAGGGTCAGTGTCAGGGTCAGGGTCAGGGTCAGGGTCAGGGTCAGGGTTCGGGTTAGGATTAGGGTTAGGGTTAGGTTGAGGGTTAGGGTTAGGTTAAGGTTTCGGGTTAGGGTTAGGTTTCGGGTTAGGTTTAGGGTGAGGTTCAGGGTCAGGGTCAGGGTCAGGGTCAGGTTCAGGTTCAGGGTTAGGGTTAGGGTTAGGGTTGGGGTTAGGGTTAGGTTTAGGAGTAGGATTAGGGATAGGTTTCGGGTTGGGGTTAGGGTTCGGATTAGCCTTAGTATTAGGGTCAGGGTCAGGGTCAGGGTTAGGGTTAGGGTTAGGGTTAGGGTTAGGGTTAGGGTTCCTGTTAGGGTTAGGGTTAGGGTTAGGATTCGGGTTAGGGTTAGGGTTAGGGTTAGGGTTCGGGTTAGGGTTAGGGTTAGGTTTGGGGTTAGGGTTAGTGTTAGGGTCAGGGTCAGGGTCAGGGTCAGGTTCAGTGTCAGTGTCAGGGTCCGGGTCAGGGTTCGGGTTAGGATTAGGGTTAGGGTTAGGTTTAGGGTTAGGGTTAGGGTAAGGTTTCGGGATAGGGTTATGGTTTGGGTTAGGTTAGGGTTAGGGTTAGGGTTAGGGTTAGGGTTAGGGTTAGGGTTAGGGTTTTAGGGTTAGGGTTAGGGTTAGTGTTAGGGTTAGGGTTAGGGTTAGGTTAGGGTTAGGGTTAGGGTAAGGGTTAGGGTTAGGGTTAGGGTTAGGGTCAAGGTCAGGGTCAGGGTCAGGTTCAGGGTCAGGTTCAGGGTCAGGGTTAGGGTTAGGGTTAGGGTTAGGGTTAGGGTTAGGTTTAGGTTTAGGGTTAGGGAATTCCCCAGGCATCAACGTTTTTTTAAATGTTTTTTTCCTATTTTTTTTATGTTTGCGGAATCGGCTGCCCAGTGGTCAAGAGTACTCTAACACCCTTCAGAGCTCAGGAGCTCAGGTGGCGCTACCATTTTGCTCAGGCTTAGGATGCGATAGGTCGTAGGTTCGAGGCCAGGCTCAGGAATGAAGCTAGGTTCAGAAATAGGGCGAGGGAGGAGGCGGGAGCTAGGAGCAGGTTGAGAGCAAGGAAATGCGAGATTGTTTTGGCCGGATCTGGTCGAGATTTACTTTAGATTTTTTTTTTCCCGTGTTTGGGTTTTGGATTTTGGAATTATTTATTTATTTATTTATTTATTTATTTATTTATTTATTTATTTCACTTTCAGGTCAGCGCCAGATTCTTGGTTCACGTCCGGGTTAATGTTAGTGTTAGGGTTAGGGTTAGGGTTACGGTTAGGGATAGGTTTCGGGTTAGGGTTAGGGTTCGGATTAGGGTTAGGATTAGGGTCAGGGTCAGGGTCAGGGTTAGGGTTAGGGTTAGGGTTAGGGTTCTTATTAGGGTTAGGGTTAGGGTTAGGATTCGGGTTAGGGTTAGGGTTAGGGGTAGGGTTCGGGTTAGGGTTAGTGTTAGGTTTGGGGTTAGGGTTAGTGTTAGGGTCAGGGTCAGGGTCAGGGTCAGGGTCAGGGTTCGGGTTTGGATTAGGGTTAAGGTTAGGTTTAGGGTTAGGGTTAGGGTAAGGTTTCGGGTTAGGGTTAGGGTTCGGGTTAGGTTTAGGGTTAGGGTCAGGGTCAGGGTCAGGGTCAGGGTTAGGGTTAGGGTTAGGGTTAGATTTAGGGTCAGGGTCAGGGTCAGGTTCAGGGTCAGGGTTAGGGTTAGGGTTAGGGTTAGGGTTAGGGTTAGGTTTAGGTTTACGTTTAGGGAATTCCCCAGGCATCAACGTTTTTTTAAATATTTTTTTCCTATTTTTTTTTAATGTTTGCGGAATCGGCTGCCCAGTCGTCAAGAGTATTCTAACACCCTTCAGAGCTCAGCAGCTCAGGTGGCGCTACCTTTTTCCTCAGGCTTAGGAAGTGATAGTTCGTAGGTTCGAGGCCAGGCTCAGGACTGAACCTAGGTTCAGAAATAGGGCCAGGGAGGAGGCGGGAGCTAGGAGCAGGTTGAGAACAAGGAAATCCGAGATTGTTTTAGCCGTATCTGGCCGAGATTGACTTTAGATTTTTTTTTTCCCAAGATTGGGTTTTTGATTTTGGAATTATTTATTTATTTATTTATTTATTTCATTTCCAGGTCAGCGCCAGATTCTTGGTTCACTTCCGGGTTAGGGTTAGGGTTAGGGTTAGGATTAGTGTTAGGGTTAGGGTTAGGGTAAGGGTTACGGTTAGGTTTCGGGTTAGGGTTAGGGTTAGGTTTAGGGTTAGGGTTAGGGTTAGGGTTAGGGTCAGGGTCAGGGTCAGGGTCATGGTCAGGGTTAGATTTAGGGTTAGGGTTAGAGTTAGGGATCGGGGTAGGGTTAGGTTTAGTGTCAGGGTCAGGGTCAGGGTCAGGGTCAGGTCAGGGTTAGGGTTAGGGTTAGGATTAGGGTTAGGGTTAGGGTTAGGTTTAGGGTTAGGGTCAGGGTCAGGGTCAGGGTTAGGGTTAGGGTTAGGGTTCGGGTTAGGGTTAGGGTTAGGGAATTCCCCAGGCATCAAGGTTTTTTAAATATTTTTTTCCTATTTTTTTTTACGTTTGCGGAATCGGCCGCCCAGTGGTCAAGAGTATTCTAACACCCTTCAGAGCTCAGCAGCTCAGGTGGCGCTACCGTTTTACTCAGGCTTAGGAAGCGATAGGTCGTAGGTTCGAGGCCAGGCTTAGGACTGAAGCTAGGTTCAGAAATAGGGCCAGGGAGGAGGCGGGAGCTAGGAGCAGGTCGAGAGCAAGGAAATCCGAGATGGTTTTGGCCGGATCTGGCCGAGACTGACTTTAGATTTTTTTTTTCCCGAGTTTGGGTTTTTGATTTTGGAATTATTTATTTATTTATTTATTTATTTATTTATTTATTTATTTCACTTTCAGGTCAGCGCCAGATTCTTGGTTCACTTCCAGGTTAATGTTAGGGTTAGGGTTAGGGTTAGGGTTAGGGTTAGGGATAGGTTTCAGGTTAGGGTTAGGGTTCGGATTAGGGTTAGGATTGGGTCAGGGTCAGGGTCAGGGTTAGAATTAGGTTTGGGGTTAGGGTTAGTGTTAGGGTCAGGGTCAGGGTCAGGGTCAGGGTCAGGGTCAGGGTTCGGGTTAGGGTTAGGGTTAGGGTAGGTTTAGGGTTAGGGTTAGGGTTAGGTTTCGGGTTAGGGTTAGTGTTCGGGTTAGGTTTAGGGTTAGGGTCAGGATCAGGGTCAGGGTCAGGGTAAGGATCAGAGTCAGGTTTCGGGTTAGGGTTAGTGTTAAGGTCAGGTTCAGGGTCAGGGTCAGGGTCAGGTTCAGGGTCAGGGTTAGGATTAGGGTTAGGGTTAGGGTTAGGTTTAGGGTTAGGGAATTTCCCAGGCACAAACGTTTTTTTAAATAATTTTTCCTATTTTTTTTTATGTTTGCGTAATCGGCTGCCCAGTGGTCAAGAGTATTCTAACACCCTTCAGAGCTCAGCAGCTCAGGTGGCGCTACCGTTTTGCTCAGACTTAGGAAGCGATAGGTCGTAGGTTCGAGGCCAGGCTCAGGACTGAAACTAGGTTCAGAAATAGGGCCAGGGAGGAGGCGGGAGCTAGGAGCAGGTTGAGAGCAAGGAAATGCGAGATTGTTTTGGTCGGATCTGGTCGAGATTTACTTTAGATTTATTTTTTTCCCGTGTTTGGGTTTTGGATTTTGGAATTATTTATTTATTTATTTATTTATTTATTTATTTATTTCACTTTCAGGTCAGCGCCAGAATCTCGGTTCACTTCCGGGTTAAGGTTAGGGTTAGGGTTAGTGGTAGGGTTACGGTTAGGGATAGGTTTCGGGTTAGGGTTAGGGTTCGGATTAGGGTTAGGATTAGGGTCAGGGTCAGGGTCAGGGTTAGGGTTAGGGTTAGGGTTAGGGTTAGGGTTCTTATTAGGGTTAGGGTTAGGATTCTGGTTAGGGTTAGGGTTATGGTTAGGGTTAGGGTTCGGTTAGGGTTAGGGTTAGGTTTGGGGTTAGGGTTAGTGTTAGGGTCAGGGTCAGGGTCAGGGTCAGGGTCAGGTTCAGGGTCAGTGTCAGGGTCAGTGTCAGGGTCAGGGTCAGGGTTCGGGTTAGGATTAGGGTTAGGGTTAGGTTTAGGGTTAGGGTTAGGGTAAGGTTTCGGGTTAGGGTTAGGGTTCGGGTTAGGTTTAGGGTTAGGGTCAGGGTCAGGGTCAGGGTCAGGGTTAGGGTCAGGGTTAGGGTTAGGTTTAGTGTCAGGGTCAGGGTCAGGTTCAGGGTCAGGGTCAGGGTTAGGTTTAGGGTTAGGGTTAGGGTTAGGTTTACATTTAGGGAATTCCCCAGGCATCAACGTTTTTTTATATATTTTTTTTCCTATTTTTTTTTATGTTTGCGGAATCAGCTGCCCAGTGGTCAAGAGTATTCTAACACCCTTCAGAGCTCAGCAGCTCAGGTGGCGCTACCTTTTTGCTCAGGCTTAGGAAGTGATAGGTCGTAGGCTCGAGGCCAGGCACAGGACTGAGGCTACGTTCAGGAATAGGGCCAGGGAGGATGTAGGAGCTAGGAGCAGGTTGAGAACAAGAAAATCCGAGTTTTTTTTGGCCGGATCTGGCCGAGATTGACTTTAGATTTTTCTTTTTTTTCCCGAGTTTGGGTTTTGGATTTTGGAATTATTTATTTATTTATTTATTTATTTATTTATTTATTTATTTATTTCACTTTCAGGTCAGCGCCAGATTCTTGGGTCACTTCCGGGTTAAGGTTAGGGTTAGGGTTAGGGTTAGAGTTAGGGATAGGTTTCGGGTTAGGGTTAGGTTTCGGATTAGGGTTAGGATTAGGGTCATGGTCAGGGTCAGGGTTAGGGTTAGGGTTAGGGTTCGGGTTAGGGTTAGGTTTAGGTTTGGGGTTAGGGTTAGTGTTAGGGTCAGGGTCAGGGTCAGGGTCAGGGTCAGGTTCAGGGTCAGTGTCAGGGTCAGGGTCAAGGTCAGGGTCAGGGTCAGGGTTCGGGTTCGGGTTAGGGTTAGGGTTAGGTTTAGGGTTAGGGTTAGGGTTAGGTTTCGGGTTAGGGTTAGGGTTCGGGTTAGGTTTAGGGTTAGGGTCAGGGTCAGGGTCAGGGTCAGGGTCAGGGTAATGGTCAGTGTCAGGTTTTGGGTTAGGGTTAGTGTTAGGGTAGGGTTCAGGGTCTGGGTCAGGGTCAGGGTCAGGTTTAGGGTCAGGGTTGGGGTTAGGGTTAGGTTTAGGGTTAGGGTTAGATTAAGGGTTAGGGAATTTCCCAGGCATCAACGTTTTTTTAAATATTTTTTTCCTATTTTTTTTTATGTTTGCGGAATCGGCCGCCCAGTGGTCAAGAGTATTCTAACACCCTTCAGAGCTCAGCAGCTCAGGTGGCGCTACCGTGTTGCTCAGGCTTAGGAAGCGATCAGTCGTAGGTTCGAGGCCAGGCTCAGGACTGAAGCTAGGTTCAGAAATAGGGCCAGGGAGGAGGCGGGAGCTAGGAGCAGGTTGAGAGCAAGGAAATCCGAGATTGTTTTGGCCGGATCTGGCCGAGATTGACTTTAGATTTTTTTTTCCCGAGTTTGGGTTTTTGATTTTGGAATTATTTATTTATTTATTTATTTCACTTCCGGGTCAGCGCCAGATTCTTGGTTCTCTTCCGGGTTAGGGTTAGGGTTAGGGTTAGGGTTCGTGTTAGGGTTAGGGTTAGGGTAAGGGTTACGGTTAGGTGTCGGTTTAGGGTAAGGGTTAGGGTTAGCTTTAGGGTTAGGGTTAGGGTTAGGGTTAGGGTCAGGGTCAGGGTCAGGGTCAGGGTCAGGTTTTGGTTTTGGGTTAGGGTTAGGGTGAGGGTCAGGGTTTGGGTCAGGGGCAGGTTCAGGGTCAGTGTCAGGGTCAGGATCAGGGTCAGGGTTAGGGTTAGGGTTAGGGTCAGGGTCAGGTTAAGGGTCAGGGTCAGGGTTAGGGTTAGGGTTAGGGTTAGGGTTAGGGTTAGGTTTACGTTTAGGGAATTCCCCAGGCATCAACGTTTTTTTAAATATTTTTTTCCTATTTTTTTTTATGTTTGCGGAATCGGCTGCCCAGTGGTCAAGAGTATTCTAACACCCTTCAGAGCTCAGCAGCTCAGGTGGCGCTACCATTTTGCTCAGGCTTAGGAAGTGATAGGTCGTAGGTTCGAGGCCAGGCTCAGGACTGAAGCTAAGTTCAGAAATTGGGCCAGGGAGGAGGCGGGAGCTAGAGCAGGTTGAGAACAAGGAAATCCGAGATTGTTTTGGCCGGATCTGGCCGAGATTGACTTTAGATTTTTTTTTCCCAAGTTTGGGTTTTTGATTTTGGAATTATTTATTTATTTATTTATTTCACTTCCGTGTCAGCGCCAGATTCTTGGTTCACTTTCGGGTTAAGGTTAGGGTTAGGGTTAGGGTTAGGGTTAGGTTTAGGGATAGGTTTCGGGTTGGGGTTAGGGTTCAGATTAGGGTTAGGATTAGGGTCATGGTCAGGGTCAGGGTTAGGGTTAGGGTTAGGGTTAGGGTTCTTGTTAGGGTTAGGGTTAGGGTTAGGATTCGGGTTAGGGTTAGGGTTCGGGTTAGGGTTAGGGTTAAGTGTGGGGTTAGGGTTAGTGTTAGGGTCAGGGTCAGGGTCAGGGTCAGGTTCTGGGTCAGTGTCAGGGTCAGGTTCAGGGTCAGGGTCAGGGTTCGGGTTAGGATTAGGGTTAGGGTTAGGTTGAGGGTTAGGGTTAGGTTAAGGTTTCGGGTTAGGGTTAGGTTTCGGGTTAGGTTTAGGGTGAGGTTCAGGGTCAGGGTCAGGGTCAGGTTCAGGGTCAGGGTTAGGGTTAGGGTAAGGGTTAGGGTTAGGGTAAGGTTTAGGGGTAGGATTAGGGATAGGTTTCGGGTTGGGGTTAGGGTTCGGATTAGCGTTAGGATTAGGGTCAGGGTCAGGGTCAGGGTTAGTGTTAGGGTTAGGGTTAGGGTTAGGGTTAGGGTTCTTGTTAGGGTTAGGGTTAGGGTTAGGATTCGGGTTAGTGTTAGGGTTAGGGTTAGGTTTCGGGTTAGGGTTAGGGTTAGGTTTGGGGTTAGGGTTAGTGTTAGGGTCAGGGTCAGGGTCAGGATCAGGTTCAGGGTCAGTGTCAGTGTCAGGGTCCGGGTCAGGGTTCGGGTTAAGATTAGGGTTAGGGTTAGGTTTAGGGTTAGGGTTAGGGTAAGGTTTCGGGTTAGGGTTAGGGTTCGGATTAGGGTTAGGATTAGGGTCAGGGTCAGGGTCAGGGTTAGGGTTAGGGTTAGGTTTAGGGTTAGGGTTCTTATTAGGTTTAGGTTTAGGGTTAGGATTCGGGTTAGGGTTAGGGTTAGGGTTAGGGTTCGCGTTAGGGTTAGGGTTAGGTTTGGGGTTAGGGTTAGTGTTAGGGTCAGGGTCAGGGTCAGGGTCACGGTCAGGGTTCGGGTTAGGATTAGGGTTAGGGTTAGGGTAAGGTTTCGGGTTAGGGTTAGGGTTCGGGTTAGGTTTAGGGTCAGGGTCAGGGTCAGGGTTAGGGTTAGGGTTAGGGTTAGGTTTAGGGTAAGGGTCAGGGTCAGGTTCAGGGTCAGTTTAGGGTTAGGGTTAGGGTTAGGGTTAGGTTTAGGTTTACGTTTAGGGAATTCCCCAGGCATCAACGTTTTTTTAAATATTTTTTTCCTATTTTTTTTTATGTTTGCGGAATCGGCTTCCCAGTGGGCAAGAGTATTCTAACACCCTCCAGAGCTCAGCAGCTCAGGTGGCGCTACCTTTTTGCTCAGGCTTAGGAAGTGATAGGTCGTAGGTTCGAGGCCAGGCTCAGGACTGAAGCTATGTTCAGAAATAGGGCCATGGAGGAGGCGGGAGCTAGGAGCAGGTTGAGAACAAGGAAATCCGAGGTTGTTTTGGCCGGATCTGGCCCAGATTGACTTTAGATTTTTTTTTTTCCCAAGTTTGGGTTTTTGATTTTGGAATTATTTATTTATGTATTTATTTATTTATTATTTCACTTCCGTGTCAGCGCCAGATTCTTGGTTCACTTTCGGGTTAAGGTTAGGGTTAGGGTTAGGGTTAGGGTTAGGGTTAGGGATAGGTTTCGGGTTGGGGTTAGGGTTCGGATTAGGGTTAGGATTAGGGTCATGGTCAGGGTCAGGGTTAGGGTTAGGGTTAGTGTTAGGGTTCTTGTTAGGGTTAGGGTTAGGGTTAGGGTTAGGGTTAGGGTTAGGGTTAGGGTTAGGTTTGGGGTTAGGGTTAGTGTTAGGGTCAGGGTCAGGGTCAGGGTCAGGGTCAGGTTCAGGGTCAGTGTCAGGGTCAGGGTCAGTGTCAGGGTCAGGGTCAGGGTTCGGGTTAGGATTAGGGTTAGGTTTAGGTGGAGGGTTAGGGTTAGGTTAAGTTTTCGGGTTAGGGTTACGTTTCGGGTTAGGTTTAGGGTGAGGTTCAGGGTCAGGGTCAGGGTCAGGGTCAGGTTCAGGGTCAGGGTCAGGGTTAGGGTTAGGGTTATGGTTAGGGATAGGTTTAGGGGTAGGATTAGGGATAGGTTTCGGATTGGGGTTAGGGTTTGGATTAGCGTTAGGATTAGGGTCAGGGTCAGGGTCAGGGTTAGGCTTAGGGTTTGGGTTAGGGTTAGGGTTAGGGTTCTTGTTAGGGTTAGGGTTAGGGTTAGGATTCGGGTGAGGGTTAGGGTTAGGGTTAGGGTTCGGGTTAGGGTTAGGGTTAGGTTTGGGGTTAGGGTTACTGTTAGGGTCAGGGTCACGGTCAGGGTCAGATTCAGGGTCAGTGTCAGTGTCAGGGTCAGGGTCAGGGTTCGGGTTAGGATTAGGGTTAGGGTTAGGTTTAGGGTTAGGGTTAGGGTAAGGTTTCGGTTCAGGGTTAGAGTTCAGGTTAGGTTTAGGGTCAGGTTCAGGGTCAGGGTCAGGGTCAGGGTCAGGTTCAGGGTCAGGGTTAGGGTTAGGTTTAGGTTTAGGTTTGGGTTAGGTTTGGGTTCTTGTTAGGGTTAGGGTTAGGGTTAGGATTCGGGTTAGGGTTAGGGTTAGGGTTAGGGTTCGGGTTAGGGTTAGGGTTAGGTTTGGGGTTAGGGTTAGTGTTAGGGTCAGGGTCAGGGTCAGGGTCAGGTTCAGGGTCAGTGTCAGGGTCAGAGTCAGGGTCAGGGTCAGGGTTCGGGTTAGGATTAGGGTTAGGGTTAGGTTTACGTTTAGGGAATTCCCCAGGCATCAACGTTTTTTTAAATATTTTTTTCCTATTTTTTTTTATGTTTGCGGAATCGGCCGCCCAGTGGTCAAGAGTACTCTAACACCCTTCAGAGCTCAGGAGCTCAGGTGCCGCTACCATTTTGCTCAGGCTTAGGAAGCGATAGGTCGTAGGTTCGAGGCCAGGCTCAGGAATGAAGCTAGGTTCAGAAATAGGGCCAGGGAGGAGGCGGGAGCTAGGAGCAGGTTGAGAGCAAGGAAATGCGAGATTGTTTTGGCCGGATCTGGTCGAGATTTACTTTTGATTTTTTTTTCCCGTGTTTGGGTTTTGGATTTTGGAATTATTTATTTATTTATTTATTTATTTATTTATTTCACTTTCAGGTCAGCGCCAGATTCTTGGTTCACTTCCGGGTTAAGGTTAGGGTTAGGGTTAGGGTTAGGGTTACGGTTAGGGATAGGTTTCGGGTTAGGGTTAGGGTTCGGATAAGGTTCGGATTAGGGTCAGGGTCAGGGTCAGGGTCAGGGTTAGGGTTAGGGTTAGGGTTAGGGTTAGGTTTGGGTTCTTATTAGGGTTAGGGTTAGGGTTAGGATTCGGGTTAGGGTTAGGGTTAGGGTTAGGGTTCGGGTTAGGGTTAGGGTTAGGTTTGGGGTTAGGGTTAGTGTTAGGGTCAGGGTCAGGGTCAGGGTCAGGTTCAGGGTCAGTGTCAGGGTCAGAGTCAGGGTCAGGGTCAGGGTTCGGGTTAGGATTAGGGTTAGGGTTAGGTTTACGTTTAGGGAATTCCCCAGGCATCAACGTTTTTTTAAATATTTTTTTCCTATTTTTTTTTATGTTTGCGGAATCGGCCGCCCAGTGGTCAAGAGTACCCTAACACCCTTCAGAGCTCAGGAGCTCAGGTGCCGCTACCATTTTGCTCAGGCTTAGGAAGCGATAGGTCGTAGGTTCGAGGCCAGGTTCAGGAATGAAGCTAGGTTCAGCAATAGGGCCAGGGAGGAGGCGGGAGCTAGGAGCAGGTTGAGAGCAAGGAAATGCGAGATTGTTTTGGCCGGATCTGATCGAGATTTACTTTAGATTTTTTTTTTCCCGTGTTTGGGTTTTGGATTTTGGAATTTTTTATTTATTTATTTATTTATTTATTTATTTATTTATTTATTTCACTTTCAGGTCATCGCCAGATTCTTGGTTCACTTCCGGGTTAAGTTTAGGGTTAGGGTTAGGGTTAGGGTTACGGTTAGGGATAGGTTTCGGGTTAGGGTTAGGGTTCGGATTAGGGTTAGGATTAGGGTCATGGTCAGGGTCAGGGTTAGGGTTAGGGTTAGGGTTAGGGTTCTTGTTAGGGTTAGGATTAGGGTTAGGATTCGGGTTAGGGTTAGGGTTAGGGTTAGTGTTCGGGTTAGGGTTACGGTTAGGTTTGGGGTTAGGGTTAGTGTTAGCGTCAGGGTCAGGGTCAGGGTAAGGTTCAGGGTTAGGGTTAGGGTTAGGGTTCTTATTAGGGTTAGGATTAGTATTAGGGTTAGGTTTAGGGTTAGGGTTAGGGTAAGGTTTCGGGTTAGGGTTAGGGTTCGGGTTAGGTTTAGGGTCAGGTTCAGGGTCAGGGTCAGGGTCAGGGTCAGGTTCAGGGTCAGGGTTAGGGTTAGGGTTAGGGTTAGGGTTAGGGTTAGGGTTAGGTATAGGGTTAGGGAATTCCCCAGGCATCAACGTTTTTAAATGTTTTTTTCCTATTTTTTTTATGTTTGCGGAATCGGCTGCCCAGTGGTCAAGAGTACTCTTACACCCTTCAGAGCTCAGGAGCTCAGGTGGCGCTACCATTTTGCTCAGGCTTAGGAAGCGATAGGTCGTAGGTTCGAGGCCAGGCTCAGGACTGAAGCTAGGTTCAGAAATAGGGCCAGGGAGGAGGTGGGAGCTAGGAGCAGGTTGAGAGCAAGGAAATGCGAGATTGTTTTGGCCGGATCTGGTCGAGATTTACTTTAGATTTTTTTTTTCCTGTGTTTGGGTTTTGGATTTTGGAATTATTTATTTATTTATTTATTTATTTATTTATTTCACTTTCAGGTCAGCGCCAGATTCTTGGTTCACTTCCAGATTAAGGTTAGGGTTAGGGTTAGGGTTAGGGTTACGGTTAGGGATAGGTTTCGGGTTAGGGTTAGGGTTCGGATTAGGGTTAGGATTAGGGTCAGGGTCAGGGTCAGGGTCAGGGTCAGGGTCAGGTTTCGGGTTAGGGTTAGTGTTACGGTCAGGTTCAGGGTCAGGGTCAGGGTCAGGGTCAGGGTTAGGGTTAGGGTTAGGGTTAGGGTTAGGGATAGATTTAGGGTTAGGGAATTCCCCAGGCATCAAAGTTTTTTTAAATTTTTTTTTTCCTATTTTTTTTTAATGTTTGCGGAATCGGCCGCCCAGTTGTCAAGAGTATTCTAACACCCTTCAGAGCTCAGCAGCTCAGGTGGCGCTACCGTTTTGCTCAGGCTTAGGAATTGATAGATCGTAGGTTCGAGGCCAGGCTCAGGAATGAATCTAGGTTCAGAAATAGGGCCAGGGTGGAGGCGGGAGCTAGGAGCAGGTTGAGAGCAAGGAAATCCGAGATTGTTTTGGCCGGATCTGGCCGAGATTGAATTTAGATTTTTTTTTCCCGAGTTTGGGTTTTTGATTTTGGAATTATTTATTTATTTATTTATGTATTTATTTATTTATTTATTTCACTCCGTGTCAGCGCCAGATTCTTGGTTCACTTCCGGGTTAAGGTTAGGATTAGGGTTAGGGTTAGGGTTAGGGTTAGGGATAGGTTTCGGGTTGGGGTTAGGGTTCGGATTAGGTTTAGAATTAGGGTCATGGTCAGGGTCAGGGTTAGGGTTAGGGTTAGGGTTAGGGTTAGTGTTAGGGTTCTTGTTAGCGTTAGGGTTAGGGTTAGGATTCGGGTTAGGGTTAGGGTTAGGGTTAGGGTTCGGTTTAGGTTTGGGGATAGGGTTAGTGTTAGGGTCAGGGTCAGGGTCAGGGTCAGGGTCAGGTTCAGGGTCAGTGTCAGGGTCAGGGTCAGGGTCAGGGTCAGGGTCAGTGTTCAGGTTGAAGCTTAGGTTTAGGGTAAGGTTTCGGGTTAGGGTTAGGTTTCGGGTTAGGTTTAGGGTGAGGTTCAGGGTCAGGGTCAGGGTCAGGGTCAGGTTCAGGGTCAGGGTTAGGGTTAGGGTTAGGGTTAGGGTTAGGGTTAGGTTTAGGGTTAGGGAATTCCCCAGGCATCAACGTTTTTTTAAATGTTTTTTTCCTATTTTTCTTATGTTTGCGGAATCGGCTGCCCAGTGGTCAAGAGTATTCTAACACCCTTCAGAGCTCAGGAGCTCAGGTGGCCCTACCATTTTGCTCAGGCTTAGGAAGCGATAGGTCGTAGGTTCGAGGCCAGGCTCAGGACTGAAGCTAGGTTCAGAAATAGGGCCAGGGAGGAGGCAGGAGCTAGGAGCAGGTTGAGAGCAAGGAAATGCGAGATTGTTTTGGCCGGATCTGGTCGAGATTTACTTTAGATTTTTTTTTTCCCGTGTTTGGTTTTGGGATTTTGGAATTATTTATTTATTTATTTATTTATTTATTTATTTATTTCACTTTCAGGTCAGCGCCAGATTCTTGGTTCACTTCCGGGTTAAGGTTAGGGTTAGAATTAGGGTTAGGGTTACGGTAAGGGATAGGTTTCGGGTTAGGGTTAGGGTTCGGATTAGGGTTAGGATTAGGGTCAGGGTCAGGGTCATGGTTAGGGTTAGGGTTAGGGTTAGGGTTAGGGTTCTTATTAGGGTTAGGGTTAGGGTTAGGATTCGGGTTAGGGTTAGGGTTAGGGTTAGGGTTCGGGTTAGGGTTAGGGTTAGGTTTGGGGTTAGGTTAGTATTAGGGTCAGGGTCTGGGTCAGAGTCAGGTTCACGGTCAGCGTCAGGGTCAGGGTCAGGGTCAGGGTCAGGGTTCGGGTTAGGATTAGGGTTAGGGTTAGGTTTAGGTTTAGGGTTATGGTAAGGTTTCGGGTTAGGGTTAGGGTTCGGGTTAGGTTTAGGGTTAGGGTCAGCGTCAGGGTCAGGGTCAGGGTTAGGGTTAGGGTTAGGGTTAGGTTTAGGGTCAGGGTCAGGGTCAGGTTCAGGGTCAGGGTCAGGGTCAGGGTCAGGGTCAGGGTTAGGGTTAGGATTAGGTTTAGGGTCACGGTCAGGGTCAGGTTCAGGGTCAGGTTTAGGGTTAGGGTTAGGGTTAGGGTTAGGTTTAGGTTTATGTTTAGGGAATTCCCCAGGCATCAACGTTTTTTTAAATATTTTTTTCCTATTTTTTTTTATGTTTGCGGAATCGGCTGCCCAGTGGTCAAGAGTATTCTAACACCCTTCAGAGCTCAGCAGCTCAGGTGGCGCTACCTTTTTGCTCAGGCTTAGGAAGTGATAGGTCGTAGGTTCGAGGCCAGGCTCAGGACTGAAGCTAGGTTCAGAAATAGGGCCAGGGAGGAGGCGGGAGCTAGGAGCAGTTTGAGAACAAGGAAATCCGAGATTGTTTTGGCCGGATCTGGCCGAGATTGACTTTAGATTTTTTTTTTTCCCGAATTTGGGTTTGTGATTTTGGAATTATTTATTTATTTATTTAATTATTTATTTATTTCACTTCCGGGTCAGCGCAAGATTCTTGGTTCACTTCCGGATTAGGGTTAGGGTTAGGGTTAGGGTTCGTGTTAGGGATAGGGTTAGGGTAAGGGTTACGGTTAGGTTTCGGGTTAGGGTTAGGGTCAGGGTTAGGTTTAGGGTTAGGGTTAGGGTTAGGGTTAGGGTCAGGGTCAGGGTCAGGGTCATGGTCAGGGTTTGATTTAGGGTTAGGTTTAGGGTTAGGGATCGGGGTAGGGTTAGGGTTAGTGTCAGGGTCAGGGTCAGGGTCAGGGTCAGGTCAGGCTTAGGGTTAGGGTTAGGGTTAGGATGAGGGTTAGGGTTAGGGTTAAGTTTAGGGTTAGGGTCAGGGTCAGGGTCAGGGTCAGGGTCAGGTTCAGGGTTCGGGTTAGGGTTAGGGATAGGGTTTTCCCCAGGCATCAAGGTTTTTTTAAATATTTTTTTCCGATTTTTTTTTATGTTTGCGGAATCGGCCACCCAGTGGTCAAGAGTATTCTAACACCCTTTAGAGCTCAGCAGCTCAGGTGGCGCTACCGTTTTACTCAGTCTTAGGAAGCGATAGGTCGTAGGTTCGAGGCCAGGCTTAGGACTGAAGCTAGGTTCAGAAATAGGGCCAGGGAGGAGGCGGGAGCTAGGAGCAGGTTGAGAGCAAGGAAATCCGAGATTGTTTTCGCTGGATCTGGCCGAGATTGACTTTAGATTTTTTTTTTCCCGAGTTTGGGTTTTTGATTTTGGAATTATTTATTTATTTATTTATTTATTTCACTTTCAGGTCAGCGCCAGATTCTTGGTTCACTTCCAGGTTAAGGTTAGCGTTAGGGTTAGGTTTAGGGTTAGGGTTAGGGATAGGTTTCGGTTAGGGTTAGGGTTCGGATTAGGGTTAGGATTAGGGTCAGGGTCAGGTTCAGTGTCAGTGTCAGGGTCAGGGTCAGAGTCAGGGTCAGGGTCAGGGTTCGGGTTAGGGTTAGGGTTAGGGTTAGGTTTAGGGTTAGGGTTAGGGTTAGGTTTCGGGTTAGGGTTAGGGTTCGGGTTAGGTTTAGGGTTAGGGTCAGGATCAGGGTCAGGGTAAGGATCAGGGTCAGGTTTCGGGTTAGGGTTAGTGTTAGGGTCAGGTTCAGGGTCAGGGTCAGGGTCAGGGTCAGGTTCAGGGTCAGGGTTAGGATTAGGGTTAGGGTTAGGGTTAGGTTTAGGGTTAGGGAATTCCCCAGGCACAAACGTTTTTTTAAATATTTTTTCCTATTTTTTTTTATGTTTGCGGAATCGGCTGCCCAGTGGTCAAGAGTATTCTAACACCCTTCAGAGCTCAGCAGCTCAGGTGGCGCTACCGTTTTCTTAGACTTAGGAAGCGATAGGTCGTAGGTTCGAGGCCAGCCTCAGGACTGAAGCTAGGTTCAGAAATAGGACCAGGGAGGAGGCGGGAGCTAGGAGCAGGTTGAGAGCAAGGAAATCCGAGATTGTTTTGGCCGGATCTGGCACAGTTTGACTTTAGATTTTTTTTTTCCCGAGTTTGGGTTTTTGATTTTGGAATTATTTATCTATTTATTTATTTATTTCACTTCCGGGTCAGCGCCAGATTCTTGGTTCACTTCCGGGTTAGGGTTAGGGTTAGGGTTAGGGTTCGTGTTAGGGTTAGGGTTAGGGTAAGGGTTACGGTTAGGTTTCGGGTTAGGATTAGGGTAGTGTTAGGGTTATGGTTCGTGTTAGGGTTAGGGTTAGGGTAAGGGTTACTTTTAGGTTTCGGATTATTGTTAGGGTTAGGGTCAGGGTCAGCGTCAGGGTTAGGGTTCGGGTTAGGGTTAGGGTGAGGGTCAGGGTTAGGGTCAGGGTTAGGGTCAGGGTCAGGGTCAGGGTCAGGGTCAGGGTCAGGTTCAGGGTTCGGGTTAGGGTTAGGGTTAGGGAATTCCCCAGCATCAAGGTTTTTTAAATATTTTTTTCCTATTTTTTTGTATGTTTGCGGAAACGGCGGCCCAGTGGTCAAGAGTATTCTAACACCCTTCAGAGCTCAGCAGCTCAGGTGGCGCTAGCGTTAGGCTCAGGCTTAGGAAGCGATAGGTTGTAGGTTCGAGGCCAGGCCCAGGACTGAGGCTACGTTCAGGAATATGGCCAGGGAGGAGGCAGGAGCTAGGAGCAGTTTGAGAACAAGGAAATCCGAGTTTGTTTTGGCCGGATCTGGCTGAGATTGACTTTAGATTTTTCATTTTTTTTCCCGAGTTTGAGTTTTGGATTTTGGAATTATTTATTTATTTATTTATTTATTTATTTATTTCACTTTCAGGTCAGCGACAGATTCTTGGTTCACTTCCGGGTTAAGGTTAGGGTTAGGGTTAGGGTTAGGGTTAGGATTAGGGATAGGTTTCGGGTTGGGGTTAGGGTTCTGATTAAGGTTAGGATTAGGGTCAGGGTCAGGGTCAGGGTTAGGGTTAGGGTTAGGGTTAGGGTTAGGGTTAGGGTTCTTGTTAGGATTAGGGTTATGGTTAGGATTCGGGTTAGGGTTAGGTTTAGGGTTAGGGTTCGGGTTAGGGTTAGGGTTAGGTTTGGGGTTAGGGTTAGTGTTAGGGTCAGGGTCAGGGTCAGGGTCAGGTTCAGGGTCAGGGTCAGGGTTAGGGTTAGGGTTAGGTTTAGGGTTTGGATTAGGGATAGGTTTCGGGTTGGGGTTACGGTTCGGATTACCGTTAGGATTAGGGTCAGGGTCAGGGTCAGGGTTAGGGTTAGGTTTAGGGTTAGGGTTAGGGTTAGGGTTCTTGTTAGGGTTAGGATTAGGGTTAGGATTCGGGTTAGGGTTAGGGTTAGGTTTAGTGTTCGGGTTAGGGTTACGGTTAGGTTTGGGGTTAGGGTTAGTGTTAGCGTCAGGGTCAGGGTCAGGGTAAGGTTCAGGGTCAGTGTCAGTGTCAGGGTAAGGGTCAGGGTTCGGGTTAGGATTAGTATTAGGGTTAGGTTTAGGGTTAGGGTTAGGGTAAGGTTTCGGGTTAGGGTTAGGGTTCGGGTTAGGTTTAGGGTCAGGTTCAGGGTCAGGGTCAGGGTCAGGGTCAGGTTCAGGGTCAGGGTTAGGGTTAGGGTTAGGGTTAGGGTTAGGGTTAGGGTTAGGTTTAGGGTTAGGGAATTCCCCAGGCATCAACGTTTTTAAATGTTTTTTTCCTATTTTTTTTATGTTTGCGGAATCGGCTGCCCAGTGGTCAAGAGTACTCTAACACCCTTCAGAGCTCAGGAGCTCAGGTGGCGCTACCATTTTGCTCAGGCTTAGGAAGCGATATGTCGTAGGTTCGAGGCCAGGCTCAGGACTGAAGCTAGGTTCAGAAATAGGGCCAGGGAGGATGTGGGAGCTAGGAGCAGGTTGAGAGCAAGGAAATGCGAGATTGTTTTGGCCGGATCTGGTCGAGATTTACTTTAGATTTTTTTTTCCCGTGTTTGGGTTTTGGATTTTGGAATTATTTATTTATTTATTTATTTATTTATTTATTTATTTCACTTTCAGGTCAGCGCCAGATTCTTGGTTCACTTCCGGGTTAAGGTTAGGGTTAGGGTTAGGGTTAGGGTTACGGTTAGGGATAGGTTTCGGGTTAGGGTTAGGGTTCGGATTAGGGTTAGGATTAGGGTCAGGGTCAGGGTCAGGGTTAGGGTTAGGGTTAGGGTTAGGGTTAGGGTTAGGGTTCTTATTAGGGTTAGGGTTAGGGTTAGGATTCGGGTTAGGGTTAGGGTTCGGGTTAGGTTTAGGGTTAGGGTCAGGGTCAGGGTCAGGGTCAGGGTTAGGGTTAGGGTTAGGGTTAGGTTTAGGGTCAAGGTCAGGGTCAGGTTCAGGGTCAGGGTTAGGGTTAGGGTTAGGGTTAGGGTTAGGTTTAGGTTTACGTTTAGGGAATTCCCCAGGCATCAACGTTTTTTAAAATATTTTTTTCCTATTTTTTTTTATGTTTGCGGAATTGGCTGCCCAGTGGTCAAGAGTATTCTAACACCCTTCAGAGCTCAGCAGCTCAGGTGGCGCTACCTTTTTGCTCAGGCTTAGGAAGCGATAGGTCGTAGGTTCGAGGCCAGGCTCAGGAATGAAGCTAGGTTCAGAAATAGGGCCAGGGAGGAGGCGGGAGCTAGGAGCAGGTTGAGAGCAAGGAAATGCGAGATTGTTTTGGCCGGATCTGGTCGAGATTTACTTTAGATTTTTTTTTTCCCGTGTTTGGGTTTTGGATTTTGGAATTATTTATTTATTTATTTATTTATTTATTTATTTATTTATTTATTTTTTTCACTTCCGTGTCAGCGCCAATTCTTGGTTCACTTCCGGGTTAAGGTTAGGGTTAGGGTTAGGGTTAGGGTTACGGTTAGGGATAGGTTTCGGGTTAGGGTTAGGGTTCGGATTAGGGGTAGGATTAGGG
>JAJHUQ010000057.1:2372500-2417500 GCA_035773235.1 Eospalax fontanierii | reverse complement strand
CCGGATCTGGCCGAGATTGACTTTAGATTTTTTTTTTTACCAAGTTTGGGTTTTTGATTTTGGAATTATTTATTTATTTATTTATTTATGTATTTATTTATTTATTTATTTCACTTCCGTGTCAGCGCCAGATTCTTGGTTCACTTTCGGGTTAAGGTTAGGGTTAGGGTTAGGGTTAGGGTTAGGGTTAGGGTTAGGGATAGGTTTTGGGTTGGGGTTAGGGTTCGGATTAGGTTTAGGATTAGGGTCATGGTCAGGGTCAGGGTTAGGGTTAGGGTTAGGGTTAGGGTTCTTGTTAGGGTTAGGGTTAGGGTTAGGATTCGGGTTAGGGTTATGGTTAGGGTTAGGGTTCGGTTTAGGGTTATTGTTTGGTTTGGGGTTAGGGTTAGTGTTAGGGTCAGGGTCAGGGTCAGGGTCAGGGTCAGGTTCAGGGTCAGTGGCAGGGTCAGGGTCAGGGTCAGGGCCAAGGCCAGGGTTCGGGTTAGGACTAGGGTTAGGGTTAGGTGGAGGGTTAGGGTTTGGGTAAGTTTTCGGGTTAGGGTTAGGTTTCGGGTTAGGTTTAGGGTGAGGTTCAGGGTCAGTGTGAGGGTCAGGGTCAGGTTCAGGGTCAGGGTTAGGGTTAGGGGTAGGGTTAGGGTTAGGGTTAGTTTTAGGGGTAGGATTAGGGATAAGTTTCGGGTTGGGGTTAGGGTTCGGATTAGCGTTAGGATTAGGGTCAGGGTCAGGGTCAGGGTTAGGGTTAGGGTTAGGGTTAGGGTTAGGGTTCTTGTTAGGGTTAGGGTTAGGGTTAGGATTCGGGTTAGGGTTAGGGTTAGGGTTAGGGTTACTTTTAGGGATAGGTTTCGGGTTAGGGTTAGGGTTCGGATTAGGGTTAGGTGTAGGGTCAGGGTCAGGGTCAGGGTTTGGGTTGGGGTTAGGGTTAGGGTTAGGGTTCTTATTAGGGTTAGGGTTGGGGTTAGGATTCGGGTTAGGGTTAGGGTTAGGGTTAGGGTTCGGGTTAGGGTTAGGGTTAGGTTTGGGGTTAGGTTTAGTGTTAGGGTCAGGGTCAGGGTCAGGGTTAGGGTTAGGGTTCTTGTTAGGGTTAGGGTTAGGGTTAGGATTCGGGTTAGGGTTAGGGTTAGGGTTAGGTTTCGGGTTAGGGTTAGGGTTAGGTTTAGGGTTAGGGTTAGTGTTAGGGTCAGGGTCAGTGTCAGGGTCAGGTGCAGAGGCAGTGTCAGTGTCAGGGTCCGGGTCAGGGTTCGGGTTAGGATTAGGGTTAGGGTTAGGTTTAGGGTTAGGGTTAGGGTAAGGTTTCGGGTTAGGGTTAGGGTTCGGGTTAGGTTTAGTGTCAGGTTCAGGGTCAGGGTCAGGGTCAGGGTCAGGTTCAGGGTCAGGGTCAGGGTTTTGGTTAGGATTAGGGTTAGGGTTAGGTTTAGGGTTAGGGTTAGGGTAAGTTTTCGGGTTAGGGTTAGGGTTCGGGTTAGGTTTAGGGTTAGGGTCAGGGTCAGGGTCAGGGTCAGGGTCAGGGTTAGGGTTAGGTTAGGGTTAGGGTTAGGATTAGGGTTAGGGTTAGGGTTAGGGTTAGGGTTAGGGTCAGGGTCAGGGTCAGGGTCAGGTTTCGGGTTAGGATTAGGGTTAGGTTTAGGTTTAGGGTTAGGGTTAGGGTAAGTTTTCGGGTTAGGGTTAGGGTTCGGGTTAGGTTTAGGGTTAGGGTCAGGGTCAGGGTCAGGGTCAGGGTTAGGGTTAGGGTTAGGGTTAGGGTTAGGTTTAGGTTTACGTTTAGGGAATTCCCCAGGCATCAACGTTTTTTTAAATATTTTTTTCCTATTTTTTTTTATGTTTGCGGAATCGGCTTCCCAGTGGTCAAGAGTATTCTAACACCCTTTAGAGCTCAGCAGCTCAGGTGGTGCTACCCTTTTGTTCAGGCTTAGGAAGCGATAGGTCGTAGGTTCGAGGCCAGGCTCAGGACTGAAGCTAGGTTCAGAAATAGGGCCAGGGAGGAGGCGGGAGCTAGGAGCAGGTTGAGAACAAGGAAATCCGAGATTGTTTTGGCCGGATCTGGCCGAGATTGACTTTAGATTTTTTTTTTCCCAAGTTTGGGTTTTTGATTTTGGAATTATTTATTTATTTATTTATGTTTTTATTTATTTATTTATTTATTTCACTTCCGTGTCAGCGCCAGATTCTTTGTTCACTTTCGGGTTAAGGTTAGGGTTAGGGTTAGGGTTAGGGTTAGGGTTAGGGATAGGTTTCGGGTTGGGGTTAGGGTTCGGATTAGGGTTAGGATTAGGGTCATGGTCAGGGTCAGGGTTAGGGTTAGGGTTAGGTTTAGGGTTAGGGAATTCCCCAGGCATCAACGTTTTTTTAAATGTTTTTTTCCTATTTTTTTTATGTTTGCGGAATCGGCTGCCCAGTGGTCAAGAGTACTCTAACACCCTTCAGAGCTCAGGAGCTTAGGTGGCGCTACCATTTTGCTCAGGCTTAGGAAGCGATAGGTCGTAGGTTCGAGGCCAGGCTCAGTAATGAAGCTAGGTTCAGAAATAGGGCCAGGGAGGAGGCGGGAGCTAGGAGCAGGTTGAGAGCAAGGAAATGCGAGATTGTTTTGGCCGGATCTGGTCGAGATTTAGTTTAGATTTTTTTTTTCCCGTGTTTGGGTTTTGGATTTTGGAATTATTTATTTATTTATTTATTTATTTATTTATTTCACTTTCAGGTCAGCGCCAGTTTCTTGGTTCACTTCCGGGTTAAGGTTAGGTTTAGGGTTAGGGTTAGGGTTACGGTTAGGGATAGGTTTCGGTTAGGGTTAGGGTTCGGATTAGGGTTAGGATTAGGGTCAGAGTCAGGGTCAGGGTTAGGGTTAGGGTTAGGGTTAGGGTTAGTGTTCTTATTAGGGTTAGGGTTAGGGTTAGGATTCGGGTTAGGGTTAGGGTTAGGGTTAGGGTTCGGGTTAGGGTTAGGGTTAGGTTTGGGGTTAGGGTTAGGTTTAGGGTTAGGGTCAGGGTCAGGGTCAGGGTCAGGGTCAGGGTTTTGGTTAGGATTAGGTTTAGGGTTAGGTTTAGGGTTAGGGTTAGGGTAAGTTTTCGGGTTAGGGTTAGGGTTCGGGTTAGGTTTAGGGTTAGGGTCAGGGTCAGGGTCAGGGTAAGGGTTAGGGTTAGGGTTCGGGTTAGGTTTAGGGTCAGGGTCAGGGTCAGGTTCAGGGTCAGGATTAGGGTTAGGGTTAGGGTTAGGGTTAGGGTTAGGTTTAGGTTTACGTTTAGGGAATTCCCCAGGGATCAACGTTTTTTTAAATATTTTTTTCCTATATTTTTTTATGTTTGCGGAATCGGCTTCCCAGTGGTCAAGAGTATTCTAACACCCTTCAGAGCTCAGCAGCTCAGGTGGTGCTACAATTTTGCTCAGGCTTAGGAAGCGATAGTTCGTAGGTTCGAGGCCAGGCTCAGGACTGAAGCTAGGTTCAGAAATAGGGCCAGGGAGGAGGCGGGAGCTAGGAGCAGGTTGAGAACAAGGAAATCCGAGATTGTTTTGGCTGGATCTGGCCGAGATTGACTTTAGATTTTTTTTTTTCCCAAGTTTGGGTTTTTGATTTTGGAATTATTTATTTATTTATTTATGTATTTATTTATTTATTTATTTATTTCACTTCCGTGTCAGCGCCAGATTCTTGGTTCACTTTCGGGTTAAGGTTAGGGTTAGGGTTAGGGTTAGGGTTAGGGATAGGTTTCGGGTTGGGGTTAGGGTTCGGATTAGGGTTAGGATTAGGGTCATGGTCAGGGTCAGGGTTAGGGTTAGGGTTAGGGTTAGGTTTAGGGTTAGGGAATTCCCCAGGCATCAACGTTTATTTAAATGTTTTTTTCCTATTTTTTTTATGTTTGCGGAATCGGCTGCCCAGTGGTCAAGAGTACTCTAACACCCTTCAGAGCTCAGGAGCTTAGGTGGCGCTACCATTTTGCTCAGGCTTAGGAAGCGATAGGTCGTAAGTTCGAGGCCAGGCTCAGGAATGAAGCTAGGTTCAGAAATAGGGCCAGGGAGGAGGCGGGAGCTAGGAGCAGGTTGAGAGCAAGGAAATGCGAGATTGTTTTGGCCGGATCTGGTCGAGATTTACTTTAGATTTTTTTTTTCCCGTGTTTGGGTTTTGGATTTTGGAATTATTTATTTATTTATTTATTTATTTATTTATTTATTTATTTGTTTCACTTTCAGGTCAGCGCCAGATTCTTGGTTCACGTCCGGGTTAAGGTTAGGGTTAGGGTTAGGGTTAGGGTTACGGTTAGGGATAGGTTTCGGGTTAGGGTTAGGGTTTGGATTAGGGTTAGGATTAGGGTCAGGGTCAGGGTCAGGGTTAGGGTTAGGGTTAGGGTTAGGGTTAGGGTTCTTATTTGGGTTAGGGTTAGGGTTAGGATTCGGGTTAGGGTTAGGGTTAGGGGTAGGGTTCGGGTTAGGGTTAGGGTTAGGTTTGGGGTTAGGGTTAGTGTTAGGGTCAGGGTCAGGGTCAGGGTCAGGGTCAGGGTTCGGGTTAGGATTAGGGTTAGGGTTAGGTTTAGGGGAAGGGTTAGGGTAAGGTTTCGGGTTAGGGTTAGGGTTCTGGTTAGGTTTAGGGTTAGGGTCAGGGTCAGGTTCAGGGTCAGGGTTAGGGTTAATGTTAGGGTTAGGTTTAGGGTCAGGGTCAGGGTCAGGTTCAGGGTCAGGGTCAGGGTTAGGGTTAGGGTTAGGGTTAGGTTTAGGTTTACGTTTAGGGAATTCCCCAGGCATCAACGTTTTTTTAAATATTTTTTTCCTATTTTTTTTTATGTTTGCGGAATCAGCTGCCCAGTGGTCATGAGTATTCTAACACCCATCAGAGCTCAGCAGCTCAGATGGCGCTACCTTTTTGCTCAGGCTTAGGAAGTGATAGGTCGTAGGTTCGAGGCCAGGCTCAGGACTGAAGCTAGTTTCAGAAATAGGGCCAGGGAGGAGGCGGGAGCTAGGAGCAGGTTGAGAACAAGGAAATCCGAGATTGTTTTGGCCGGATCTGGCCGAGATTGACTTTAGATTTTTTTTTTTCCCAAGTTTGGGTTTTTGATTTTGGAATTATTTATTTATTTATTTATGTATTTATTTATTTCACTTCCGTGTCAGCGCCAGATTCTTGGTTCACTTTCGGGTTAAGGTTAGGGTTAGGGTTAGGGTTAGGGTTAGGGTTAGGGTTAGGGATAGGTTTCGGGATGGGGTTAGGGTTCGGATTAGGGTTAGGATTAGGGTCATGGTCAGGGTCAGGGTTAGGGTTAGGGTCAGGGTTAGGGTTCTTGTTAGGGTTAGGGTTAGGGTTAGGATTCGGGTTAGGGTTAGGGTTAGGGTTAGGGTTCGGTTTCGGGTTATTGTTTGGTTTGGGGTTAGGGTTAGTGTTAGGGTCAGGGTCAGGGTCAGGGTCAGGGTCAGGTTCAGGGTCAGTGTCAGGGTCAGGGTCAGGGTCAGGGTCAGGGTCAGGGTTCGGGTTAGGACTAGGGTTAGGGTTAGGTTGAGGGTTAGGGTTAGGGTAAGTTTTCGGGTTAGGGTTAGGTTTCGGGTTAGGTTTAGGGTGAGGTTCAGGGTCAGGGTCAGGGTCAGGGTCAGGTTCAGGGTCAGGGTTAGGGTTAGGGTTAGGGTTAGGGTTAGGGTTAGTTTTAGGGGTAGGATTAGGGATAAGTTTCGGGTTGGGGTTAGGGTTCGGATTAGCGTTAGGATTAGGGTCAGGGTCAGGTTCAGGGTTAGGGTTAGGGTTAGGGTTAGGGTTAGGGTTCTTGTTAGGGTTAGGTTTAGGGTTAGGATTCGGGTTAGGGTTAGGGTTAGGTTTAGGGTTACGGTTAGGGATAGGTTTCGGGTTAGGGTTAGGGTTCGGATTAGGGTTAGGATTAGGGTCAGGGTCAGGGTCAGGGTTAGGGTTAGGGTTAGGGTTAGGGTTAGGGTTCTTATTAGGGTTAGGGTTAGGGTTAGGATTCGGGTTAGGGTTAGGGTTAGGGTTAGGGTTCGGGTTAGGGTTAGGGTTAGGTTTGGGGTTAGGTTTAGTGTTAGGGTCAGGGTCAGGGTCAGGGTTAGGGTTAGGGTTAGGGTTAGGGTTAGGGTTAGGGTTCTTGTTAGGGTTAGGGTTAGGGTTAGGATTCGGGATTAGGGTTAGGGTTAGGGTTAGGTTTCGGGTTAGGGTTAGGGTTAGGTTTGGGGTTAGGGTTAGTGTTAGGGTCAGGGTCAGGGTCAGGGTCAGGGTCAGGTTCAGGGTCAGTGTCAGTGTAAGGGTCCGGGTCAGGGTTAGGGTTAGAATTAGGGTTAGGGTTAGGTTTAGGGTTAGGGTTAGGGTAAGGTTTCGGGTTAGGGTTAGGGTTCGGGTTAGGTTTAGGGTCAGGTTCAGGGTCAGGGTCAGGGTCAGGGTCAGGTTCAGGGTCAGGGTTAGGGTTAGGGTTAGGGTTAGGATTAGGGTTAGGTTTAGGGTTAGGGAAATCCCCAGGCATCAACGTTTTTTTGAATGTTTTTTTCCTATTTTTTTTATGTTTGCGGAATCGGCTGCCCAGTGGTCAAGAGAACTCTAACACCCTTCAGAGCTCAGAAGCTCAGGTGGCCCTACCATTTTGCTCAGGCTTAGGAAGCGATAGGTCGTAGGTTCGAGGCCAGGCTCAGGAATGAAGCTAGGTTCAGAAATAGGGCCAGGGAGGAGGCGGGAGCTAGGAGCAGGTTGAGAGCAAGGAAATGCGAGATTGTTTTGGCCGGATCTGGTCGAGATTTACTTTAGATTTTTTTTTTTCCCGTGTTTGGGTTTTGGATTTTGGAATTATTTATTTATTTATTTATTTATTTATTTATTTATTTGTTTCACTTTCAGGTCAGCGCCAGATTCTTGGTTCACGTCCGGGTTAAGGTTAGGGTTAGGGTTAGGGTTAGGGTTACGGTTAGGGATAGGTTTCGGGTTAGGGTTAGGGTTTGGATTAGGGTTAGGATTAGGGTCAGGGTCAGGGTCAGGGTTAGGGTTAGGGTTAGGGTTAGGGTTAGGGTTCTTATTAGGGTTAGGGTTAGGGTTAGGATTCGGGTTAGGGTTAGGGTTAGGGGTAGGGTTCGGGTTAGGGTTAGGGTTAGGTTTGGGGTTAGGGTTAGTGTTAGGTTCAGGGTCAGGGTCAGGGTCAGGGTCAGGGTTCGGGTTAGGATTAGGGTTAGGGTTAGGTTTAGGGTTAGGGTTAGGGTAAGGTTTCGGGTTAGGGTTAGGGTTCTGGTTAGGTTTAGGGTTAGGGTCAGGGTCAGGTTCAGGGTCAGGGTTAGGGTTAATGTTAGGGTTAGGTTTAGGGTCAGGGTCAGGGTCAGGTTCAGGGTCAGGGTCAGGGTTTGGGTTAGGGTTAGGGTTAGGTTTAGGTTTACGTTTAGGGAATTCCCCAGGCATCAACGTTTTTTTAAATATTTTTTTCCTATTTTTTTGTATGTTTGCGGAATCAGCTGCCCAGTGGTCATGAGTATTCTAACACCCTTCAGAGCTCAGCAGTTCAGGTGGCGCTACCTTTTTGCTCAGGCTTAGGAAGTGATAGGTCGTAGGTTCGAGGCCAGGCTCAGGACTGAAGCTAGTTTCAGAAATTTGGGCCAGGGAGGAGGCGGGAGCTAGGAGCAGGTTGAGATCAAGGAAATCCGAGATTGTTTTGGCCGGATCTGGCCGAGATTGACTTTAGATTTTTTTTTTCCCCAAGTTTGGGTTTTTGATTTTGGAATTATTTATTTATTTATTTATTTATTTATTTATTTATTTATTTCACTTCCGTGTCAGCGCCAGATTCTTGGTTCACTTTCGGGTTAAGGTTAGGGTTAGGGTTCGTGTTAGGGTGAGGGTTAGGTTAAGGGTTGGGGTTAGGGTTCGGATTAGGGTTAGGATTAGGGTCATGGTCAGGGTCAGGGTTAGAGTTAGGGTTAGGGTTAGGGTTCTTGTTAGGGTTAGGGTTAGGGTTAGGATTCGGGTGAGGGTCAGGGTTAGGGTTAGGGTTAGGGTTCGGGTTAGGGTGAGGGTCAGGGTTAGGGTCAGGGTTAGGGTCAGGGTCAGGGTCAGGGTCAGGGTCAGGTTCAGGGTTCGGGTTTGGGTTAGGGTTAGGGAATTCCCCAGCATCAAGGTTTTTTTAAATATTTTTTTCCTATTTTTTTGTAAGTTTGCGGAAACGGCGGCCCAGTGGTCAAGAGTATTCTAACACCCTTCAGAGCTCAGCAGCTCATTTGGCGCTAGCGTTAGGCTCAGGCTTAGGAAGCGATAGGTCGTAGGTTCGAGGCCAGGCCCATGACTGAGGCTACGTTCAGGAATAGGGCCAGGGAGGAGGCAGGAGCTAGGAGCAGTTTGAGAACAAGGAAATCCGAGTTTGTTTTGGCCGGATCTGGCCGAGATTGACTTTAGATTTTTCATTTTTTTTCCCGAGTTTGAGTTTTGGATTTTGGAATTATTTATTTATTTATTTATTTATTTATTTATTTCACTTTCAGGTCAGCGACAGATTCTTGGTTCACTTCCGGGTTAAGGTTAGGGTTAGGGTTAGGGTTAGGATTAGGGATAGGTTTCGGGATGGGGTTAGGGTTCGGATTAGGGTTAGGATTAGGGTCATGGTCAGGGTCAGGGTTAGGGTTAGGGTCAGGGTTAGGGTTCTTGTTAGGGTTAGGGTTAGGGTTAGGATTCGGGTTAGGGTTAGGGTTAGGGTTAGGGTTCGGTTTCGGGTTATTGTTTGGTTTGGGGTTAGGGTTAGTGTTAGGGTCAGGGTCAGGGTCAGGGTCAGGGTCAGGGTTCGGGTTAGGACTAGGGTTAGGGTTAGGTTGAGGGTTAGGGTTAGGGTAAGTTTTCGGGTTAGGGTTAGGTTTCGGGTTAGGTTTAGGGTGAGGTTCAGGGTCAGGGTCAGGGTCAGGGTCAGGTTCAGGGTCAGGGTTAGGGTTAGGGTTAGGGTTAGGGTTAGGGTTAGTTTTAGGGGTAGGATTAGGGATAAGTTTCGGGTTGGGGTTAGGGTTCGGATTAGCGTTAGGATTAGGGTCAGGGTCAGGTTCAGGGTTAGGGTTAGGGTTAGGGTTAGGGTTAGGGTTCTTGTTAGGGTTAGGTTTAGGGTTAGGATTCGGGTTAGGGTTAGGGTTAGGTTTAGGGTTACGGTTAGGGATAGGTTTCGGGTTAGGGTTAGGGTTCGGATTAGGGTTAGGATTAGGGTCAGGGTCAGGGTCAGGGTTAGGGTTAGGGTTAGGGTTAGGGTTAGGGTTCTTATTAGGGTTAGGGTTAGGGTTAGGATTCGGGTTAGGGTTAGGGTTAGGGTTAGGGTTCGGGTTAGGGTTAGGGTTAGGTTTGGGGTTAGGTTTAGTGTTAGGGTCAGGGTCAGGGTCAGGGTTAGGGTTAGGGTTAGGGTTAGGGTTAGGGTTAGGGTTCTTGTTAGGGTTAGGGTTAGGGTTAGGATTCGGGATTAGGGTTAGGGTTAGGGTTAGGTTTCGGGTTAGGGTTAGGGTTAGGTTTGGGGTTAGGGTTAGTGTTAGGGTCAGGGTCAGGGTCAGGGTCAGGGTCAGGTTCAGGGTCAGTGTCAGTGTAAGGGTCCGGGTCAGGGTTCGGGTTAGAATTAGGGTTAGGGTTAGGTTTAGGGTTAGGGTTAGGGTAAGGTTTCGGGTTAGGGTTAGGGTTCGGGCTAGGTTTAGGGCCAGGTTCAGGGTCAGGGTCAGGGTCAGGGTCAGGTTCAGGGTCAGGGTCAGGGTTAGGGTTAGAGTTAGGATTAGGGTTAGGTTTAGGGTTAGGGAAATCCCCAGGCATCAACGTTTTTTTGAATGTTTTTTTCCTATTTTTTTTATGTTTGCGGAATCGGCTGCCCAGTGGTCAAGAGAACTCTAACACCCTTCAGAGCTCAGAAGCTCAGGTGGCCCTACCATTTTGCTCAGGCTTAGGAAGCGATAGGTCGTAGGTTCGAGGCCAGGCTCAGGAATGAAGCTAGGTTCAGAAATAGGGCCAGGGAGGAGGCGGGAGCTAGGAGCAGGTTGAGAGCAAGGAAATGCGAGATTGTTTTGGCCGGATCTGGTCGAGATTTACTTTAGATTTTTTTTTTCCCGTGTTTGGGTTTTGGATTTTGGAATTATTTATTTATTTATTTATTTATTTATTTATTTATTTGTTTCACTTTCAGGTCAGCGCCAGATTCTTGGTTCACGTCCGGGTTAAGGTTAGGGTTAGGGTTAGGGTTAGGGTTACGGTTAGGGATAGGTTTCGGGTTAGGGTTAGGGTTTGGATTAGGGTTAGGATTAGGGCCAGGGTCAGGGCCAGGGTTAGGGTTAGGGTTAGGGTTAGGGTTAGCGTTCTTATTAGGGTTAGGGTTAGGGTTAGGATTCGGGTTAGGGTTAGGGTTAGGGGTAGGGTTCGGGTTAGGGTTAGGGTTAGGTTTGGGGTTAGGGTTAGTGTTAGGTTCAGGGTCAGGGTCAGGGTCAGGGTCAGGGTTCGGGTTAGGATTAGGGTTAGGGTTAGGTTTAGGGTTAGGGTTAGGGTAAGGTTTCGGGTTAGGGTTAGGGTTCTGGTTAGGTTTAGGGTTAGGGTCAGGGTCAGGTTCAGGGTCAGGGTTAGGGTTAATGTTAGGGTTAGGTTTAGGGTCAGGGTCAGGGTCAGGTTCAGGGTCAGGGTCAGGGTTTGGGTTAGGGTTAGGGTTAGGTTTAGGTTTACGTTTAGGCAATTCCCCAGGCATCAACGTTTTTTTAAATATTTTTTTCCTATTTTTTTGTATGTTTGCGGAATCAGCTGCCCAGTGGTCATGAGTATTCTAACACCCTTCAGAGCTCAGCAGTTCAGGTGGCGCTACCTTTTTGCTCAGGCTTAGGAAGTGATAGGTCGTAGGTTCGAGGCCAGGCTCAGGACTGAAGCTAGTTTCAGAAATTTGGGCCAGGGAGGAGGTGGGAGCTAGGAGCAGGTTGAGATCAAGGAAATCCGAGATTGTTTTGGCCGGATCTGGCCGAGATTGACTTTAGATTTTTTTTTTCCCCAAGTTTGGGTTTTTGATTTTGGAATTATTTATTTATTTATTTATTTATTTATTTATTTATTTCACTTCCGTGTCAGCGCCAGATTCTTGGTTCACTTTCGGGTTAAGGTTAGGGTTAGGGTTCGTGTTAGGGTTAGGGTTAGGTTAAGGGTTGGGGTTAGGGTTCGGATTAGGGTTAGGATTAGGGTCATGGTCAGGGTCAGGGTTAGAGTTAGGGTTAGGGTTAGGGTTCTTGTTAGGGTTAGGGTTAGGGTTAGGATTCGGGTGAGGGTCAGGGTTAGGGTTAGGGTGAGGGTTCGGGTTATGGTGAGGGTCAGGGTTAGGGTCAGGGTTAGGGTCAGGGTCAGGGTCAGGGTCAGGGTCAGGTTCAGGGTTCGGGTTTGGGTTAGGGTTAGGGAATTCCCCAGCATCAAGGTTTTTTTAAATATTTTTTTCCTATTTTTTTGTAAGTTTGCGGAAACGGCGGCCCAGTGGTCAAGAGTATTCTAACACCCTTCAGAGCTCAGCAGCTCATTTGGCGCTAGCGTTAGGCTCAGGCTTAGGAAGCGATAGGTCGTAGGTTCGAGGCCAGGCCCATGACTGAGGCTACGTTCAGGAATAGGGCCAGGGAGGAGGCAGGAGCTAGGAGCAGTTTGAGAACAAGGAAATCCGAGTTTGTTTTGGCCGGATCTGGCCGAGATTGACTTTAGATTTTTCATTTTTTTTCCCGAGTTTGAGTTTTGGATTTTGGAATTATTTATTTATTTATTTATTTATTTATTTATTTATTTATTTCACTTTCAGGTCAGCGACAGATTCTTGGTTCACTTCCGGGTTAAGGTTAGGGTTAGGGTTAGGGTTAGGATTAGGGATAGGTTTCGGGATGGGGTTAGGGTTCGGATTAGGGTTAGGATTAGGGTCATGGTCAGGGTCAGGGTTAGGGTTAGGGTTAGGGTTAGGGTTAGGGTTAGGGTTCTTGTTAGGATTAGGGTTAGGGTTAGGATTCGGGTTAGGGTTAGGGTTAGGGTTAGGGTTCGGGTTAGGGTTAGGGTTAGGTTTGGGGTTAGGGTTAGTGTTAGGGTCAGGGTCAGGGTCAGGGTCAGAGTCAGGTTCAGGGTCAGTGTCAGTGTCAGGGTCAGGGTCAGGGTCAGGGTCAGGGTTCGGGTTAGGATTAGGGTTAGGGTTAGGTTGAGGGTTAGGGTTAGGGTAAGGTTTCGGGTTAGGGTTGGGTTTGGGGTTAGGTTTAGGGTGAGGTTCAGGGTCAGGGTCAGGGTCAGGGTCAGGTTCAGGGTCAGGGTTAGGGTTAGGATTAGGGTTAGGTTTAGGGTTAGGGTTAGGGTTAGGGTTAGGGTTCTTGTTAGGTTTAGGGTTAGTGGTAGGATTCGTGTTAGGGTTACGGTTAGGGGTAGGGATCGGGTTAGGGTTAGGGTTAGGGTTGGGGTTAGGGTTAGTGGTACGGTCAGGGTCAGGGTGAGGGTCAGGGTCAGGTTCAGGGTCAGTGTCAGGGTCAGGGTCAGGGTCAGGGTCAGGGTCAGGGTTCGGTTCAGGGTTAGGGTTAGGGTTCGGGTTAGGGTTAGTGTTAGGTTTCGGGTTAGGGTTAGGGTTAGGGTTAGGTTTAGGGTTAGGGTTAGGGTTAGGGTTAGGGTCAGGGTCAGGGTCACGGTCAGGGTCAGTGTTAGTTTTAGGGTTAGGGTTAGGGTGAGGGTCACGGTTTGGGTCAGGGTTAAGGTCAGGGTCAGGGTCAGGGTTAGGTTTCGGGTTCGGGTTCGGGTTAGGTTTAGGGTTAGGGTTAGGGTTAGGGTTCGGGGTAGGGTTAGGGTTAGTGTCAGGGTCAGGGTCAGAGTCAACGTCAGGGTCAGGGTGAGGGTTAGTGTTAGGGTTAGGATTAGGGTTAGGGTTAGGGTTAGGGTTAGGGTCAGGGTCAGTGTCAGGGTCAGGGTCAGTTTAAGGGTTCGGGTTAGGGTTAGGGTTAGGGAATTACACAGGCATCAATGTTTTTTAAATATTTTTTTCCTATTTTTTTTTAAGTTTGCGTAATCGGCCGCCCAGTGGTCAAGAGGATTATAACACCCTTCAGAGCTCAGCAGCTCAGGTGGCGCTAGCGTTAGGCTCAGGCTTAGGAAGCGATAGGTCGTAGGTTCGAGGCCAGGCCCAGGACTGAGGCTACGTTCAGGAATAGATCCAGGGAGGAGGTAGGAGCTAGGAGCAGGTTGAGAACAAGGAAATCCGAGTTTGTTTTGGCCGAATCTGGCCGAGATTGACTTTAGATTTTTCTTTTTTTTCCCGAGTTTGGGTTTTGGATTTTGGAATTATTTATTTATTTATTTATTTATTTATTTATTTATTTCACTTTCAGGTCAGCGCCAGATTCTTGGTTCACTTCCGGGTTAAGGTTAGGGTTAGTGTTAGGGTTAGGGTTAGGGTTAGGGATAGGTTTCGGGTTAGGGTTAGGGTTCGGATTAGGATTAGGATTCGGGTCAGGGTCAGGGTCAGGGTTAGGGTTAGGGTTAGGGTTAGGGTGAGGGTTCTTGTTAGGGTTAGGGTTAGGGTTAGGATTCGGGTTAGGGTTAGGGTTCGGGGTAGGGTTCGGGTTAGGGTTAGGGTTAGGTTTGGGGTTAGGGTTAGTGTTAGGGTCAGGGTCAGGGTCAGGGTCAGGTTCAGGGTCAGTGTCAGGGTCAGGGTCAGGGTCAGGGTCAGGGTTCGGGTTAGGATTACGGTTCGGGTTAGGTTTAGGTTTAGGGTTAGGGTAAGGTTTCGGGTTACGGTTAGGGTTGGGGTTAGGTTTAGGGTCAGGTTCAGGGTCAGGGTTAGGGTTAGGGTTAGGGTTAGGGTTAGGGTTAGGTTTAGGGAATTCCCCAGGCATCAACGTTTTTTTAAATATTTTTTTCCTATTTTTTTTTAATGTTTGCGGAATCGGCTGCCCAGTGTTCAAGAGTATTCTAACACCCTTCAGAGCTCAGCAGCTCAGGTGGCGCTACCTTTTTGCTCAGGCTTAGGAAGTGATAGGTCGTAGGTTCGAGGCCAGGCTCAGGACTGAAGCTAGGTTCAGAAATAGGGCCAGGGAGGAGGCGGGAGCTAGGAGCAGGTTGAGAACAAGGAAATCCGAGATTGTTTTGGCCGGATCTGTCCGAGATTGACTTTAGATTTTTTTTTTCCCGAGTTTGGGTTTTTGATTTTGGAATTATTTATTTATTTATTTATGTATTTATTTATTTATTTATTTCACTTCCGTGTCAGCCCCAAATTCTTGGTTCAATTCCGGGTTAAGGTTAGGGTTAGGGTTAGGGTTAGGGTTAGGGTTAGGGTTAGGGTTGGGGATAGGTTTTGGGTTGGGGTTAGGGTTCGGATTAGGGTTAGGATTAGGGTCATGGTCAGGGTCAGGGTTAGGGTTAGGGTTAGGGTTAGGGTTAGGGTTAGGGTTCTTGTTAGGATTAGGGTTAGGGTTAGGATTCGGGTTAGGGTTAGGGTTTGGGTTCGGGTTAGGGTTAGGTTTAGGTTTGGGGTTAGGGTTAGTGTTAGGGTCAGGGTCAGGGTCAGGGTCAGGGTCAGGTTCAGGGTCAGTGTCAGGGTCAGGGTCAGTGTCAGGTTCAAGGTCAGGGTCAGGGTTCGGGTTAGGATTAGGGTTAGGGTTAGGTTGAGGGTTAGGTTAAGGGTAAGGTTTCGGGTTAGGGTTAGGTTTCGGGTTAGGTTTAGGGTGAGGTTCAGGGTCAGGGTCAGGGTCAGGCTCAGGTTCAGTTTCAGGGTTAGGGTTAGGGTTAGGGTTAGGGTTAGGGTTAGGTTTAGGGTTAGGGAATTTCCCAGGCATCAACGTTTTTTTAAATGTTTTTTTCCTATTTTTTTTAATGTTTGCGGAATCGGCTGCCCAGTGGTCAAGAGTATTCTAACACCCTTCAGAGCTCAGGAGCTCAGGTGGCGCTACCATTTTGCTCAGGCTTAGGAAGCGATAGGTCGTAGGTTCGAGGCCAGGCTCATGATTGAAGCTAGGTTCAGAAATAGGGCCAGGGAGGAGGCGGGAGCTAGGAGCACGTTGAGAGCAAGGAAATGCGAGATTGTTTTGGCCGGATCTGGTCGAGATTTACTTTAGATTTTTTTTTTCCCGTGTTTGGGTTTTGGATTTTGGAATTATTTATTTATTTATTTATTTATTTATTTATTTATTTATTTCACTTTCAGGTCAGCGCCAGATTTTTGGTTCACTTCCGGGTTAAGGTTAGGGTTAGGGTTAGGGTTAGGGTTACGGTTAGGGATAGGTTTCGGGTTAGGGTTAGGGTTCGGATTAGGGTTAGGATTAGGGTCAGGGTCAGGGTCAGGGTTAGGGTTAGGGTTAGGGTTAGGGTTAGGGTTAGGGTTCTTATTAGGGTTAGGGTTAGGGTTAGGATTCGGGTTAGGTTTAGGGTTAGGGTTAGGGTTCGGGTTAGGGTTAGGGTTAGGTTTGGGGTTAGGGTTAGTGTTAGGGTCAGGGTCAGGGTCAGGGTCAGGTTCAGGGTCAGTGTCAGGGTCAGGGTCAGGGTCAGGGTCAGGGTTCGGGTTAGTATTAGGGTAAGGGTTAGGTTTAGGTTTAGGGTTAGGGTAAGGTTTCGGGTTAGGGTTAGGGTTCGGGTTAGGTTTAGGGTTAGGGTCAGGGTCAGGGTCAGGGTCAGGGTTAGGGTCATGGTTAGGGTTAGGTTTAGGTTCAGGGTCAGGGTCAGGGTCAGGTTCAGGGTCAGGGGTAGGGTTAGGGTTAGGGTTAGGGTTAGGTTTATGTTTAGGGAATTCCACAGGCATCAACGTTTTTTTAAATATTTTTATCCTATTTTTTTTTATGTTTGCGGAATCGGCTGCCCAGTGGTCAAGAGTATTCTAACACCCTTCAGAGCTCAGCAGCTCAGGTGGCGCTACCTTTTTGCTCAGGCTTAGGAAGCGATAGGTCGTAGGTTCGAGGCCAGGCTCAGGACTGAAGCTAGGTTCAGAAATAGGGTCAGGGAGGGGGCGGGAGCTAGGAGCAGGTTGAGAGCAAGGAAATGCGAGATTGTTTTGGTCGGATCTGGTCGAGATTTACTTTAGATTTTTTTTTTCCCGTGTTTGGGTTTTGGATTTTGGAATTATTTATTTATTTATTTATTTATTTATTTATTTCACTTTCAGGTCAGCGCCAGATTCTCGATTCACTTCCGGGTTAAGGTTAGGGTTAGGGTTAGGGTTAGGGTTACGGTTAGGGATAGGTTTCGGGTTAGGGTTAGGGTTCAGATTAGGGTTAGGATTACGGTCAGGGGCAGGGTCAGGGTTAGGGTTAGGGTTAGGGTTAGGGTTAGGGTTAGGGTTCTTATTAGGGTTAGGTTTAGGGTTAGGGTTAGGGTTACGGTTAGGGTTCGGTTTAGAGTTAGGGTTAGGTTTGGGCTTAGGGTTAGTGTTAGGGTCAGGGTCAGGGTCAGGGTCAGGGTCAGGTTCAGGGTCAGTGTCAGGGTCAGGGTCAGGGTTCGGGTTAGGATTAGGTTTAGGGTTAGGTTTAGGGTTAGGGTTAGGGTAAGGTTTCGGGTTAGGGTAAGGGTTCGGGTTAGGTTTAAGTTTAGGGTCAGGGTCAGGGTCAGGGTCAGGGTTAGGGTTAGGGTTAGGTTTAGGTTTACGGTCAGGGTCAGGGTCAGGTTCAGGGTCAGGGTCAGGGTTAGGGTTAGGTTTAGGGTTAGGGTTAGGTTTACGTTTAGGGAATTCCCCAGGCATCAACGTTTTTTTAAATATTTTCTTCCTATTTTTTTTTATGTTTGCGGAATCGGCTGCCCAGTGGTCAAGAGTATTCTAACACCCTTCAGAGCTCAGCAGCTCAGGTGGCCCTACCTTTTTGCTCAGGCTTAGGAAGTGATAGGTCGTAGGCTCGAGGCCAGGCCCAGGACTGAGGCTACGTTCAGGAATAGGGCCAGGGAGGATGTAGGAGCTAGGAGCAGGTTGAGAACAAGGAAATCCGAGTTTGTTTTGGCCGGATCTGGCCGAGATTGACTTTAGATTTTTCTTTTTTTTCCCGAGTTTGGGTTTTGGATTTTGGAATTATTTATTTATTTATTTATTTATTTATTTCACTTTCAGGTCAGCGCCAGATTCTTGGTTCACTTCCGGGTTAAGGTTAGGGTTAGGGTTAGGCTTAGGGTTAGGGATAGGTTTTGGGTTAGGGTTAGGGTTCGGATTAGGGATAGGATTAGGGTCAGGGTCAGGGTCAGGGTTAGGGTTAGGGTTAGGGTTCCGCTTAGGGTTAGGTTTGGGGTTAGGGTTAGTGTTAGGGTCAGGGTCAGGGTCAGGGTCAGGTTCAGTGTCAGTGTCAGGGTCAGGGTCAGGGTCAGGGTCAGGGTCAGTGTTCGGGTTCGGGTTAGGGTTAGGGTTAGGTTTAGGGTTAGGGTTAGGGTAAGGTTTCGGGTTAGGGTTAGGGTTCTGGTTAGGTTTAGGGTTAGGGTCAGGGTTAGGGTTAGGGTTAGGGTTAGGGTTAGGGTTAGGGTTAGGATTAGGGTCAGGGTCAGGGTCAGGGTCAGGGTTAGGGTTAGGGTTAGGTTTAGGGTCAGGGTCAGGGTCAGGTTCAGGGTCAGGGTTAGGGTTAGGGTTAGGGTTAGGGTTAGGGTTAGGTTTATGTTTAGGGAATTCCCCAGGCATCAAAGTTTTTTTAAATATTTTTTTCCTATTTTTTTTTATGTTTGCGGAATCGGCTGCCCAGTGGTCAAGAGTATTCTAACACCCTTCAGAGCTCAGCAGCTCAGGTGGCGCTACCTTTTTACTCAGGCTTAGGAAGTGATAGGTCGTAGGTTCGAGGCCAGGCTCAGGACTGAAGCTAGGTTCAGAAAAAGGGCCAGGGAGGAGGCGGGAGCTAGGAGCAGTTTGAGAACAAGGAAATCCGAGATTGTTTTGGCCGGATCTGGCCGAGATTGACTTTAGATTTTTTTTTCCCGAATTTGGGTTTTGGATTTTGGAATTATTTATTTATTTATTTATTTATTTATTTATTTATTTCACTTCCGGGTCAGCGCAAGATTCTTGGTTCACTTCCGGATTAGGGTTAGGGTTCGGGTTAGGGTTCGTGTTAGGGTTAGGGTTAGGGTAAGGTTTACGGTTAGGTTTCGTGTTAGGGTTAGGGTTAGGTTTAGGTTTAGGGTTAGGGTTAGGGTTAGGGTTAGGGTCAGGGTCAGGGTAAGGGTCAGGGTCAGGGTTAGGTTTAGGGTTAGGGTTAGGGTTAGGGGTCGGGGTAGGGTTAGGGTTAGGGTTAGGGTCAGGGTCAGGGTCAGTGTCAGGGTCAGGGTCAGGGTAATGGTCAGTGTCAGGTTTTGGGTTAGGGTTAGTGTTAGGGTCAGGTTCAGTGTCAGGGTCAGGGTCAGGGTCAGGTTCAGGGTCAGGGTTGGGGTTAGGGTTAGGGTTAGGGTTAGGGTTAGATTTAGGGTTAGGGAATTCCCCAGTTATCAACGTTTTTTCAAATATTTTTTTCCTATTTTTTTTTATGTTTGCGAAATCGGCCGCCCAGTGGTCAAGAGTATTCTAACACCCTTCAGAGCTCAGAAGCTCAGGTGGCGCTACCGTTTTGCTCAGGCTTAGGAAGCGATAGGTCGTAGCGTTAAGGTTTGGGTTGGGTTGTGTTTAGGGATAGGGTTATGTTTATGGTTTCCGTTAGGGTTACGGTTAGGTTTAGGGTTAGGATTAGACTTAGTGTTAGTGTTTGGTTTTGGGATAGGGTTAGGGTTTCGGTTAGGGTTAGGTTTAGGATTAATGTTTGGGTTAGGGTTAGGGTTAGGGTTAGGGTTAGGGTTTGGATTAGGGTTAGAGTTAGGTTTAGGGTTAGGGTTTGGGTTAGGGTTAGGGTTAGTGATAGGTTTAGAGTTAGGGTTAGGGTTAGGGGTAGTGGTAGGAAGGGTTAGTGTTGGTTTTCGATGACGGTTAGGGTGAGAATTAGGGTTAGTGTTTGAGTTTGGTTTAGTATTTGGGTTGGGCTTAGGGTTTGGATTAGGGTTAGGGTTAGGGTTAGGTTAACAGTTAGGGTTTGGGTTAGGGTTAGGGTTAGGGTTAGGGTTAGGGTTTGGATTTTGGTTAAGGTTAAGGTTAGGGTTAGGGTTTGTGTTAGGGTTAGGATTAGGGTTAGGGTTTGGGTTAGGGTTAGGTTTATTGTTAGGGTTTGGTTTAGGGTTAGCTTTAGGTTTAATGTTTGGGTTAGGGTTAGGGTTAGGGTTAGGGTTAGGGTTTGGGTTAGTGTTAGGTTTAGGGTTAGGGTTAGGGTTAGGGTTAGGGTTAGGGTTAGTGTTACGGTTAAGGTTTGGGTTAGGGTTAGGTTTAGGGTTATGGATTGAGTTTCTGTTTGGGTTAGTGTTAGGCTTTGTGTTAGGGTTAGGTTTAGGGTTAGGGTTTGTTCTAGGGTTAAGTTAAGGGTTAGGGTTTGGGTTAGGGTTAGGGTTAGGTTTAGGGTTAATGTTTGGGTTATGGTTAGGGTTAGGGTTTGGTTTAGGGTTAGGGTTAGGGTTAGGGTTTGGGTTAGGGTTAGGTTTAGGGTTAATGTTTGGGTTAGGATTAGGGTTAGGGTTAGGGTTAGGGTTAGGGTTAGTGTTTGGGTTAGGGTTAGGGTTAGGGTTAGGATTAGGTTTTGTGTTAGGGTTAGGTTTAGGGTTAGGGTTTGGGTTATGGTTAGGTTTAGGGTTAGGTTTTGGGTTAGGGTTAAGTTTAGGGTTAGGGTTTGTGTTACGTTTAGGTTTAGGGTTAATATTTGTGTTAGAGTTATTGTAAGGGTTAGGGTTAGGGTTATGGTTATGGTTTGGTTAGGGTTAGGGTTAGGATTAGGTTTTTGTTTAGGGTTAGGTTTTGGTTAGGGTTTTGGTTAGGGTTAGGTTTAGGGTTAATATTTGGGTTGGGTTAGTGTTAGGGTTAGGGTTACGGTTAGATTTAGGGTTAGGGTTAGGGTTAGTGTTAGATTAGGGTTTGGGTTTGGGTTAGGGTTAGTGTTAGGGTTAGGTTTAGGGTTTAGGGTGAGTGTTTGCGATAAGGTTAGGATTTGGGTTAGGGATAGGGTTAGGATTAGTGTTAGGTTTAGTGTTAGGGTTAGGATTAGCGATTGGATTAGGGTTAGGGTTAGGGTGTGCTTTTGGTTTAGGGTTAGGTTTAGGATTAGGGTTAGGTTTAGGGATAGAGTTATGGTTTGTGTTCTGGTTATGGTTATGGTTTCGGTTAGGGTTAGGGTTAGGGTTAGGGTTAGGGTTTGGGTTTGGGTTAGGGGTAGGGAAAGGGTTATATGTAGTGTTAGGTTTTGATTTGCGTTAAGATTAGGGTTAGGGTTAGGGATACGGTTTGGGTTAGGGTTAGGGTTAGGGTTAGGGTTTGGGTTAGGGTTAGGTTTAGGGTTAGGGTTTGCGTTTGGGTTAGGGTTAGGGTTAGAGTTAGGGTTTGGGTTAGGGTTAGGGTTAGCGTTAGGGTTTGGGTTAGGGTTAGGGTTAGGGTTAGGGTTATGGTTAGTGTTAAGGTTTGGTTTGCGTTAGGATTAGGGTTAGGGTTAGGGTTAGGGTTAGGGATAGGGTTTGGGTTAGGGTTAGGGTTAGGTTTAGGGTTTGGGTTAGGGTTAGGTTTAGGGTTTGGGTTAGGGTTAGGGTTAGGGTTAGGGTTTGTGTTAGGGTTAGGGTTAGGGTTAGGGTTATAGTCAGGGTTTGGGTTAGGGTTAGGGTTACGATTAGGTTCATGGTTTGGGTGAAGGTTACGGTAAGGTCTTGGGTTTGGGTTGGGATGTGTGTTAGGGTTAGGGTTAGGGTTTGAGTTAGCATTAGGGTTAGGGTTTGGGTTATTGTTAGGGTTAGGGTTAGGTTAGGGTTTGGGTTAGGGTTAGGGTTAGGGTTAGAGTTATCGTTTGGGTTAGGGTTAGGGTTAAGGTTTAGGTTAGGGTTACTGTTAGTGTCAGGGTTTGGGTTAGGGTTAGGGTTAGGGTCAGGTTTAGGGTTAAGGTTTGGGTTGGTTGTGTTTAGGGATAGGGTTATGTTTGTGGGTTCCGTTAGGGTTAGAGTTAGGTTTAGGGTTAGGATTAGACTTAGGGTTAGTGTTTGGTTTTGGGATAGGTTTAGGGTTTGGGTTAGGGTTAGGTTTATGTTTAGGGTTTGTGTTAGGGTTAGGTTTAGGGTTAATGTTTGGGTTAGGGTTAGGCTTAGTGTTAGGGTTAGGGTTAGTGTTTGGGTTAGGGTTAGGGTTAGGGTTAGGTTAAGGGTTAGGGTTAGGGTTAGGTTTTGTGTTAGGGTTAGGTTTAGGGTTAGGGTTTGGGTTAGAGTTAGGGTTACGGTTAGGGTATGGGTTAGGGTTAGGGTTAGGTTTAGGATTTGGGTTTAGGTTAGGGTTAGGGTTAGGGTTAGGGTTAGGTTTTGTGTTAGGGTTAGGGTTACGGTTATGGTTTGGTTCGGGTTAGGGTTAGGGTTAAGTTTTGGTTTAGGGTTAGGTTTTGGTTAGGGTCTGGGTTAGGGTTAGGTTTAGGGTTAATATTTGGGTTAGGGTTAGTGTTAGGGTTAGGGATAGGGTTAGGGTTAGGGTTACGGTTAGAGTTTGGGTTAGGGTTAGGTTTAGGGTTAGTAGAGGTAGGCGTTGTAGTAGAGGTCCTATATGTGCAGGGCCTGGGCAGGTCCAGCAGGACACACCACCTTCTTCCCTCCTCCTCCCATCGTCTCCTGGCTGCTTCTTTTTGTCAAACACTAGAACTTTGACCTAAAGTCAACTAAATCTCTCCAAACTGGTCACCCAAACACTAGAGCCTACCATCAAGAAACTTCTGTGTTTCAGCAACTCATCTGAGAGGGCTTTGTCACCTAGCAACACCCTAAACAATGCTTTGCCAGGTCACTGCCTCTTGGAGTTCCAGAATCTTAGTCCAAGATTCTGTGACCTCAGCACTCCTGCCCACATCAGACACCAATGACAGGAGACTGACTAATAGCACTCAGCACAAACTTGCAAAGCTCTGCCTGTCTATCATAGCTTCAGAGCAGGTGCTCCTCCTCTAGTCAAGTCATGCCAAGGTTGCTTCCCAGTCCTGCAGCTCTTGCCAGGATTGCACGTGTTTACTTAAATAACCAACCTCATTCTTTCTAGAATTTACCATATTATTGATATTGGATTCTTAAGTACTATAAGCTACATTTGAATCAGAAAACTACTTTGGACATCGTTTTCTATGAGGGAAAATATTTTCCTTTTTCATTGTTGATGAATCCAATCTTTGCTCTTAAAAAAGTACAACTCAACTCTTGGGGGTGAGGCAGGAGGATTATCAGTTCAAGGCTACCCTGGGATTAGGGTATGGGTTATGGTTATGGTTATGGTTAGGGTTAGGGTTAGAATTAGGGTTAGGGTTAGGTTTAGGGTTAGGGTTAGGGTTAGTGTTTGGGTTAGGGTTAGGTTTAGTTTTAGGGTTACGATTAGGATTAGGGTTATGGTTTGGGTTAGGGTTGGGGTTAGGAATAGGGTTAGAGTTAGGGTTTGTATTAGAGTTAGGGTTAGGGTTAGAGTTTGAGTTAGGGTTAGGGTTAGGTTGAGGGTTTCCGTTTGGGTTAGGGTGAGTGTTAGGGTTAGGTTTAGGGTTAGTGTTAGGATAAGGGTTTGGGTTTGGGTTAGGGTTAGTGTTAGGGTTAGGGTTAGGGTTTAGGTTAGGTTTAGGGTGAGTGTTTGCGAAAAGGTTAGGATTTGGATTAGGGATAGGATTAGGATTAGTGTTAGGGTTAGGACTAGCGTTTGGATTAGCGTTAGGGTTAGGGTGTGCGTTTGGTTTAGGGTTAGGTTTGGGATTAGGGTTAGGTTTAGGGATAGAGTTATGGTTTGTGTTCTGGTTATGGTTAGGGTTTCGGTTAGGGTTAGGGTTAGGGTTAGGGTTTGGGTTAGGGATAGGGTTTGGGTTAGGGTTAGTGTTAGGGTTAGGGTTTGGGTTTGGGTTAGGTTTAGGGTTAGGGTTAGGGTTTGGGTTTGGGTTAGGGTTAGGGTTAGAGATAGGGTTTGGGATAGGGTTAGGGTTAGTGTTAGGGTTTGGGTTAGGGTTAGGGTTAGGGTTAGGGTTAGGGTTAGCGTTTGTGTTAGGGTTAGGGTTAGGGTTAGGGTTAGGCTTAGGGTTAGGGTCAGGGTTTGGGTTAGGCTTAGGGTTACGATTAGGTTCATGGTTTGGGTGAAGTTTACGGTAAGGTTTTGGGTTTGGGTTGGGGTGTGGGTTAGGGTTAGGGTTAGGGTTTGATTTAGCGTTAGGGTTAGGGTTTGGGTTATTGTTAGGGTTAGGGTTAGGTTAGGGTTTGGGTTTGGGTTAGGGTTAGGGTTAGAGTTAGGGTTTGGGTTAGGGTTAGGGTTAAGGTTTAGGTTAGGGTTACTGTTAGTGTCAGGGTTTGGGTTAGGGTTAGGGTTAGGGTTAGGGTTTAGGTTAGGTTTATGTTCAGGTTTAGTGTTCGGTTTTAGGGTTAGGGTTAGGGTCAGGTTTATTGTTAAGGTTTGGGTTGGGTTGTGTTTAGGGATAGGCTTATGTTTATGGGTTCCGTTAGGGTTAGGGTTAGGTTAATGGTTGGGATTAGGCCTAGGGTTAGGGATAGGGTTATGGCTGGTGTTAGGGTTAGGTTTAGGATTAGGCGTTGGGTTAGGGTTAGGTTTAGGGTTAATGTTTGGGCTAGGGTTAGGGTTAGGGTTAGGTTTAGTGTTTGGGTTAGGGTTAGGGTTTGGTTTAGGGTTAGGTTTAAGGTTAGGGTTTGTGTTACGGTTAGGTTTAGGGTTAATATTTGTGTTAGAGTTATTGTAAGGGTTAGGGTTAGGGTTACGGTTATGTTTTGGTTAGGGTTAGGGTTAGGGTTAGGTTTTGGTTTAGGGTTAGGTTTTGGTTAGGGTTTTCGTTAGGGTTAGGTTTAGGGTTAGTATTTGGGTTAGGGTTAGTGTTAGGGTTAGGGATAGGGTTAGGTTTAGGGTTACGGTGAGAGTTTGAGTTAGGGTTAGGGTTAGGGTTAATGTTAGTGTTAGGGTTAGGGTTTGGGTTTGGGTTAGGGTTAGGGTTAGGGTTAGGGTTTGTGTTAGTTTTAGGTTTAGGGTTAGGGTTTGGGTTTGGGTTAGGTTTAGGGTTAGGGTTTGGGTTAGGGTTAGGGTTAGGTATAGGGTTAATGATTGGGTTAGGGTTAGGGTTAAGGTTTGGGTTAGGGTTGTGTTTAGGGATAGGGTTTGGGTTTGGGTTAGGTTTAGGGTTAGGGTTAGGGTTAGGGTTTAGGTTAGGTTTATGTTCAGGTTTAGTGTTCGGTTTTAGGGTTAGGGTTAGGTTCAGGTTTAGGGTTAAGGTTTGGGTTGGGTTGTGTTTAGGGATAGGGTTAATTTTATGGGTTCCTTTAGGGTTAGGGTTAGGTTTAGGGTTAGGATTAGACTTTGGGTTAGTGTTTGGTTTTGGGATATGGTTAGGGTTTGGGTTAGGGTTAGTTTTAGGGTTAGGGTTTGGGTTAGGTTTAGGTTTAGGGTTAATGTTTGGGTTAGGGTTAGCGTTAGGGTAAGGGTTAGGGTTAGGGTTAGTGTTTGGGTTAGGGTTAGGGTTAGGGTTAGGGTTAGGGTTAGGTTTTGTCTTAGGGTTAGGTTTAGGGTTAGGGTTTGGGTTAGGGTTAGTTTTAGGGTTAGGGTTTGTGTTACGGTTAGGTTTAGGGTTAATATTTGTGTTAGAGTTATTGTAAGGGTTAGGGTTAGTGTTACGGTTATGGTTTAGGGTTAGGTTTTGGTTAGGGTTTGGGTTAGGGTTAGGTTTAGGGTTAATATTTGGATTAGGGTTAGTGTTAGGGTTAGGGATAGGGTTAGGGTTAGGGTTACGGTTAGAGTTTGGGTTAGGGTTAGGGTTAGGGTTAGTGTTAGTAGAGGTAGGCGTTGTAGTAGAGGTCCCATATGTGCAGGGCCTGGGCAGGTCCAGCAGGACACAGCACCTTCTCCCTTCCTCCTCCCATCTTCTCCTGGATGCTTCTTTTTGTCAAACCCTAGAACTTTGACCTAAATTCAACTAAATCTCTCCAAACTGGTCACCCAAACACTAGAGCCTACCATCATGAAACCTCTGTGTTTCAGCAACTCATCTGAGAGGGCTTTGTCACCTAGCAACACCCTAAACAATGCTTTGCCAGGTCACTGCCTCTTGGAGTTCCAGAATCTTAGTCCAAGATTCTGTGACCTCAGCACTCCTGCCCACATCAGACACCAATGACAGGAGACTGACCAATAGCACTCAGCACAAACTTGCAAAGCTCTGCCTGTCTATCATAGCTTCAGAGCAGGTGCTCCTCCTCTGGTCAAGTCATGCCAAGGTTGCTTCCCAGTCCTGCAGCTCTTGCCAGGATTGCACGTGTTTACATAAATAACCAACCTCATTCTTTCTAGAAATTACCATATTATTGATATTGGATTCTTAAGTACTATAAGCTACATTTGAATCAGAAAACTACTTTGGACATCGTTTTCTATGAGGGAAAATATTTTCCTTTTTCATTGTTGATGAATCCAATCTTTGCTCTTAAAAAAGTACAACTCAACTCTTGGGGGAGAGGCAGGAGGATTATCAGTTCAAGGCTACCCTGGGATTAGGGTATGGGTTATGGTTAGGGTTAGGGTTAGAATTAGGGTTAGGGTTAGGTTTAGGGTTAGGGTTAGGGTTAGGGTTAGTGTTTCGGTTAGGGTTAGGTTTAGTTTTAGGGTTACGATTAAGATTAGGGTTATGTTTTGGGTTAGGGTTGGGGTTAGGATTAGGGTTAGGGTTAGGGTTTGTATTAGAGTTAGGGTTAGGGTTAGGGTTTGAGTTAGGGTTCGGGTTAGGTTTAGGGTTTCCGTTTGTTTTAGTGTGAATGTTAGGGTTAGTGTTAGGATTAGGGTTTGGGTTTGGGTTAGGGTTAGTGTTAGGGTTAGGGTTAGGGTTTAGGTTAGGTTTAGGGTGAGTGTTTGCGATAAGGTTAGGATTTGGGTTAGGGATAGGGTTAGGATTAGTGTTAGGGTTAGGGTTAGGGTTAGGATTACCGTTTGGATTAGGGTTAGGGTTAGAGTGTTCGTTTGGTTTAGGGTTAGGTTTAGGATTAGGGTTAGGTTTAGGGATAGAGTTATGTTTTGTGTTCTGGTTATGGTTAGGGTTTCGTTTAGGGTTAGGGTTAGGGTTAGGGTTTGGGTTTGGGTTAGGGTTGGGGTTAGGGTTATGGTTAGTGTTAGGGTTTGGTTTGCGTTAGGATTAGGGTTAGGGTTAGGGTTAGGGTTAGGGATAGGGTTTGGGTTAGGGTTAGGGTTAGGGTTAGGGTTTGGGTTAGGGTTAGGGTTAGAGTTAGGGTTTGGGTTAGGGTTAGGGTTAGTGTTAGGATTTGGATTAGGATTAGGGTTAGGGTTAGGGTCAGTGTTAGGATTTGTGTTAGGGTTAGAGTTAGGGTTAGGATAATGGTCAGGGTTTGGGTTAGAGTTAGGGTTACGATTAGGATCATGGTTTGGGTGAAGGTTACGGTAAGGCTTTGGGTTTGGGTGGGCGTGTGGGTTAGGGTTAGGCTTAGGGTTTGAGTTAGCATTAGGGTTAGGGTTTGGGTTATTGTTAGGGTTAGGGTTAGGTTAGTGTTTGGGTTTGGGTTAGGGTTAGGGTTAGAGTTATCGTTTGGGTTAGGGTTAGGGTTAAGGTTTAGGTTACGGTTACGGTTAGTGTCAGGGTTTGGGTTAGGGTTAGGGTTAGGGTTAGGGTTTGGTTTAGGTTTATGCTCAGGTTTAGTGTTCGGTTTTAGGGTTAGGGTTAGGGTCAGGTTTAGGGTTAAGGTTTGGGTTGTGTTGTGTTTAGGGTTCGGGTTATGTTTATGGGTTCCTTTAGGGTTAGGGTTAGGTTTAGGGTTAGGATTAGACTTAGGGTTAGTGTTTGGTTTTGGGATAGGCTTAGGGTTTGGGTTAGGGTTAGGTTTAGGGTTAATGTTTGGGTTAGGGTTAGGGTTAGGGTTAGGGTTAGGTATAGGGTTTGGGTTAGGGTTAGGTTTAGGGTTAGGGTTTGGGTTAGGGTTAGGTTTAGGGTTAGGGTTTGGGTTTGGGTTAGGGTTAGGGTTACAGTTAGGGTTTAGTTTAGGGTTAGGGTGAGTGTTAGGGTTTGGGTTAGGGTTAGGGTTAGGTTTATGGTTAGGGTTAGCGTTAGGATTTGTGTTAGGGTTAGGGTTAGGGTTAGGGTTATGGTCAGGGTTTGGGTTAGGGTTAGGGTTACGATTAGGTTCATGGTTTGGGTGAAGGTTACGGTAAGGTTTTGGGTTTGGGTTGGGGTGTGGGTTAGGGTTAGGGTTAGGGTTTGAGTTAGCATTAGGGTTAGGGTTTGGGTTATTGTTAGGGTTAGGGTTAGGTTAGTGTTTGGGTTTGGGTTAGGGTTAGGGTTAGAGTTATCGTTTGGGTTAGGATTAGGGTTAAGGTTTAGGTTACGGTTACGGTTAGTGTCAGGGTTTGGGTTAGGGTTAGGGTTAGGGGTAGGGTTAGGGCTAGGGTTTGGGTTAGATTTATGTTCAGGTTTAGTGTTCGGTTTTAGGGTTAGGGTTAGGGTTAGGTTTAGGGTTAAGTTTTGGGTGGGTTGTGTTTAGGGATAGGGTTATGTTTATGGGTTCCGTTAGGGTTAATGTTAGATTTAGGGTTAGGATTAGGCTTAGGGTTAGTGTTTGGGTTTGGGATAGGGTTATGGTTTGTGTTAGGGTTAGGTTTAGTGTTAGGGTTTGGGTTAGGGTTAGGTTTAGTGTTAATGTTTGGGTTAGGGTTAGGGTTAGGGTTAGGTGTAGGGTTAGGGTTAGTGTTTGGGTTAAGGTTAGGGTTAGGGTTAGGGTTAGGGTTAGGGTTACGGTAAGTGTATGGTTTAGGGTTAGGGTTAGAGTTAGGATTTGGGTTTAGATTACGGTTAGGGTTAGGGTTAGGGTTAGGTTTTGGTTTAGGGTTAGGTTTTGGTTAGGGTTTGTGTTAGGGTTAGGTTTAGGGTTAATATTTGGGTTAGGGTTAGTGTTAGGGTTAGGTTTAGGGTTAGGGATTGGGTTAGGGTTATGTTTAGGGTTAGGGTTTGGGTTAGGGTTAGGTTTAGTTTTAATGTTTGGGTTAGGGTTAGGGTTAGGGTTAGGGTTTGGGTTAGGGTTAGGGTTAGGGTTAGGGTTAGGGTTAGGGTTAGGTTTAGGGTTTGGGTTAGGGTTAAGTTTAGGTTTAGAGTTTGTGTTAGGGTTAGGTTTAGCGTTAATGTTTGGCTTAGATTTGGGTTAGGGATAGGGTTAGGGTTAGAGTTAGGGTTAGGTTTTGGGTTAGGGTTAGGGTTAGGGTGAGGATTGTGTTTGGGTTTTGGTGAGGGTTAGGGTTAGCGTTAGGGTTAGTGTTTGGATTAGGGTTTGGGTTTGGGTTAGCGTTAGGGTTTGTGTTAGAGTTAGGTTTAGGGTTAGGGTTTGGGCTAGGCTTAGGTTTAGGGCTAGGGTTTGGGTTAGGGTTAGGTTTAGGGTTAACGTTTGGGTTAGGGTTAGGGTTAGGGTTAGGCTTAGGGTTTGGGTTAGGGTTAGAGTTAGGTTTAGGGTTAGGGTTTGGGTTAGTGTTAGGGTTAGTGTTAGGTTTAGAGTTAGGGTTAGGGTTAGGGTTAGGGGTAGAGGTAGTTTTTGCGTTTGTGTTAGGTTTACGTTTAGGTTTATGGTTAGGGTTAGGGATAGGGTTAGGGTTTGGTTTAGGGTTAAGTTTTGTGTTAGGGTTAGGGTATGGGTTGTGTTAGGGTTAGGGTTAGGATTAGGGTTAGGGTTAGTGTCAGGGTTAAGGTTTGGGTTTGGTTTAGTTTTAAGGTTAGGTTTTGGGATAGTGTTATGGTTTAGGGAAGGGATAGTGTTAGGTTTTTGATTAGGGTTAGGGTGAGAATTAGGGTTAGTGTTTGAGTTTGGTTTAGGATTAGGTTTGATGTTAGGGTTAGTGTAAGGGTTAGGATTTGGTTTGGTTAGCGTTAGGGTTTTGGTTGGGGTTAAGGTTTGGATAAGGGTTAGGGTTAGGATTAGGTTAACAGTTAGGGTTTGGGTCAGGGTTAGGGTTAGGGTTAGGGTTAGGGTTTGGATTTTGGTTAAGGTTAAGTTTAGGGTTAGGGTTTGTGTTAGTGTTAGGATTAGGGTTAGGGTTTGGGCTATGGTTAAGTTAAGGGTTAGGGTTTGGGTTAGGGTTAGGTTTAGGTTTAGGGTTTGGGCTAGGGTTAAGTTAAGGGTTAGCGTTTGGTTTAGGGTTAGGGTTAGGTTTAGGGTTAATGTTTGGGTTATGGTTATGGTTAGGGTTTGGTTTAGGGTTAGGGTTAGGGTTTGGGTTAGGGTTAGGTTTAGGGTTAATGTTTGGGTTAGGGTTAGGGTTAGGGTTAGGGTTAGGGTTAGTGTTTGGGTTAGGGTTAGGGTTAGGGTTAGGGCTAGGTTTTGTGTTAGGGTTTGGTTTAGGGTTAGGGTTTGGGTTATGGTTAGGTTTAGGGTTAGGGTTTGGGTTAGGGTTAGGTTTAGGGTTAGGGTTTGTGTTACGGTTAGGTTTAGGGTTAATATTTGTGTTAGAGTTTTTGTAAGGGTTAGGGTTAGGGTTACGGTTATGGTTTGGTTAGGGTTAGGGTTAGGGTTAGGTTTTGGTTTAGGGTTAGGTTTTGGTTAGGGTTTTGGTTAGGGTTAGGTTTAGGGTTAATATTTGGCTTAGGGTTAGTGTTAGGGTTAGGGATAGGGTTAGGGTTAGGGTTACGGTTAGAGTTTGGGTTAGGGTTAGGGTTAGGGTTAGTAGAGGTAGGCATTGTAGTAGAGGTCCTATATGTGCAGGGCCTGGGCAGGTCCAGCAGGACACAGCACCTTCTCCCCTCCTCCTCCCATCTTCTCCTGGCTGCTTCTTTTTCTCAAACACTAGAACTTTGACCTAAAGTCAACTAAATCTCTCCAAACTGGTCACCCAAACACTAGAGCCTACCATCAAGAAACCTCTGTGCTTCAGCAACTCATCTGAGAGGGCTTTGTCACCTAGCAACACCCTAAACAATGCTTTGCCAGGTCACTGCCTCTTGGAGTTCCAGAATCTTAGTCCAAGATTCTGTGACCTCAGCACTCCTGCCCACATGAGACACCAATGACAGGAGACTGACCAATAGCACTCAGCACAAACTTGCAAAGCTCTGCCTGTCTATCATAGCTTCAGAGCAGGTGCTCCTCCTCTGGTCAAGTCATGCCAAGGTTGCTTCCCAGTCCTGCAGCTCTTGCCAGGATTGCACGTGTTTACATAAATAACCAACCTCATTCTTTCTAGAAATTACCATATTATTGATATTGGATTCTTAAGTACTATAAGCTACATTTGAATCAGAAAACTACTTTGGACATCGTTTTCTATGAGGGAAAATATTTTCATTGTTGATGAATCCAATCTTTGCTCTTAAAAAAGTACAACTCAACTCTTGGGGGTGAGGCAGGAGGATTATCAGTTCAAGACTACCCTGGGATTAGGGTATGGGTTATGGTTATGGTTATGGTTAGGGTTAGGGTTAGAATTAGGGTTAGGGTTAGGGTTAGGTTTAGGGTTAGCGTTAGGGTTAGTGTTTGGGTTAGGGTTAGGTTTAGTTTTAGGGTCACGATTAGGATTAGGGTTATGGTTTGTGTTAGGATTGGGGTTAGGATTAGGGTTTGGGTTAGGGTTTGTATTAGAGTTAGGGTTAGGGTTAGGGTTTGAGTTAGGGTTAGGGTTAGGTTTAGGGTTTCCGTTTGGGTTAGGGTGAGTGTTAGGGTTAGGGTTAGGGTTAGTGTTAGGATTAGGGTTTGGGTATGGGTTAGGGTTAGTGTTAGTGTTAGGGTTAGGGTTTAGGTTAGGTTTAGAGTGAGTGTTAGCGATAAGGTTAGGATTTGGGTTAGGGATAGGGTTAGGATTAGTGTTAGGGTTAGGGTTAGGGCTAGGATTAGCGTTTGGATTAGGGTTAGGGATAGGGTTTGGGTTAGGGTTAGGGTTAGGGTTAGGGTTAGGGTTTATGTTAGGGTTAGGTTTAGGGTTAGGATTTGGGTTTGGGTTATGGTTAGGGTTAGAGTTAGGGTTTGGGTTAGGGTTAGGGTTAGTGTTAGGGTTTGGGTTAGGGTTAGGGTTAGGGTTAGGGTTAGGGTTAGGTTTAGGGTTAGGATTAGCGATTGAATTAGGGTTAGGGTTAGGTTTAGGATTAGGGTTAGGTTTAGGGATAGAGTTAGGGTTTGTGTTCTGGTTATGGTTAGGGTTTCGGTTAGGGTTAGGGTTAGGGTTAGGGTTTGGGTTTGGGTTAGGTTTAGGGTTAGGGTTATGGGTAGTGTTAGGGTTTCGTTTGCGTTAGGATTAGGGTTAGATTTAGGGTTAGGTTGAGGGATCGGGTTTGGGTTAGGGTTAGGGTTAGGGTTAGGGTTTGCGTTAGGGTTAGGTTTAGAGTTAGGGTTTGCGTTTGGGTTAGGCTTAGGGTTAGAGTTAGGGTTTGGGTTAGGGTTATGGTTAGTGTCAGGGTTTGGGTTAGTGTTAGGGTTAGGGTTAGGGTTATGGTTAGTGTTAAGGTTTGGTTTGCGTTAGGATTAGGGTTGGGGTTAGGGTTAGGGTTAGGGTTAGGGTTAGGGTTAGAATTAGGGTTAGGGTTAGGGTTAGTGTTAGGGTTAGGGTTAGTGTTTGGGTTAGGGTTAGGTTTAGTTTTAGTGTTACGATTAGGATTAGGGTTATGGTTTGGGTTAGGGATGAGGTTAGGATTAGGGTTAGGGTTAGGGTTTGTATTAGAGTTAGGATTAGGGTTAGGGTTTGAGTTAGGGTTAGGGTTAGGTTTAGAGTTTCCGTTTGGGTTAGGGTGAGTGTTAGGGTTAGGGTTAGGGTTAGTGTTAGGATTAGGATTTGGGTTTGGGTTAGGGTTAGCGTTAGGGTTAGGGTTAGGGTTTAGGTTAGGTTTAGGGTGAGTGTTTGCGATAAGGTTAGGATTTGGGTTAGGGTTAGAGTTAGGATTAGTGTTAGGGTTAGGGTTAGGGTTAGGATTAGCGTTTGGATTAGGGTTAGGGTTAGGGTGTGCATTTGGTTTAGGGTTAGGTTTAAGATTAGGGTTAGGTTTAGGGATAGAGTTATGGTTTGTTTTCTGGTTATGGTTAGGGTTTCGGTTAGGGTTGGGGTTAGGGTTATGATCAGGGTTTGGGTTAGGGTTTGTGTTAGGGTTAGGGTTAGGGTTAGGGTTATGGTCAGGGTTTGGGTTAGGGTTAGGGTTACGATTAGGTTCATGGTTTGGGTGAAGGTTACGGTTAGGTTTTGGGTTTGGGTTGGGATGTGGGTTAGGGTTAGGGTTAGGGATTGAGTTAGTGTTAGGGTTAGGGTTTGTGTTATTTTTAGGGTTAGGGTTAGGTTAGGGTTTGGGTTTGGGTTAGGGTTAGGTTTAGAGTTAGGGTTTGGGTTAGTGTTAGGGTTAGGGTTTAGGTTAGGGTTACTGTTAGTGTCAGGGTTTGGGTTAGGTTTAGGTTTAGGGTTAGGGTTTGGGTTAGGTTTATATTCAGGTTTAGTGTTCGGTTTTAGGGTTAGGGTTAGGGTCAGGTTTAGGGTTAAGTTTTGGGTTGGGTTGTGTTTAGGGATAGGGTTATGTTTATGGGTTCCGTTAGGGTTAGGGTTAGGTTTAGGGTTAGGGTTTGGGTTAGGGTTAGGGTTAGGGTTATGGTTAGTGTTAGGGTTTGGTTTGCGTTAGGATTAGGGTTAGGGTTAGGGTTAGGGTTAGGGATAGGGTTTGGGTTAGGGTTAGGGTTAGGGTTAGGGTTTGGGTTAGGGTTAGGGTTAGAGTTAGGGTTTGGGTTAGGGTTAGGGTTAGTGTTAGGGTTTGGGTTAGGGTTAGGGTTAGGGTTAGGGTTAGTGTTAGGTTTTGTGTTAGGGTTAGGGTTAGGGTTAGGGTTATGGTCAGGGTTTGGGTTAGAGTTAGGGTTACGATTAGGTTCATGGTTTGGGTGAAGGTTACGGTAAGGCTTTGGGTTTGGGTTGGCGTGTGGGTTAGGGTTAGGCTTAGGGTTTGAGTTAGCATTAGGGTTAGGGTTTGGGTTATTGTTAGGGTTAGGGTTAGGTTAGTGTTTGGGTTTGGGTTAGGGTTAGGGTTAGAGTTATCGTTTGGGTTAGGGTTAGGGTTAAGGTTTAGGTTACGGTTACGGTTAGTGTCAGGGTTTGGGTTAGGGTTAGGGTTAGGGTTAGGGTTTGGTTTAGGTTTATGCTCAGGTTTAGTGTTCGGTTTTAGGGTTAGGGTTAGGGTCAGGTTTAGGGTTAAGGTTTGGGTTGGGTTGTGTTTAGGGTTCGGGTTATGTTTATGGGTTCCTTTAGGGTTAGGGTTAGGTTTAGGGTTAGGATTAGACTTAGGGTTAGTGTTTGGTTTTGGGATAGGCTTAGGGTTTGGGTTAGGGTTAGGTTTAGGGTTAATGTTTGGGTTAGGGTTAGGGTTAGGGTTAGGGTTAGGTATAGGGTTTGGGTTAGGGTTAGGTTTAGGGTTAGGGTTTGGGTTAGGGTTAGGTTTAGGGTTAGGGTTTGGGTTTGGGTTAGGGTTAGGGTTAGAGTTAGGGTTTAGTTTAGGGTTAGGGTTAGTGTTAGGGTTTGGGTTAGGGTTAGGGTTAGGTTTATGGTTAGGGTTAGCGTTAGGATTTGTGTTAGGGTTAGGGTTAGGGTTAGGGTTATGGTCAGGGTTTGGGTTAGGGTTAGGGTTACGATTAGGTTCATGGTTTGGGTGAAGGTTACGGTAAGGTTTTGGGTTTGGGTTGGGGTGTGGGTTAGGGTTAGGGTTAGGGTTTGAGTTAGCATTAGGGTTAGGGTTTGGGTTATTGTTAGGGTTAGGGTTAGGTTAGTGTTTGGGTTTGGGTTAGGGTTAGGGTTAGAGTTATCGTTTGGGTTAGGATTAGGGTTAAGGTTTAGGTTACGGTTACGGTTAGTGTCAGGGTTTGGGTTAGGGTTAGGGTTAGGGTTAGGGTTAGGGTTAGGGTTTGGGTTAGATTTATGTTCAGGTTTAGTGTTCGGTTTTAGGGTTAGGGTTAGGGTTAGGTTTAGGGTTAAGTTTTGGGTGGGTTGTGTTTAGGGATAGGGTTATGTTTATGGGTTCCGTTAGGGTTAATGTTAGATTTAGGGTTAGGATTAGGCTTAGGGTTAGTGTTTGGGTTTGGGATAGGGTTATGGTTTGTGTTAGGGTTAGGTTTAGTGTTAGGGTTTGGGTTAGGGTTAGGTTTAGTGTTAATGTTTGGGTTAGGGTTAGGGTTAGGGTTAGGTGTAGGTTTAGGGTTAGTGTTTGGGTTAAGGTTAGGGTTAGGGTTAGGGTTAGGGTTAGGGTTACGGTTGGTGTATGGTTTAGGGTGAGGGTTAGGGGTAGGATTTGGGTTGAGATTACGGGTAGGGTGAGGGGTAGGGTTAGGTTTTGGTTTAGGGTTAGGTTTTGGTTAGGGTTTGTGTTAGGGTTAGGTTTAGGGTTAATATTTGGGTTAGGGTTAGTGTTAGGGTTAGGTTTAGGGTTAGGGATTGGGTTAGGGTTATGTTTAGGGTTAGGGTTTGGGTTAGGGTTAGGTTTAGTTTTAATGTTTGGGTTAGGGTTAGGGTTAGGGTTAGGGTTTGGGTTAGGGTTAGGGTTAGGGTTAGGGTTAGGGTTAGGTTTAGGGTTTGGGTTAGGGTTAAGTTTAGGTTTAGAGTTTGTGTTAGGGTTAGGTTTAGCGTTAATGTTTGGCTTAGATTTGGGTTAGGGATAGGGTTAGGGTTAGAGTTAGGGTTAGGTTTTGGGTTAGGGTTAGGGTTAGGGTGAGGATTGTGTTTGGGTTTTGGTGAGGGTTAGGGTTAGCGTTAGGGTTAGTGTTTGGATTAGGGTTTGGGTTTGGGTTAGCGTTAGGGTTTGTGTTAGAGTTAGGTTTAGGGTTAGGGTTTGGGCTAGGCTTAGGTTTAGGGCTAGGGTTTGGGTTAGGGTTAGGTTTAGGGTTAACGTTTGGGTTAGGGTTAGGGTTAGGGTTAGGCTTAGGGTTTGGGTTAGGGTTAGAGTTAGGTTTAGGGTTAGGGTTTGGGTTAGTGTTAGGGTTAGTGTTAGGTTTAGAGTTAGGGTTAGGGTTAGGGTTAGGGGTAGAGGTAGGGTTTGCGTTTGTGTTAGGGTTACGTTTAGGTTTATGGTTAGGGTTAGGGATAGGGTTAGGGTTTGGTTTAGGGTTAAGTTTTGTGTTAGGGTTAGGGTATGGGTTGTGTTAGGGTTAGGGTTAGGATTAGGGTTAGGGTTAGTGTCAGGGTTAAGGTTTGGGTTTGGTTTAGTTTTAAGGTTAGGTTTTGGGGTAGTGTTATGGTTTAGGGAAGGGATAGTGTTAGGTTTTTGATTAGGGTTAGGGTGAGAATTAGGGTTAGTGTTTGAGTTTGGTTTAGGATTAGGTTTGATGTTAGGGTTAGTGTAAGGGTTAGGATTTGGTTTGGTTAGCGTTAGGGTTTTGGTTGGGGTTAAGGTTTGGATTAGGGTTAGAGTTAGGATTAGGTTAACAGTTAGGGTTTGGGTCAGGGTTAGGGTTAGGGTTAGGGTTAGGGTTTGGATTTTGGTTAAGGTTAAGTTTAGGGTTAGGGTTTGTGTTAGTGTTAGGATTAGGGTTAGGGTTTGGGCTATGGTTAAGTTAAGGGTTAGGGTTTGGGTTAGGGTTAGGTTTAGGTTTAGGGTTTGGGCTAGGGTTAAGTTAAGGGTTAGGGTTTGGTTTAGGGTTAGGGTTAGGTTTAGGGTTAATGTTTGGGTTATGGTTATGGTTAGGGTTTGGTTTAGGGTTAGGGTTAGGGTTTGGGTTAGGGTTAGGTTTAGGGTTAATGTTTGGGTTAGGGTTAGGGTTAGGGTTAGGGTTAGGGTTAGTGTTTGGGTTAGGGTTAGGGTTAGGGTTAGGGTTAGGTTTTGTGTTAGGGTTAGGTTTAGGGTTAGGGTTTGGGTTATGGTTAGGTTTAGGGTTAGGGTTTGGGTTAGGGTTAGGTTTAGGGTTAGGGTTTGTGTTACGGTTAGGTTTAGGGTTAATATTTGTGTTAGAGTTTTTGTAAGGGTTAGGGTTAGGTTTACGGTTATGGTTTGGTTAGGGTTGGGGTTAGGGTTAGGTTTTGGTTTAGGGTTAGGTTTTGGTTAGGGTTTTGGTTAGGGTTAGGTTTAGGGTTAATATTTGGCTTAGGGTTAGTGTTAGGGTTAGGGATAGGGTTAGGGTTAGGGTTACGGTTAGAGTTTGGGTTAGGGTTAGGGTTAGGGTTAGTAGAGGTAGGCATTGTAGTAGAGGTCCTATATGTGCAGGGCCTGGGCAGGTCCAGCAGGACACAGCACCTTCTCCCCTCCTCCTCCCATCTTCTCCTGGCTGCTTCTTTTTCTCAAACACTAGAACTTTGACCTAAAGTCAACTAAATCTCTCCAAACTGGTCACCCAAACACTAGAGCCTACCATCAAGAAACCTCTGTGCTTCAGCAACTCATCTGAGAGGGCTTTGTCACCTAGCAACACCCTAAACAATGCTTTGCCAGGTCACTGCCTCTTGGAGTTCCAGAATCTTAGTCCAAGATTCTGTGACCTCAGCACTCCTGCCCACATGAGACACCAATGACAGGAGACTGACCAATAGCACTCAGCACAAACTTGCAAAGCTCTGCCTGTCTATCATAGCTTCAGAGCAGGTGCTCCTCCTCTGGTCAAGTCATGCCAAGGTTGCTTCCCAGTCCTGCAGCTCTTGCCAGGATTGCACGTGTTTACATAAATAACCAACCTCATTCTTTCTAGAAATTACCATATTATTGATATTGGATTCTTAAGTACTATAAGCTACATTTGAATCAGAAAACTACTTTGGACATCGTTTTCTATGAGGGAAAATATTTTCATTGTTGATGAATCCAATCTTTGCTCTTAAAAAAGTACAACTCAACTCTTGGGGGTGAGGCAGGAGGATTATCAGTTCAAGACTACCCTGGGATTAGGGTATGGGTTATGGTTATGGTTATGGTTAGGGTTAGGGTTAGAATTAGGGTTAGGGTTAGGGTTAGGTTTAGGTTTAGCGTTAGGGTTAGTGTTTGGGTTAGGGTTAGGTTTAGTTTTAGGGTCACGATTAGGATTAGGGTTATGGTTTGTGTTAGGGTTGGGGTTAGGATTAGGGTTTGGGTTAGGGTTTGTATTAGAGTTAGGGTTAGGGTTAGGGTTTGAGTTAGGGTTAGGGTTAGGTTTAGGGTTTCCGTTTGGGTTAGGGTGAGTGTTAGGGTTAGGGTTAGGGTTAGTGTTAGGATTAGGGTTTGGGTATGGGTTAGGGTTAGTGTTAGTGTTAGGGTTAGGGTTTAGGTTAGGTTTAGAGTGAGTGTTAGCGATAAGGTTAGGATTTGGGTTAGGGATAGGGTTAGGATTAGTGTTAGGGTTAGGGTTAGAGTTAGGATTAGCGTTTGGATTAGGGTTAGGGATAGGGTTTGGGTTAGGGTTAGGGTTAGGGTTAGGGTTAGGGTTTATGTTAGGGTTAGGTTTAGGGTTAGGATTTGGGTTTGGGTTATGGTTAGGGTTAGAGTTAGGGTTTGGGTTAGGGTTAGGGTTAGTGTTAGGGTTTGGGTTAGGGTTAGGGTTAGGGTTAGGGTTAGGGTTAGGTTTAGGGTTAGGATTAGCGATTGAATTAGGGTTAGGGTTAGGTTTAGGATTAGGGTTAGGTTTAGGGATAGAGTTAGGGTTTGTGTTCTGGTTATGGTTAGGGTTTCGGTTAGGGTTAGGGTTAGGGTTAGGGTTTGGGTTTGGGTTAGGTTTAGGGTTAGGGTTATGGGTAGTGTTAGGGTTTGGTTTGCGTTAGGATTAGGGTTAGAGTTAGGGTTAGGTTGAGGGATCGGGTTTGGGTTAGGGTTAGGGTTAGGGTTAGGGTTTGCGTTAGGGTTAGGTTTAGAGTTAGGGTTTGCGTTTGGGTTAGGCTTAGGGTTAGAGTTAGGGTTTGGGTTAGGGTTATGGTTAGTGTCAGGGTTTGGGTTAGTGTTAGGGTTAGGGTTAGGGTTATGGTTAGTGTTAAGGTTTGGTTTGCGTTAGGATTAGGGTTGGGGTTAGGGTTAGGGTTAGGGTTAGGGTTAGGGTTAGAATTAGGGTTAGGGTTAGGGTTAGTGTTAGGGTTAGGGTTAGTGTTTGGGTTAGGGTTAGCTTTAGTTTTAGTGTTACGATTAGGATTAGGGTTATGGTTTGGGTTAGGGATGAGGTTAGGATTAGGGTTAGGGTTAGGGTTTGTATTAGAGTTAGGATTAGGGTTAGGGTTTGAGTTAGGGTTAGGGTTAGCTTTAGAGTTTCCGTTTGGGTTAGGGTGAGTGTTAGGGTTAGGGTTAGGGTTAGTGTTAGGATTAGGATTTGGGTTTGGGTTAGGGTTAGCGTTAGGGTTAGGGTTAGGGTTTAGGTTAGGTTTAGGGTGAGTGTTTGCGATAAGGTTAGGATTTGGGTTAGGGTTAGAGTTAGGATTAGTGTTAGGGTTAGGGTTAGGGTTAGGATTAGCGTTTGGATTAGGGTTAGGGTTAGGGTGTGCATTTGGTTTAGGGTTAGGTTTAAGATTAGGGTTAGGTTTAGGGATAGAGTTATGGTTTGTTTTCTGGTTATGGTTAGGGTTTCGGTTAGGGTTGGGGTTAGGGTTATGATCAGGGTTTGGGTTAGGGTTTGTGTTACGGTTAGGGTTAGGGTTAGGGTTATGGTCAGGGTTTGGGTTAGGGTTAGGGTTACGATTAGGTTCATGGTTTGGGTGAAGGTTACGGTTAGGTTTTGGGTTTGGGTTGGGATGTGGGTTAGGGTTAGGGTTAGGGTTTGAGTTAGTGTTAGGGTTAGGGTTTGGGTTATTTTTAGGGTTAGGGTTAGGTTAGGGTTTGGGTTTGGGTTAGGGTTAGGTTTAGAGTTAGGGTTTGGGTTAGTGTTAGGGTTAGGGTTTAGGTTAGGGTTACTGTTAGTGTCAGGGTTTGGGTTAGGTTTAGGTTTAGGGTTAGGGTTTGGGTTAGGTTTATATTCAGGTTTAGTGTTCGGTTTTAGGGTTAGGGTTAGGGTCAGGTTTAGGGTTAAGTTTTGGGTTGGGTTGTGTTTAGGGATAGGGTTATGTTTATGGGTTCCGTTAGGGTTAGGGTTAGGTTTAGGGTTAGGATTAGGTTTAGGGTTAATGTTTGGGTTAGGGTTAGGGTTAGGGTTAGTGTTTGGGTTAGCGTTAGGGTTAGGGTTAGGGTTAGGGTTAGGGTTACGGTTAGTGTATGGGTTAGGGTTAGGGTTAGGGTTAGGATTTGATTTAGGTTAGGGTTAGGGTTAGGGTTAGGGTTAGGGTTAGGGTTAGGTTTTGTGTTAGGGTTAGGTTTAGTGTTAGGGTTTGGGTTAGTGTTAGTTTTAGGGTTAGGGTTTGTGTTACGGTTAGATTTAGGGTTAATATTTGTGTTAGAGTTATTGTAAGGGTTAGGGTTAGGGTTACGGTTATGGTTTGGATAGGGTTAGGGTGAGGGTTAGGTTTTTGTTTAGGGTTAGGTTTTGGTTAGGGTTTGTGTTAGGGTTAGGTTTAGGGGTAATATTTGGGTTAGGGTTAGTGTTAGGGTGAGGGATAGGGTTAGGGTTAGGGTTACGGTTAGAGTTTGGGTTAGGGTTAGGGTTAGGGTTAGGGTTAGTAGAGGTAGGTGTTGTAGTAGAGGTCCTATATGTGCAGGGCCTGGGCAGGTCCAGCAGGACACAGCACCTTCTCCCCTCCTCCTCCCATCTTCTCCTGGCTGCTTCTTTTTGTCAAACACTAGAACTTTGACCTAAAGTCAACTAAATCTCTCCAAACTGGTCACCCAAACACTAGAGCCTACCATCAAGAAACCTCTGTGTTTCAGCAACTCATCTGAGAGGGCTTTGTCACCTAGCAACACCCTAAACAATGCTTTGCCAGGTCACTGCCTCTTGGAGTTCCAGAATCTTAGTCCAAGATTCTGTGACCTCAGCACTCCTGCCCACATCAGACACCAATGACAGGAGACTGACCAATAGCACTCAGCACAAACTTGCAAAGCTCTGCCTGTCTATCATAGCTTCAGAGCAGGTGCTCCTCCTCTGGTCAAGTCATGCCATGGTTGCTTCCCAGTCCTGCAGCTCTTGCCAGGATTGCACGTGTTTACATAAATAACCAACCTCATTCTTTCTAGAAATTACCATATTATTGATATTGGATTCTTAAGTACTATAAGCTACATTTGAATCAGAAAACTACTTTGGACATCGTTTTCTATGAGGGAAAATATTTTCCTTTTTCATTGTTGATGAATCCAATCTTTGCTCTTAAAAAAGTACAACTCAACTCTTGGGGGTGAGGCAGGAGGATTATCAGTTCAAGGCTACCCTGGGATTAGGGTATGGGTTATCGTTATGGTTATGGTTATGGTTAGGGTTAGAATTAGGGTTAGGGTTAGATTTAGGGTTAGGGTTAGGGTTAGTGTCTGGGTTAGGGTTAGGTTTAGTTTTAGGGTTACGATTAGGATTAGGGTTATGGTTTGGGTTAGGGTTGGGGTTAGGATTAGGGTTAGGGTTAGGGTTTGTATTAGAGTTAGGGTTAGGGTTAGGGTTTGAGTTAGGGTTAGGGTTAGGTTTAGAGTTTCCGTTTGGGTTAGGGTGAGTGTTAGGGTTAGGGTTAGGGTTAGTGTTAGGATTAGCTTTTGGGTTTGGGTTAGGGTTAGTGTTAGGGTTAAGTTTAGGGTTTAGGTTACGTTTAGGGTGAGTGTTTGCGATAAGGTTAGAATTTGGGTTAGGGATAGGTTTAGGATTAGTGTTAGGGTTAGGGTTAGGGTTAGGATTAGCGTTTGGATTAAGGTTAGGGTTAGGATGTGCGTTTGGTTTAGGGTTAGGTTTAGGATTAGGGTTAGGTTTAGGGATTGAGTTATGGTTTGTGTTCTGGTTATGGTTATGGTTTCGGTTAGGGTTAGGGTTAGGGTTAGGGTTTGGGTTTGGGTTAGGGTTAGGGTTAGGGTTATGGTTAGTGTTAGGGTTTGGTTTGCGTTAGGATTAGGGTTAGGGTTAGGGTTAGGGTCAGGGATAGGTTTTGGGTTAGGGTTAGGGTTAGGGTTAGGGTTTGGGTTAGGGTTAGGTTTAGGGTTATTGTTTGGGTTTGGGTTAGGGTTAGTGTTAGAGTTAGGGTTTGGGTTAGGGTTAGGGTTAGTGTTAGCGTTTGGGTTAGGGTTAGGGTTAGGGTTAGCGTTAGGGTTAGGGTTTGTGTTAGGGTTAGGGTTAGGGTTAGGGTTATGGTCAGGGTTTGGGTTAGGGTTAGGGTTACGATTAGGTTCATGGTTTGGGTGAAGGTTACGGTAAGGTTTTGGGTTTGGGTTGGGGTGTGGGTTAGGGTTAGGGTTAGGGTTTGAGTTAGCGTTAGGGTTATGGTTTGGGTTATTGTTAGGGTTAGGGTTAGGTTAGGGTTTGGGTTTGGGTTAGGGTTAGGGTTAGAGTTAGGGTTTGGGTTAGGGTTAGGGTTAAGGTTTAGGTTAGGGTTACTGTTAGTGTCAGGGTTTGGGTTAGGGTTAGGGTTAGGGTTAGGGTTTGGGTTAGGTTTATGTTCAGGTTTAGTGTTCGGTTTTAGGGTTAGGGTTAGGGTCAGATTTAGGGTTAAGGTTTGGGTTGTGTTGTGTTTAGGGATAGGGTTATGTTTATTGGTTCCGTTAGGGTTAGGGTTAAGTTTAGGGTTAGGATTAGACTTAGGGTTAGTGTTTGGTTTTGGGATAGGGTTAGGGTTTGGGATAGGGTTAGGTTTAGGGTTAGGGTTTGGGTTAGGATTTGGTTTGCGTTAGGATTAGGATTAGGGTTAGGGTTAGGGATAGGGTTTGTGTTAGGGTTAGGGTTAGGGTTAGGGTTTGGGTTAGGGTTAGGTTTAGGGTTAGGGTTTGGTTTTGGGTTAGGGTTAGGGTTAGAGATAGGGTTTGGTTTAGGGTTAATGTTAGGGTTTGTGCTAGAGTTAGGGTTAGGATTAGGGTTATGGTCAGGGTTTGGGTTAGGGTTACGAATTGGTTCATGGTTTCGGTGAAGGTTACGGTTAGGTTTTGGGTTTGGGTTGAGGTGTGGGTTAGGGTTAGGGTTAGGATTTGAGTTAGCGTTAGGGTTAGAGTTTGGGTTATTGTTAGGTTGAGGGTTAGGTTAGGGTTTGGGTTTGGTGTAGGGTTAGGGTTAGGGTTAGGGTTTGGGTTAGGTTTGCGTTAGGATTAGGGTTAGGGTTAGGGTGAGGGTCAGGGATAGGTTTTGGGTTAGGGTTAGGGTTAGGGTTAGGGTATGGGTTAGGGTTAGGTTTAGGGTTAGTGTTTGGGTTTGGGTTAGGGTTAGGGTTAGAGTTAGGGTTTGGGTTAGGGTTAGGGTTAGTGTTAGCCTTTGGGTTAGGGTTAGGGTTAGGGTTAGCGTTAGGGTTAGGGTTTGTGTTAGGGTTAGGGTTAGGGTTAGGGTTATGGTCAGGGTTTGGGTTAGGGTTAGGGTTACGATTAGATTCATGGTTTGGGTGAAGGTTACGGTAAGGTTTTGGGTTTGGGTTGGGGTGTGGGTTAGGGTTAGGGTTAGGGTTTGAGTTAGCGTTAGGGTTAGGGTTTGGGTTATTGTTAGGGTTAGGGTTAGGTTAGGGTTTGGGTTTGGGTTAGGGTTAGGGTTAGAGTTAGGGTTTGGGTTAGGGTTAGGGTTAAGGTTTAGGTTAGGGTTACTGTTAGTGTCAGGGTTTGGATTAGGGTTAGGGTTAGGGTTAGGGTTTGGGTTAGGTTTATGTTCAGGTTTAGTGTTCGGTTTTAGGGTTAGGGTTAGGGTCAGATTTAGGGTTAAGGTTTGGGTTGGGTTGTGTTTAGGGATAGGGTTATGTTTATTGGTTCCGTTAGGGTTAGGGTTAAGTTTAGGGTTAGGATTAGACTTAGGGTTAGTGTTTGGTTTTGGGATAGGGTTAGGGTTTGGGTTAGGGTTAGGTTTAGGGTTAGGGTTTGGGTTAGGATTTGGTTTGCGTTAGGATTAGGGTTAGGGTTAGGGTTAGGGTTAGGGATAGGGTTTGTGTTAGGGTTAGGGTTAGGGTTAGGGTTTGGGTTAGGGTTAGGTTTAGGGTTAGGGTTTGGGTTTGGGTTAGGGTTAGGGTTAGAGTTAGGGTTTGGGTTAGGTTTAGGGTTAGTGTTAGGGTTTGGGTTAGGGTTAGGGTTAGGGTTAGGGTTAGGGTTTGTGCTAGAGTTAGGGTTAGGTTTAGGGTTATGGTCAGGGTTTGGGTTAGGGTTACGATTAGGTTCATGGTTTCGGTGAAGGTTACGTTTAGGTTTTGGGTTTGGGTTGGGGTGTGGGTTAGGGTTAGGGTTAGGATTTGAGTTAGCGTTAGGGTGAGGGTTTGGGTTATTGTTAGGTTGAGGGTTAGGTTAGGGTTTGGGTTTGGGTTAGGGTTAGGGTTAGGGTTAGGGTTAGGGTTAGGGTTTGGGTTAGGTTTATGTTCAGGTTTAGTGTTCGGTTTTAGGGTTAGGGTTAGGGTCAGGTTTAGGGTTAAGGTTTGGGTTGGGTTGTGTTTAGGGATAGGGTTATGTTTAGGGGTTCCGTTAGGGTTAGGGTTAGGTTTAGGGTTAGGATTAGACTTAGGGTTAGTGTTTGGTTTTGGGATAGGGTTAGGTATAGGGTTAGGGTTTGGTTTAGTGTTAGGTTTAGTGTTAGGGTTAGGGTTACCGGTAGAGTTTCGGTTACGCTTATGGTTAGGGTTAGATTTTGGGTTTGGGTTAGGGTTAGGTTTAGGGTTAATGTTTGGGTTAGAGTTAGGGTTAGGTATAGGGTTAGGGTTTGGTTTAGTGTTAGGTTTAGTGTTAGGGTTAGGGTTACCGGTAGAGTTTGGGTTACGCTTATGGTTAGGGTTAGAGTTTGGGTTTGGGTTAGGGTTAGGTTTAGGGTTAATGTTTGGGTTAGAGTTAGGGTTAGGTATAGAGTTTGAGTTAGGGTTAGGGTTAGGGTGTGCGTTTGGTTTAGGGTAAGGTTTAGGGTTAAGGTTAAGTTTAGGGATAGAGTTATGGTTTGGGTTCTGGTTATGGTTAGGGTTTGGATTAGGGTTAGGGTTAGGGTTAGGGTTTGTATTAGAGTTAGGATTAGGGTTAGGGTTTGAGTTAGGGTTAGGGTTAGGTTTAGAGTTTCCGTTTGGGTTAGGGTGAGTGTTAGGGTTAGGGTTAGGGTTAGTGTTAGGATTAGGATTTGGGTTTGGGTTAGGGTTAGCGTTAGGGTTAGGGTTAGGGTTTAGGTTAGGTTTAGGGTGAGTGTTTGCGATAAGGTTAGGATTTGGGTTAGGGTTAGAGTTAGGATTAGTGTTAGGGTTAGGGTTAGGGTTAGGATTAGCGTTTGGATTAGGGTTAGGGTTAGGGTGTGCATTTGGTTTAGGGTTAGGTTTAAGATTAGGGTTAGGTTTAGGGATAGAGTTATGGTTTGTTTTCTGGTTATGGTTAGGGTTTCGGTTAGGGTTGGGGTTAGGGTTATGATCAGGGTTTGGGTTAGGGTTTGTGTTACGGTTAGGGTTAGGGTTAGGGTTATGGTCAGGGTTTGGGTTAGGGTTAGGGTTACGATTAGGTTCATGGTTTGGGTGAAGGTTACGGTTAGGTTTTGGGTTTGGGTTGGGATGTGGGTTAGGGTTAGGGTTAGGGTTTGAGTTAGTGTTAGGGTTAGGGTTTGGGTTATTTTTAGGGTTAGGGTTAGGTTAGGGTTTGGGTTTGGGTTAGGGTTAGGTTTAGAGTTAGGGTTTGGGTTAGTGTTAGGGTTAGGGTTTAGGTTAGGGTTACTGTTAGTGTCAGGGTTTGGGTTAGGTTTAGGTTTAGGGTTAGGGTTTGGGTTAGGTTTATATTCAGGTTTAGTGTTCGGTTTTAGGGTTAGGGTTAGGGTCAGGTTTAGGGTTAAGTTTTGGGTTGGGTTGTGTTTAGGGATAGGGGTATGTTTATGGGTTCCGTTAGGGTTAGGGTTAGGTTTAGGGTTAGGATTAGGTTTAGGGTTAATGTTTGGGTTAGGGTTAGGGTTAGGGTTAGTGTTTGGGTTAGCGTTAGGGTTAGGGTTAGGGTTAGGGTTAGGGTTACGGTTAGTGTATGGGTTAGGGTTAGGGTTAGGGTTAGGATTTGATTTAGGTTAGGGTTAGGGTTAGGGTTAGGGTTAGGGTTAGGGTTAGGTTTTGTGTTAGGGTTAGGTTTAGTGTTAGGGTTTGGGTTAGTGTTATTTTTAGGGTTTGGGTTTGTGTTATGGTTAGTTTTTGGGTTATTTTTTGTGTTAGAGTTATTGTAAGGGTTAGG
>JAJHUQ010000057.1:2340000-2367500 GCA_035773235.1 Eospalax fontanierii | reverse complement strand
TAAGGGTTAGGGTTTGGGTTAGGGTTAGGTTGAGGGTTAGGGTTTGTGTTATGGTTAGGTTTAGCGTTAATATTTGTGTTAGAGTTATTGTAAGGGTTAGGGTTAGGGTTACGTTTATGGTTTGGTTAGGGTTTTTGTTAGGGATAGGTTTTGGTTTAGGGTTAGGTTTTGGTTAGGGTTTGGGTTAAGGTTAGGTTTAGGGTTAATATTTGGGTTAGGGTTAGTGTTAGGGTTAGGGATAGGGTTAGGGTTAGGGTTACGGTTAGAGTTTGGGTTACAGTTAGGGTTAATGTTAGTGTTAGGGTTAGGGTTTGTGTTACGGTTAGGTTTAGGGTTAATATTTGTGTTAGAGTTATTGTAAGGGTTAGGGTTAGGGTTACGATTATTGTTGGGTTAGGGTTAGGGTTAGGGTTAGGGTTAGGGTTAGGTTTTGGTTTAGGGTTAGGTTTTGGTTAGGGTTTGGGTTAGGGTTAGGGTTAGGGTTTATGTTATTGTTAGGCTTAGGTTTAGGGTTACGGTTTGGGTTTGGGTTAGGGTTAGTGTTAGTGTTAAGTTCAGTGTTAGGCTTTGGGTTTGGTTTATGGTTAGGTACAGGGTTAGGGTGTCTGTTTGGATTACAGTTAGGGTTAGGGTTAGTGGTAGGGTTAGGGTTTGGGTTAGGTTTATGTTCAGGTTTAGTGTTCGGGTTTAGGGTTAGGGTTAGGGTTAGGGTTATGTTAGGTTAAGGTTTAGGGTTAAGGTTTGGGTTAGGGTTGTGTTTAGGGATAGGGTTAGGTTTATGGGTTCGGTTAGGGTTAGGGTTAGGGTTAGGGTTAGGATTAGGCTTAGGGTTAGTGTTTGGGTTTGGGATAGGGTTAGGGTTTGGGTCAGGGTTAGGTTTAGGGTTAGGGTTTGGGTTAGGGTCAGGTTTAGGGTTAATGTTTGGGTTAGGTTAGGGTTAGGGTTAGGATTTGGGTTTGGATTAGGGTTAGGGTTAGGGTTAGGGTTACGGTTACGGTTAGAGTTTGGGTTAGGGTTAGGTTTATGGTTAGGGTTAGAATTAGGGTTAGGGTAGGGTTAGGGTTAGGGTTAGGGTTAGGGTTTGAGTTAGGGTTAGGGTTAGGTTTAGGGTTTCCGTTTGGTTTAGGGTGAGTGTTAGGGTTAGGTTTAGTGTTAGGGTTAGGTTTAGGGTTTGGGTTTGATTTAGGGTTAGGGTCAGGGTTTGGGTTAGGGTTAGTGTTACGATTACGTTCATGTTTTGGGTGAGGGTTACAGTTAGGTTTTGGGTTTGGGTTGGGGTATGGGTTAGGGTTAGGGTTAGGGTTTGAGTTAGGGTTAGGGTTAGGGTTTGGGTTACTGTTAGGGTTAGGGTTAGGTTAGGGTTTGGGTTTGGTTTAGGGTTAGGGTTAGAGTTAGGGTTTGGGTTAGGGTTAGGGTTAGGGTTTAGCTTAGGGTTAGGGTTATTGTCAGGGTTTGGGTCGATTAGGGTTAGGGTTAGGGTTAGGGTGTGCATTTGGGTTAGGGTTAGTTTTAAGGTTAGGGTTAGGTTTAGGGATAGTGTTATGGTTTGGATTCTCGTTATGGTTAGGGTTTGGCTTAGGGTTAGGTTTAGGGTTAGGGTTTGGGTTTGGGTTAGGATTAGGGTTAAGGTTAGGGTTAGGGTTTGTGTTTGGTTTAGGGTTAGGGTTAGGGTTATGGTTTGGCTTAGATTTAGTGTTAGGGTTTGGGTTATTGTTAAGGATAGGGTTAGGGTTAGGGTTTGGGTTTGCGTTAGGGTTAGGGTTAGTGTTAAGTTCAGTGTTAGGGTTTGGGTTTGGTTTAGGGTTAGGTATAGGGTTAGTGTTTGGGTTTGGGTTAGGGTTAGTGTTAGAGTTAGGGTTTGGGTTAGGTTTTGTGTTTGGGTTATTTTTAGGGTTAGGGTTAGGTTAGTGTTTGGTTTTGGGATAGGGTTAGGGTTTGTGTTAGGGTTAGGTTTAGGGTTAGGGTTTGGGTTAGGGTTAGGTTTAGGGTTAATGTTTGGGTTAGGGTTAGCGTTACGGTTAGGGTGAGGGTTAGGGTTAGTGTTTGGGTTAGGGTTAGGGTTAGGGTTAGGGTTACGGTTAGGGTATGGGTTAGGGTTAGGGTTAGGGTTAGGGTTAGGATTTGTGTTTAGGTTAGTTTTAGCGTTAGGGTTAGGGTTAGGTTTTGTGTTAGGGTTAGGTTAAGGGTTAGGGTTTGGGTTAGGGTTAGGTTGAGGGTTAGGGTTTGTGTTATGGTTAGGTTTAGCGTTAATATTTGTGTTAGAGTTATTGTAAGGGTTAGGGTTAGGGTTACGTTTATGGTTTGGTTAGGGTTTTTGTTAGGGATAGGTTTTGGTTTAGGGTTAGGTTTTGGTTAGGGTTTGGGTTAAGGTTAGGTTTAGGGTTAATATTTGGGTTAGGGTTAGTGTTAGGGTTAGGGATAGGGTTAGGGTTAGGGTTACGGTTAGAGTTTGGGTTAGAGTTAGGGTTAATGTTAGTGTTAGGGTTAGGGTTTGTGTTACGGTTAGGTTTAGGGTTAATATTTGTGTTAGAGTTATTGTAAGGGTTAGGGTTAGGGTTACGATTATTGTTTGGTTAGGGTTAGGGTTAGGGTTAGGGTTAGGGTTAGGTTTTGGTTTAGGGTTAGGTTTTGGTTAGGGTTTGGGTTAGGGTTAGGGTTAGGGTTACGATTAGGATTAGGGTTATGGTTTGGGTTAGGGTTGGGGTTAGGATTAGGGTTAGGGTTAGGGTTTGTATTAGAGTTAGGGTTAGGGTTAGGGTTTGAGTTAGGGTTAGGGTTAGGTTTAGAGTTTCCGTTTGGGTTAGGGTGAGTGTTAGGGGTAGGGTTAGGGTTAGTGTTAGGATTAGCTTTTGGGTTTGGGTTAGGGTTAGTGTTAGGGTTAAGTTTAGGGTTTAGGTTACGTTTAGGGTGAGTGTTTGCGATAAGGTTAGAATTTGGGTTAGGGATAGGTTTAGGATTAGTGTTAGGGTTAGGGTTAGGGTTAGGATTAGCGTTTGGATTAAGGTTAGGGTTAGGATGTGCGTTTGGTTTAGGGTTAGGTTTAGGATTAGGGTTAGGTTTAGGGATTGAGTTATGGTTTGTGTTCTGGTTATGGTTATGGTTTCGGTTAGGGTTTGGGTTAGGGTTGGGGTTTGGGTTTGGGTTAGGGTTAGGGTTAGGGTTATGGTTAGTGTTAGGGTTTGGTTTGCGTTAGGATTAGGGTTAGGGTTAGGGTTAGGGTCAGGGATAGGTTTTGGGTTAGGGTTAGGGTTAGGGTTAGGGTTTGGGTTAGGGTTAGGTTTAGGGTTATTGTTTGGGTTTGGGTTAGGGTTAGTGTTAGAGTTAGGGTTTGGGTTATGGTTAGGGTTAGTGTTAGCGTTTGGGTTAGGGTTAGGGTTAGGGTTAGCGTTAGGGTTAGGGTTTGTGTTAGGGTTAGGGTTAGGGTTAGGGTTATGGTCAGGGTTTGGGTTAGGGTTAGGGTTACGATTAGGTTCATGGTTTGGGTGAAGGTTACGGTAAGGTTTTGGGTTTGGGTTGGGGTGTGGGTTAGGGTTAGGGTTAGGGTTTGAGTTAGCGTTAGGGTTATGGTTTGGGTTATTGTTAGGGTTAGGGTTAGGTTAGGGTTTGGGTTTGGGTTAGGGTTAGGGTTAGAGTTAGGGTTTGGGTTAGGGTTAGGGTTAAGGTTTAGGTTAGGGTTACTGTTAGTGTCAGGGTTTGGGTTAGGGTTAGGGTTAGGGTTAGGGTTTGGGTTAGGTTTATGTTCAGGTTTAGTGTTCGGTTTTAGGGTTAGGGTTAGGGTCAGATTTAGGGTTAAGGTTTGGGTTGTGTTGTGTTTAGGGATAGGGTTATGTTTATTGGTTTCGTTAGGGTTAGGGTTAAGTTTAGGGTTAGGATTAGACTTAGGGTTAGTGTTTGGTTTTGGGATAGGGTTAGGGTTTGGGATAGGGTTAGGTTTAGGGTTAGGGTTTGGGTTAGGATTTGGTTTGCGTTAGGATTAGGGTTAGGGTTAGGGTTAGGGATAGGGTTTGTGTTAGGGTTAGGGTTAGGGTTAGGGTTTGGGTTAGGGTTAGGTTTAGGGTTAGGGTTTGGTTTTGGGTTAGGGTTAGGGTTAGAGATAGGGTTTGGTTTAGGGTTAATGTTAGGGTTTGTGCTAGAGTTAGGGTTAGGATTAGGGTTATGGTCAGGGTTTGGGTTAGGGTTACGAATTGGTTCATGGTTTCGGTGAAGGTTACGGTTAGGTTTTGGGTTTGGGTTGAGGTGTGGGTTAGGGTTAGGGTTAGGATTTGAGTTAGCGTTAGGGTTAGAGTTTGGGTTATTGTTAGGTTGAGGGTTAGGTTAGGGTTTGGGTTTGGTGTAGGGTTAGGGTTAGGGTTAGGGTTTGGGTTAGGTTTGCGTTAGGATTAGGGTTAGGGTTAGGGTTAGGGTCAGGGATAGGTTTTGGGTTAGGGTTAGGGTTAGGGTTAGGGTATGGGTTAGGGTTAGGTTTAGGGTTAGTGTTTGGGTTTGGGTTAGGGTTAGGGTTAGAGTTAGGGTTTGGGTTAGGGTTAGGGTTAGTGTTAGCCTTTGGGTTAGGGTTAGGGTTAGGGTTAGCGTTAGGGTTAGGGTTTGTGTTAGGGTTAGGGTTAGGGTTAGGGTTATGGTCAGGGTTTGGGTTAGGGTTAGGGTTACGATTAGATTCATGGTTTGGGTGAAGGTTACGGTAAGGTTTTGGGTTTGGGTTGGGGTGTGGGTTAGGGTTAGGGTTAGGGTTTGAGTTAGCGTTACGGTTAGGGTTTGGGTTATTGTTAGGGTTAGGGTTAGGTTAGGGTTTGGGTTTGGGTTAGGGTTAGGGTTAGAGTTAGGGTTTGGGTTAGGGTTAGGGTTAAGGTTTAGGTTAGGGTTACTGTTAGCATTAGGGTTAGGATTAGGGTTAGGGGTAGGGTTAGGGTTTGGGTTAGGTTTATGTTCAGGTTTAGTGTTCGGTTTTAGGGTTAGGGTTAGGGTCAGATTTAGGGTTAAGGTTTGGGTTGGGTTGTGTTTAGGGATAGGGTTATGTTTATTGGTTCCGTTAGGGTTAGGGTTAAGTTTAGGGTTAGGATTAGACTTAGGGTTAGTGTTTGGTTTTGGGATAGGGTTAGGGTTTGGGTTAGGGTTAGGTTTAGGGTTAGGGTTTGGGTTAGGATTTGGTTTGCGTTAGGATTAGGGTTAGGGTTAGGGTTAGGGTTAGGGATAGGGTTTGTGTTAGGGTTAGGGTTAGGGTTAGGGTTTGGGTTAGGGTTAGGTTTAGGGTTAGGGTTTGGGTTTGGGTTAGGGTTAGGGTTAGAGTTAGGGTTTGGGTTAGGTTTAGGGTTAGTGTTAGGGTTTGGGTTAGGGTTAGGGTTAGGGTTAGGGTTAGGGTTTGTGCTAGAGTTAGGGTTAGGTTTAGGGTTATGGTCAGGGTTTGGGTTAGGGTTACGATTAGGTTCATGGTTTCGGTGAAGGTTACGTTTAGGTTTTGGGTTTGGGTTGGGGTGTGGGTTAGGGTTAGGGTTAGGATTTGAGTTAGCGTTAGGGTGAGGGTTTGGGTTATTGTTAGGTTGAGGGTTAGGTTAGGGTTTGGGTTTGGGTTAGGGTTAGGGTTAGGGTTAGGGTTAGGGTTAGGGTTTGGGTTAGGTTTATGTTCAGGTTTAGTGTTCGGTTTTAGGGTTAGGGTTAGGGTCAGGTTTAGGGTTAAGGTTTGGGTTGGGTTGTGTTTAGGGATAGGGTTATGTTTATGGGTTCCGTTAGGGTTAGGGTTAGGTTTAGGGTTAGGATTAGACTTAGGGTTAGTGTTTGGTTTTGGGATAGGGTTAGGTATAGGGTTAGGGTTTGGTTTAGTGTTAGGTTTAGTGTTAGGGTTAGGGTTACCGGTAGAGTTTCGGTTACGCTTATGGTTAGGGTTAGATTTTGGGTTTGGGTTAGGGTTAGGTTTAGGGTTAATGTTTGGGTTAGAGTTAGGGTTAGGTATAGGGTTAGGGTTTGGTTTAGTGTTAGGTTTAGTGTTAGGGTTAGGGTTACCGGTAGAGTTTGGGTTACGCTTATGGTTAGGGTTAGAGTTTGGGTTTGGGTTAGGGTTAGGTTTAGGGTTAATGTTTGGGTTAGAGTTAGGGTTAGGTATAGAGTTTGAGTTAGGGTTAGGGTTAGGGTGTGCGTTTGGTTTAGGGTTAGGTTTAGAGTTAGGGTTAGGTTTAGGGATAGAGTTATGGTTTGGGTTCTGGTTATGGTTAGGGTTTGGGTTAGGGTTAGGGTTAGGGTTTGGGTTTGGGTTAAGGTTAGTGTTAGGGTTAGGGTTTGGGTTTGGTTTTGGGTTAGGGTTTGGGTTAGGGTTAGGGTTAGGGTTAGGTTTTGTGTTTGGGTTATTTTTAGGGTTAGGGTTAGGTTAGTGTTTGGTTTTGGGATAGGGTTAGGGTTTGTGTTAGGGTTAGGTTTAGGGTTAGGGTTTGGGTTAGGGTTAGGTTTAGGGTTAATGTTTGGGTTAGGGTTAGCGTTACGGTTAGGGTGAGGGTTAGGGTTAGTGTTTGGGTTAGGGTTAGGGTTAGGGTTAGGGTTACGGTTAGGGTATGGGTTAGGGTTAGGGTTAGGGTTAGGATTTGTGTTTAGGTTAGTTTTAGCGTTAGGGTTAGGGTTAGGTTTTGTGTTAGGGTTAGGTTAAGGGTTAGGGTTTGGGTTAGGGTTAGGTTGAGGGTTAGGGTTTGTGTTATGGTTAGGTTTAGCGTTAATATTTGTGTTAGAGTTATTGTAAGGGTTAGGGTTAGGGTTACGTTTATGGTTTGGTTAGGGTTTTTGTTAGGGATAGGTTTTGGTTTAGGGTTAGGTTTTGGTTAGGGTTTGGGTTAAGGTTAGGTTTAGGGTTAATATTTGGGTTAGGGTTAGTGTTAGGGTTAGGGATAGGGTTAGGGTTAGGGTTACGGTTAGAGTTTGGGTTACAGTTAGGGTTAATGTTAGTGTTAGGGTTAGGGTTTGTGTTACGGTTAGGTTTAGGGTTAATATTTGTGTTAGAGTTATTGTAAGGGTTAGGGTTAGGGTTACGATTATTGTTGGGTTAGGGTTAGGGTTAGGGTTAGGGTTAGGGTTAGGTTTTGGTTTAGGGTTAGGTTTTGGTTAGGGTTTGGGTTAGGGTTAGGGTTAGGGTTTATGTTATTGTTAGGCTTAGGTTTAGGGTTACGGTTTGGGTTTGGGTTAGGGTTAGTGTTAGTGTTAAGTTCAGTGTTAGGCTTTGGGTTTGGTTTATGGTTAGGTACAGGGTTAGGGTGTCTGTTTGGATTACAGTTAGGGTTAGGGTTAGTGGTAGGGTTAGGGTTTGGGTTAGGTTTATGTTCAGGTTTAGTGTTCGGGTTTAGGGTTAGGGTTAGGGTTAGGGTTATGTTAGGTTAAGGTTTAGGGTTAAGGTTTGGGTTAGGGTTGTGTTTAGGGATAGGGTTAGGTTTATGGGTTCGGTTAGGGTTAGGGTTAGGGTTAGGGTTAGGATTAGGCTTAGGGTTAGTGTTTGGGTTTGGGATAGGGTTAGGGTTTGGGTCAGGGTTAGGTTTAGGGTTAGGGTTTGGGTTAGGGTCAGGTTTAGGGTTAATGTTTGGGTTAGGTTAGGGTTAGGGTTAGGATTTGGGTTTGGATTAGGGTTAGGGTTAGGGTTAGGGTTACGGTTACGGTTAGAGTTTGGGTTAGGGTTAGGTTTATGGTTAGGGTTAGAATTAGGGTTAGGGTAGGGTTAGGGTTAGGGTTAGGGTTAGGGTTTGAGTTAGGGTTAGGGTTAGGTTTAGGGTTTCCGTTTGGTTTAGGGTGAGTGTTAGGGTTAGGTTTAGTGTTAGGGTTAGGTTTAGGGTTTGGGTTTGATTTAGGGTTAGGGTCAGGGTTTGGGTTAGGGTTAGTGTTACGATTACGTTCATGTTTTGGGTGAGGGTTACAGTTAGGTTTTGGGTTTGGGTTGGGGTATGGGTTAGGGTTAGGGTTAGGGTTTGAGTTAGGGTTAGGGTTAGGGTTTGGGTTACTGTTAGGGTTAGGGTTAGGTTAGGGTTTGGGTTTGGTTTAGGGTTAGGGTTAGAGTTAGGGTTTGGGTTAGGGTTAGGGTTAGGGTGTGCATTTGGGTTAGGGTTAGTTTTAAGGTTAGGGTTAGGTTTAGGGATAGTGTTATGGTTTGGATTCTCGTTATGGTTAGGGTTTGGCTTAGGGTTAGGTTTAGGGTTAGGGTTTGGGTTTGGGTTAGGATTAGGGTTAAGGTTAGGGTTAGGGTTTGTGTTTGGTTTAGGGTTAGGGTTAGGGTTATGGTTTGGCTTAGATTTAGTGTTAGGGTTTGGGTTATTGTTAAGGATAGGGTTAGGGTTAGGGTTTGGGTTTGCGTTAGGGTTAGGGTTAGTGTTAAGTTCAGTGTTAGGGTTTGGGTTTGGTTTAGGGTTAGGTATAGGGTTAGTGTTTGGGTTTGGGTTAGGGTTAGTGTTAGAGTTAGGTTTTGGGTTAGGTTTTGTGTTTGGGTTATTTTTAGGGTTAGGGTTAGGTTAGTGTTTGGTTTTGGGATAGGGTTAGGGTTAGTGTTAGGGTTAGGTTTAGGGTTAGGGTTTGGGTTAGGGTTAGGTTTAGGGTTAATGTTTGGGTTAGGGTTAGCGTTACGGTTAGGGTGAGGGTTAGGGTTAGTGTTTGGGTTAGGGTTAGGGTTAGGGTTAGGGTTACGGTTAGGGTATGGGTTAGGGTTAGGGTTAGGGTTAGGGTTAGGATTTGTGTTTAGGTTAGTTTTAGCGTTAGGGTTAGGGTTAGGTTTTGTGTTAGGGTTAGGTTAAGGGTTAGGGTTTGGGTTAGGGTTAGGTTGAGGGTTAGGGTTTGTGTTATGGTTAGGTTTAGCGTTAATATTTGTGTTAGAGTTATTGTAAGGGTTAGGGTTAGGGTTACGTTTATGGTTTGGTTAGGGTTTTTGGTAGGGATAGGTTTTGCTTTAGGGTTAGGTTTTGGTTAGGGTTTGGGTAAAGGTTAGGTTTAGGGTTAATATTTGGGTTAGGGTTAGTGTTAGGGTTAGGGATAGGGTTAGGGTTAGGGTTACGGTTAGAGTTTGGGTTAGAGTTAGGGTTAATGTTAGTGTTAGGGTTAGGGTTTGTGTTACGGTTAGGTTTAGGGTTAATATTTGTGTTAGAGTTATTGTAAGGGTTAGGGTTAGGGTTACGATTATTGTTTGGTTAGGGTTAGGGTTAGGGTTAGGGTTAGGGTTAGGTTTTGGTTTAGGGTTAGGTTTTGGTTAGGGTTTGGGTTAGGGTTAGGGTTAGGGTTTATGTTATTGTTAGGCTTAGGTTTAGGGTTACGGTTTGGGTTTGGGTTAGGGTTAGTGTTAGTGTTAAGTTCAGTGTTAGGCTTTGGGTTTGGTTTATGGTTAGGTACAGGGTTAGGGTGTCTGTTTGGATTACAGTTAGGGTTAGGGTTAGTGGTAGGGTTAGGGTTTGGGTTAGGTTTATGTTCAGGTTTAGTGTTCGGGTTTAGGGTTAGGGTTAGGGTTAGGGTTATGTTAGGTTAAGGTTTAGGGTTAAGGTTTGGGTTAGGGTTGTGTTTAGGGATAGGGTTAGGTTTATGGGTTCGGTTAGGGTTAGGGTTAGGGTTAGGGTTAGGATTAGGCTTAGGGTTAGTGTTTGGGTTTGGGATAGGGTTAGGGTTCGGGTCAGGGTTAGGTTTAGGGTTAGGGTTTGGGTTAGGGTCAGGTTTAGGGTTAATGTTTGGGTTAGGTTAGGGTTAGGGTTAGGATTTGGGTTTGGATTAGGGTTAGGGTTAGGGTTAGGGTTACGGTTACGGTTAGAGTTTGGGTTAGGGTTAGGTTTATGGTTAGGGTTAGAATTAGGGTTAGGGTAGGGTTAGGGTTAGGGTTAGGGTTAGGGTTTGAGTTAGGGTTAGGGTTAGGTTTAGGGTTTCCGTTTGGTTTAGGGTGAGTGTTAGGGTTAGGTTTAGTGTTAGGGTTAGGTTTAGGGTTTGGGTTTGATTTAGGGTTAGGGTCAGGGTTTGGGTTAGGGTTAGTGTTACGATTACGTTCATGTTTTGGGTGAGGGTTACAGTTAGGTTTTGGGTTTGGGTTGGGGTATGGGTTAGGGTTAGGGTTAGGGTTTGAGTTAGGGTTAGGGTTAGGGTTTGGGTTACTGTTAGGGTTAGGGTTAGGTTAGGGTTTGGGTTTGGTTTAGGGTTAGGGTTAGAGTTAGGGTTTGGGTTAGGGTTAGGGTTAGGGTTTAGCTTAGGGTTAGGGTTATTGTCAGGGTTTGGGTCGATTAGGGTTAGGGTTAGGGTTAGGGTGTGCATTTGGGTTAGGGTTAGTTTTAAGGTTAGGGTTAGGTTTAGGGATAGTGTTATGGTTTGGATTCTCGTTATGGTTAGGGTTTGGCTTAGGGTTAGGTTTAGGGTTAGGGTTTGGGTTTGGGTTAGGATTAGTGTTAAGGTTAGGGTTAGGGTTTGTGTTTGGTTTAGGGTTAGGGTTAGGGTTATGGTTTGGCTTAGATTTAGTGTTAGGGTTTGGGTTATTGTTAAGGATAGGGTTAGGGTTAGGGTTTGGGTTTGCGTTAGGGTTAGGGTTAGTGTTAAGTTCAGTGTTAGGGTTTGGGTTTGGTTTAGGGTTAGGTATAGGGTTAGTGTTTGGGTTTGGGTTAGGGTTAGTGTTAGAGTTAGGGTTTGGGTTAGGGTTAGGGTTAGTGTTAGCGTTTGGGTTAGGGTTAGGGTTAGGGTTAGCGTTAGGGTTAGGGTTTGTGTTAGGGTTAGGGTTAGGGTTAGGGTTATGGTCAGGGTTTGGGTTAGGGTTAGGGTTACGATTAGGTTCATGGTTTGGGTGAAGGTTACGGTAAGGTTTTGGGTTTGGGTTGGGGTGTGGGTTAGGGTTAGGGTTAGGGTTTGAGTTAGCGTTAGGGTTATGGTTTGGGTTATTGTTAGGGTTAGGGTTAGGTTAGGGTTTGGGTTTGGGTTAGGGTTAGGGTTAGAGTTAGGGTTTGGGTTAGGGTTAGGGTTAAAGTTTAGGTTAGGGTTACTGTTAGTGTCAGGGTTTGGGTTAGGGTTAGGGTTAGGGTTAGGGTTTGGGTTAGGTTTATGTTCAGGTTTAGTGTTCGGTTTTAGGGTTAGGGTTAGGGTCAGATTTAGGGTTAAGGTTTGGGTTGGGTTGTGTTTAGGGATAGGGTTATGTTTATTGGTTCCGTTAGTGTTAGGGTTAAGTTTAGGGTTAGGATTAGACTTAGGGTTAGTGTTTGGTTTTGGGATAGGGTTAGGGTTTGGGATAGGGTTAGGTTTAGGGTTAGGGTTTGGGTTAGGATTTGGTTTGCGTTAGGATTAGGGTTAGGGTTAGGGTTAGGGATAGGGTTTGTGTTAGGGTTAGGGTTAGGGTTAGGGTTTGGGTTAGGGTTAGGTTTAGGGTTAGGGTTTGGTTTTGGGTTAGGGTTAGGGTTAGAGATAGGGTTTGGTTTAGGGTTAGGGTTAGGGTTTGTGCTAGAGTTAGGGTTAGGATTAGGGTTATGGTCAGGGTTTGGGTTAGGGTTACGAATTGGTTCATGGTTTCGGTGAAGGTTACGGTTAGGTTTTGGGTTTGGGTTGAGGTGTGGGTTAGGGTTAGGGTTAGGATTTGAGTTAGCGTTAGGGTTAGAGTTTGGGTTATTGTTAGGTTGAGGGTTAGGTTAGGGTTTGGGTTTGGTGTAGGGTTAGGGTTAGGGTTAGGGTTTGGGTTAGATTTGCGTTAGGATTAGGGTTAGGGTTAGGGTTAGGGTCAGGGATAGGTTTTGGGTTAGGGTTAGGGTTAGGGTTAGGGTATGGGTTAGGGTTAGGTTTAGGGTTAGTGTTTGGGTTTGGGTTAGGGTTAGGGTTAGAGTTAGGGTTTGGGTTAGGGTTAGGGTTAGTGTTAGCCTTTGGGTTAGGGTTAGGGTTAGGGTTAGCGTTAGGGTTAGGGTTTGTGTTAGGGTTAGGGTTAGGGTTAGGGTTATGGTCAGGGTTTGGGTTAGGGTTAGGGTTACGATTAGATTCATGGTTTGGGTGAAGGTTACGGTAAGGTTTTGGGTTTGGGTTGGGGTGTGGGTTAGGGTTAGGGTTAGGGTTTGAGTTAGCGTTAGGGTTAGGGTTTGGGTTATTGTTAGGGTTAGGGTTAGGTTAGGGTTTGGGTTTGGGTTAGGGTTAGGGTTAGAGTTAGGGTTTGGGTTAGGGTTAGGGTTAAGGTTTAGGTTAGGGTTACTGTTAGTGTCAGGGTTTGGATTAGGGTTAGGGTTAGGGTTAGGGTTTGGGTTAGGTTTATGTTCAGGTTTAGTGTTCGGTTTTAGGGTTAGGGTTAGGGTCAGATTTAGGGTTAAGGTTTGGGTTGGGTTGTGTTTAGGGATAGGGTTATGTTTATTGGTTCCGTTAGGGTTAGGGTTAAGTTTAGGGTTAGGATTAGACTTAGGGTTAGTGTTTGGTTTTGGGATAGGGTTAGGGTTTGGGTTAGGGTTAGGTTTAGGGTTAGGGTTTGGGTTAGGATTTGGTTTGCGTTAGGATTAGGGTTAGGGTTAGGGTTAGGGTTAGGGATAGGGTTTGTGTTAGGGTTAGGGTTAGGGTTAGGGTTTGGGTTAGGGTTAGGTTTAGGGTTAGGGTTTGGGTTTGGGTTAGGGTTAGGGTTAGAGTTAGGGTTTGGGTTAGGTTTAGGGTTAGTGTTAGGGTTTGGGTTAGGGTTAGGGTTAGGGTTAGGGTTAGGGTTTGTGCTAGAGTTAGGGTTAGGTTTCGGGTTATGGTCAGGGTTTGGGTTAGGGTTACGATTAGGTTCATGGTTTCGGTGAAGGTTACGTTTAGGTTTTGGGTTTGGGTTGGGGTGTGGGTTAGGGTTAGGGTTAGGATTTGAGTTAGCGTTAGGGTGAGGGTTTGGGTTATTGTTAGGTTGAGGGTTAGGTTAGGGTTTGGGTTTGGGTTAGCGTTAGGGTTAGGGTTAGGGTTAGGGTTTGGGTTAGGTTTATGTTCAGGTTTAGTGTTCGGTTTTAGGGTTAGGGTTAGGGTCAGGTTTAGGGTTAAGGTTTGGGTTGGGTTGTGTTTAGGGATAGGGTTATGTTTATGGGTTCCGTTAGGGTTAGGGTTAGGTTTAGGGTTAGGATTAGACTTAGGGTTAGTGTTTGGTTTTGGGATAGGGTTAGGGTTTGTGTTAGGGTTAGGTTTAGGGTTAGGGTTTGGGTTAGGGTTAGGTTTAGGGTTAATGTTTGGGTTAGGGTTAGCGTTACGGTTAGGGTGAGGGTTAGGGTTAGTGTTTGGGTTAGGGTTAGGGTTAGGGTTAGGGTTACGGTTAGGGTATGGGTTAGGGTTAGGGTTAGGGTTAGGGTTAGGATTTGTGTTTAGGTTAGTTTTAGCGTTAGGGTTAGGGTTAGGTTTTGTGTTAGGGTTAGGTTAAGGGTTAGGGTTTGGGTTAGGGTTAGGTTGAGGGTTAGGGTTTGTGTTATGGTTAGGTTTAGCGTTAATATTTGTGTTAGAGTTATTGTAAGAGTTAGGGTTAGGGTTACGTTTATGGTTTGGTTAGGGTTTTTGTTAGGGATAGGTTTTGGTTTAGGGTTAGGTTTTGGTTAGGGTTTGGGTTACGGTTAGGTTTAGGGTTAATATTTGGGTTAGGGTTAGTGTTAGGGTTAGGGATAGGGTTAGGGTTAAGGTTACGGTTAGAGTTTGGGTTAGGGTTAGGGTTAATGTTAGTGTTAGGGTTAGGGTTTGTGTTACGGTTAGGTTTAGGGTTAATATTTGTGTTAGAGTTATTGTAAGGGTTAGGGTTAGGGTTACGATTATTGTTTGGTTAGGGTTAGGGTTAGGGTTAGGGTTAGGGTTAGGTTTTGGTTTAGGGTTAGGTTTTGGTTAGGGTTTTGGTTAGGGTTAGGGTTAGGGTTTGGGTTATTGTTAGGCTTAGGTTTAGGGTTACGGTTTGGGTTTGGGTTAGGGTTAGGGTTATTGTTAAGTTCAGTGTTAGGCTTTGGGTTTGGTTTATGGTTAGGTATAGGGTTAGGGTGTCTGTTTGGATTACAGTTAGGGTTAGGGTTAGTGGTAGGGTTTGGGTTTGGGTTAGGTTTATGTTCAGGTTTAGTGTTCGGGTTTAGGGTTAGGGTTAGGGTTAGGGTTATGTTAGGTTAAGGTTTAGGGTTAAGGTTTGGGTTAGGGTTGTGTTTAGGGATAGGGTTAGGTTTATGGGTTCGGTTAGGGTTAGGGTTAGGGTTAGGGTTAGGATTAGGCTTAGGGTTAGTGTTTGGGTTTGGGTTAGGGTTGGGGTTTGGGTCAGGGTTAGGTTTAGGGTTAGGGTTTGGGTTAGGGTCAGGTTTAGGGTTAATGTTTGGGTTAGGTTAGGGTTAGGGTTAGGATTTGGGTTTGGATTAGGGTTAGGGTTAGGGTTAGGGTTACGGTTACGGTTAGAGTTTGGGTTAGGGTTAGGTTTATGGTTAGGGTTAGAATTAGGGTTAGGGTAGGGTTAGGGTTAGGGTTAGGGTTAGGGTTTGAGTTAGGGTTAGGGTTAGGTTTAGGGTTTCCGTTTGGTTTAGGGTGAGTGTTGGGGTTGGGTTTAGTGTTAGGGTAAGGTTTAGGGTTTGGGTTTGATTTAGGGTTAGGGTCAGGGTTTGGGTTAGGGTTAGTGTTACGATTACGTTCATGTTTTGGGTGAGGGTTACAGTTAGGTTTTGGGTTTGGGTTGGGGTATGGGTTAGGGTTAGGGTTAGGGTTTGAGTTAGGGTTAGGGTTAGGGTTTGGGTTACTGTTAGGGTTAGGGTTAGGTTAGGGTTTGGGTTTGGTTTAGGGTTAGGGTTAGAGTTAGGGTTTGGGTTAGGGTTAGCGTTAGGGTTTAGCTTAGGGTTAGGGTTATTGTCAGGGTTTGGGTCGATTAGGGTTAGGGTTAGGGTTAGGGTGTGCATTTGGGTTAGGGTTAGTTTTAAGGTTAGGGTTAGGTTTAGGGATAGTGTTATGGGTTGGATTCTCGTTATGGTTAGGGTTTGGCTTAGGGTTAGGTTTAGGGTTAGGCTTTCGGTTTGGGTTAGGATTAGGGTTAAGGTTAGGGTTAGGGTTTGTGTTTGGTTTAGGGTTAGGGTTAGGGTTATGGTTTGGCTTAGATTTAGTGTTAGGGTTTGGGTTATTGTTAAGGATAGGGTTAGGGTTAGGGTTTGGGTTTGCGTTAGGGTTAGGGTTAGTGTTAAGTTCAGTGTTAGGGTTTGGGTTTGGTTTAGGGTTAGGTATAGGGTTAGTGTTTGGGTTTGGATTAGAGTTAGGGTTAGGGTTAGTGTTAGGGTTATGGTTTGGTTTAGGTTTATGTTCAGGTTTAGTATTCGGTTTTAGGGTTAGGGTTAGGGTCAGGTTTAGGGTTAAGTTTTGGGTTAGGGTTGTGTTTAGGGATAGGGTTATGTTTATGGGTTCTGTTAGGGTTAGGGTTAGGTTTAGGGTTAGGATTAGGCTTAGGGTTAGTGTTTGGGTTTGGGATAGGGTTAGGGTTTGTGTTAGGCTTAGGTTTAGGGTTAGGGTTTGGGCTAGGGTTAGGTTTAGGTTTAGGGTTTGGGTTAGGGTTAGGTTTAGGGTTAAAGTTTAGGTTAGCTTTAGGGTTAGGGTTTGGGTTAGGGTTAGGATTATGGTTATGGTTAGGGTTTGGGTTAGTGTTAGGTTTAGGGTTAGGGTTTAGGTTAGGGTTAGGTTTAGGGTTAATATTTGGGTTAGGGTTAGGGTTTGGTTTTGGGTTAGGGTTAGGGTTAGGGTTTGTGTTAGTGTTACGTTTAGGGTTAGGGTTTGGGCTAGGGTTAGGGTTAGGTTTAGGGTTAAAGTTTGGGTTATGGTTAGGTTTAGTCTTAGGGTTAGGGTTAGGGTTAGGTTTAGGTTTAATGTTTGGGTTAGGGTTAGGGTTAGGTATAGGGTTAGTGTTAGGTTAGGTTTATAATTAGGATTAGGGTTAGGGTTAGGGTTAGCGTTAGGGTTAGTAGAGGTAGGCAATTAGGGTTAGTAGTAGATGTCCTGTATGTGGAGGGCCTGGGCATGGCCTTCAAGACACACCACATTCTCCCCTCCTCCTCCCAATTCTCCTGGGTGCTTCTTTTTATCAAACACTAGATTTTTGACCTAAAGTCAACTAAATCTCTCCAAACTGGTCACCCAAACACAAGAGCCTACCACCAAGAAACCTCTGTGTTTCAGCAACTCATCTGAGAGGGCTTTGTCACCTAGCAACACCCTAAACAATGTTTGCCTGGTCACTGCCTCTTGGAGTTCCAGAATCTTAGTCCAAGATTCTGTGACCTCAGCACTCCTGCCCACATCAGACACCAATGACAGGAGACTGAGCAATAGCACTCAGCACTGACTTGCAGAGCTCTGCCTGTCTATCATAGCTTCAGAGCAGGTGCGCCTCCCCTGGTCAAGTCATGCCAAGGTTGCTTCCCAGTCCTGCAGCTCTTGCCAGGATTGCACGTGGTTACATAAATAACCAACCTCATTCTTTCTAGAAATTACCATATTATTGATATTGGATTCTTAAATACTATAAGCTACATTTGAATCAGAAAACTACTTTGGACATCGTTTTCTATGAGGGAAAATATTTTCCTTTTTCATTGTTGCTGAATCCAATCTTTGCTCTTAAAAAAGTACAACTCAACTCTTGGGGGTGAGGCAGGAGGATTATCAGTTCAAGGCTACCACCGGATTAGGGTATGGGTTATGGTTATGGTTATGGTTAGGGTTAGGGTTAGAATTAGGGTTAGGGTTAGGTTTAGTGTTAGTGTTAGGGTTAGTGTTTGGGTTAGGGTTAGGTTTAGGGTTAGGGGTACGATTAGGATTAGGGCTATGGTTTGAGTTAGGGTTAGGGTTAGTATTAGGGTTAGGGTTAGGTTTAGGGTTAGGGTTAGGGTGTGAGTTAGGTTTAGGGGTAGGTTTAGGGTTTCCGTTTGGGTTAGGGTGAGTGTTAGGGTTAGGGTTAGGGTTAGTGTTAGGATTAGGGTTTGGGCTTGGGTTAGGGTTAGTGTTAGGGTTAGGGTTAGTGTTAGGGTTAGGGTTAGGGTTAGGGTTAGGGTTAGGGTTAGGGTTTAGTTTAGTTTTAGGGTGAGGGTTTTCAATAAGTTTAGTATTTGGTTTAAGGTTAGGTTTAGGATTAGGTTAGGGTTAGGGTTAGAGTTAGGGTTAGCATTTGGGTTAGGGTTAAGTTTAGTTTAAGGTTAGGGTTAGGGTTTGGGTTAGGGTTAGGGTTAGGGTTAGGGTGTGCGTTTGGGTTAGGGTTAGGTTTAGGGTTAGGGTTAGATTTAGGGATAGAGTTCTGGTTTGTGTTCTGGTTATGGTTAGGGTTTGGGTTACGGTTAGGATTAGGGTTAGGGTTTGGGTTTGGATTAGGGTTAGGTTTAGGGTTAGGGTTAGTGTTAGGGTTTGGTTTGTATTAGGGTTAGGGTTAGGGTTAGGGGTAGGGTTAGGGTTTGGTTTTGGGTTAGGGTTAGGGTTAGGGTTTGGGTTAGGTTTAGGGTTAGGGTTAGGGTTTGGGTTTGGGTTAGGGTTTGTGTTAGGGTTAGGGTTAGGGTTAGGGTTAGGGTGGGCGTTTGGGTTAGGGTTAGGTTTAGGGTTAGGGTTAGGTTTAGGGATAGTGTTATAGTTTAGATGCTGTTTATGGTTAGGATTTGGGTTAGGGTTAGGTTGAGGTTTAGGGTTTGGGTTTAGGGTTAGGGCTAGGGTTAGTGTTAGGGTTAGGTTTATGTTCAGGTTTAGTGTTCGGTTTTAGGGTTAGGGTTAGGGTTAGGTTTAGGGTTTGGGTTTAGGGTTAGGGTTAGGGTTAGTGTTAGGGTTAGGTTTAAGTTCAGGTTTAGTGTTCGGTTTTAGGGTTAGGGTTATTTTTATTTTTAGGGTTTGGGTTTGGCTTAGGATTAGGGTTATGTTTAGTGTTTGGGTTTGGGTTAGGGTTAGGGTTAGGGTTAGGGTTAGGGTTAGGGTTTGGGTTAGGGTTAGGGTTAGGGTTTGGGTTTGGGTTAGGGTTAGGTTTAGAGTTAGGGTTTTGGTTAGGGTTAGGGTTAGTGTTAGGGTTTGGGTTAGGGTTAGGGTTAGGGTTAGGGTAAGGGTTTGTGTTAGGGTTAGGGTTAGGGTTAGGGTTAGGGTTAGGGTTAGGCTTTGAGTTTGTGTTAGGGTTAGGTTTAGAGTTAGGGTTTGTGTTAGGGTTAGGGTTAGTGTTAAGGTTTGGGTTAGTCCTAGATTTAGGGGTAGGGTGAGGGATTGTGTTAGAGTTAGGGCTAGGGGTAGGTTTAGGATTAGGGTTAGGGTTAGGGTGTGCGTGTGAGTTAGGGTTAGGTTTAGGGTTAGGGTTAGGGTTAGAGTTAGGGTTTGGGTTAGGGGTAGGGTTAGTGTTAGGGTTTGGGTTAGCATTAGGGTTAGGGTTAGGGTTAGGGTTTGTGTTAGGGTTAGTGTTCGGGTTACGGTTAGGGTTAGGGTGTGCGTGTGAGTTAGGGTTAGGTTTAGGGTTAGGGTTAGGTTTAGAGATAGTGTTATAGTTTGGATTGTGGTTATGGTTAGGGTTTGGGTTAGTGTTAGGGTTAGGTTTAGGGTTTGGGTTAGGGTTAGGATTAGGGTTAGGTTTAGTGTTTGGGTTTGGGTTAGGGTTAGGTTTAGGGTTAGGGTTACATTTAGGGTTAGGGTTATGGTTTGGGTTACGGTTAGGTTTAGGATTAGGGTTAGGGTTAGGGTTTGTGTTAGAGTTAGGGTTAGTGTTAGGGTTTGGGTTAGGGTTAGGGTGAGGGTGAGGATTGCGTTTGGGTTTTGGTGAGGGTTAGGGTTAGGGTTAGGGTTAGTGTTTGGATTAGGGTTTGGGTTTGGTTTAGGGTTTGTGTTAGGGTTAGGGTTAGGGTTAGGATTTGGGCTAGGGTTAGGTTTAGGTTTAGGATTTGGGTTAGGTTTAGGTTTAGGCTTAATGTTTAGGTTAGGGTTAGGGTTAGGGTTAGGGTTTGGGTTAGGGTTAGAGTTAGGTTTAGGGTTAGGGTTTGGGTTAGGGTTAGGGTTAGTGTTAGGTTTAGAGTTAGTGTTAGGGTTAGGGTTAGGGTTAGGGGTAGGGTTTGCGTTTGTGTTAGGGTTATGTTTAGGTTTATGGTTAGGGTTAGGGATAGGGTTAGGTTTGGTTTAGGGTTAGGTTTTGTGTTAGGGTTAGGGTTTGTGTTTGGGTTAGGGTTAGGGTTAGGGTTAGGGTTAGTGTCAGGGTTAAGGCTTGGGTTTGGTTTAATTTTAAGGTTTGGTTTTGGGATAGAGTTATGGTTTGGGGTAGGGTTAGTGTTAGGTTTTCGATTAGGGTTAGGGTGAGAATTAGGGTTAGTGTTTGAGTTTGGTTTAGGATTAGGGTTGGGTTAGGGTTAGTGTAAGGTTTAGGAGTTTGTTTGGTTAGCGTTAGGGTTAGGGTTTGTGTTAGGGTTAGGATTAGGGTTAGGGTTTGGGTTAGGGTTAGGTTTATTGTTAGGGTTTGGTTTAGGTTTAGCTTTAGGTTTAATGTTTGGGTTAGGGTTAGGGTTAGGGTTAGGGTTAGGGTTAGGGTTTGGGTTAGTGTTAGGTTTAGGGTTAGGGTTTAGGTTAGGGTTAGGTTTAGGGTTAATATTTGGGTTAGGGTTAGGGTTTGGTTTTGGGTTAGGGTTAGGGTTAGGGTTTGTGTTAGTGTTACGTTTAGGGTTAGGGTTTGGGCTAGGGTTAGGGTTAGTTTTAGGGTTAATTTTTGGGTTATGATTAGGTTTACGCTTAGGCTTACGGTTACATTTAGGTTTAGGTTTAATGTTTGGGTTAGGATTAGGGTTAGATATAGGGTTAGTGTTAGGTTAGGTTTATAATTAGGGTTAGGGTTAGGGTTAGGGTTAGCGTTAGGGTTAGTAGAGGTAGGCAATTAGGGTTAGTAGTAGATGTCCTGTATGTGGAGGGCCTGGGCATGGCCTTCAGGCCACACCACATTCTCCCCTCCTCCTCCCAATTCTCCTGGGTGCTTCTTTTTATCAAACACTAGATTTTTGACCTAAAGTCAACTAAATCTCTCCAAACTGGTCACCCAAACACAAGAGCCTACCACCAAGAAACCTCTGTGTTTCAGCAACTCATCTGAGAGGGCTTTGTCACCTAGCAACACCCTAAACAATGTTTGCCTGGTCACTGCCTCTTGGAGTTCCAGAATCTTAGTCCAAGATTCTGTGACCTCAGCACTCCTGCCCACATCAGACACCAATGACAGGAGACTGAGCAATAGCACTCAGCACTGACTTGCAGAGCTCTGCCTGTCTATCATAGCTTCAGAGCAGGTGCGCCTCCCCTGGTCAAGTCATGCCAAGGTTGCTTCCCAGTCCTGCAGCTCTTGCCAGGATTGCACGTGGTTACATAAATAACCAACCTCATTCTTTCTAGAAATTACCATATTATTGATATTGGATTCTTAAATACTATAAGCTACATTTGAATCAGAAAACTACTTTGGACATCGTTTTCTATGAGGGAAAATATTTTCCTTTTTCATTGTTGCTGAATCCAATCTTTGCTCTTAAAAAAGTACAACTCAACTCTTGGGGGTGAGGCAGGAGGATTATCAGTTCAAGGCTACCACCGGATTAGGGTATGGGTTATGGTTATGGTTAGGGTTAGGGTTTGTGTTAGGGTTAGGATTAGGGTTAGGTTTTGGGTTAGGATTAGGTTTATTGTTAGGGTTTGGTTTAGGTTTAGCTTTAGGTTTAATATTTGGGTTAGGGTTAGGGTTAGGGTTAGGGTTACGGTTAGGGTTTGGGTTACGGTTAGTGTTACGATTTGGTTCATGGTTTGGTTGAGGGTTACAGTTAGGTTTTGGGTTTGGGTTGGGGTATGGGTTAGGGTTAGGGTTAGGGTTTGAGTTACGGTTAGGGTTAGGGTTTGGGTTACTGTTAGGGTTAGGGTTAGGTTAGGGTTTGGGTTTGGTTTAGGGTTAGGGTTAGAGTTAGGGTTTGGGTTAGGTTTAGGGTTAGGGTTTAGGTTAGTGTTAGGGTTATTTTCAGGGTTTGGGTGGGTTAGGGTTAGGGTTAGGGTTAGGGTGTGCATTTGGGTTAGGGTTAGGTTTAGGGTTAGGATTAGGTTTAGGGATAGTGTTATGGTTTGGTTTTTCGTTATGGTTAGGGTTTGGTTTAGGGTTAGGGTTAGGGTTAGGGTTTGGGTTTGGGTTAGGATTAGGGTTAAGGTTAGGGTTAGGGTTTGTGTTTGGTTTAGGGTTAGGGTTAGGGTTAGGGTTTGGTTAGATTTAGTGTTAGGGTTTGGGTTATTATTAAGGATAGGGTTAGGGTTAGGGTTTGGGTTTGCGTTAGGGATAGGGTTAGTGTTAAGTTCAGTGTTAGGGTTTGGGTTTGGTTTAGGGTTAGGTATAGGGTTAGTGTTTGGGTTTGGATTAGAGTTAGGGTTAGGGTTAGTGTTAGGGTTATGGTTTGGTTTAGGTTTATGTTCAGGTTTAGTATTCGGTTTTAGGGTTAGGGTTAGGATCAGTTTTAGGGTCAAGGTTTGGGTTAGGGTTGTGTTTAGGGATAGGGTTATGTTTATGGGTTCCGTTAGGGTTATGGTTAGGTTAGGGTTAGGATTAGGCTTAGGGTTAGTGTTTGGCTTTGGGATAGGGTTAGGGTTTGTGTTAGGGTTAGGTTTAGGGTTAGGGTTTGGGCTAGGGATAGCTTTAGGGTTAGGGTTTGGGTTAGGGTTAGGATTATGGTTATGTTTAGGGTTTGGGTTAGTGTTAGGTTTAGGGTTAGGGTTTAGGTTAGGGTTAGGTTTAGTGTTAATATTTGGGTTAGGGTTAGGGTTAGGGTTAGGGTTTGTGTTTGGTTTAGGGTTAGGGTTAGGGTTTGTGTTAGTGTTACGTTTAGGGTTAGGGTTTGGGCTAGGGTTAGGGTTAGGTTTAGGGTTAATGTTTGGGTTATGGTTAGGTTTAGTCTTAGGGTTAGGGTTAGGTTTAGGTTTAGGTTTAATGTTTGGGTTAGGGTTAGGGTTAGGTATAGGGTTAGTGTTAGGTTAGGTTTAGGATTAGGGTTAGGGTTAGGGTTAGGGTTAGCGTTAGGGTTAGTAGAGGTAGGCAATTAGGGTTAGTAGTAGAGGTCCTGTATGTGGAGGTCCTGGGCATGGCCAGCAGGCCACACCACCTTCTCCCCTCCTCCTCCCACATCTCCTGGCTGCTTCTTTTTGTCAAACAAGAGATTTTTGACCTAAAGTCAACTAAATCTCTCCAAACTGGTCACCCAAACACAAGAGCCTACCTCCGAGAACCTCTGTGTTTCAGCAACTTATGTGAGAGGGCTTTGTCACCTAGCAACACCCTAAACAATGTTTGCCTGGTCACTGCCTTTTGGAGTTCCAGAATCTTAGTCCAAGATTCTGTGACCTCAGCACTCCTGCCCACATCAGACACCAATGACAGGAGACTGACCAATAGCACTCAGCACTCACTTGCAGAGCTCTGCCTGTCTATCATAGCTTCCGAGCAGGTGCGCCTCCCCTGGTCAAGTCATGCCAAGGTTGCTTCCCAGTCCTGCAGCTCTTGCCAGGATTGCACGTGGTTACATAAATAACCAACCTCATTCTTTCTAGAAATTACCATATTATTGATATTGGATTCTTAAGTACTATAAGCTACATTTGAATCAGAAAACTACTTTGGACATCGTTTTCTATGAGGGAAAATATTTTCCTTTTTCATTGTTGCTGAATCCAATCTTAGCTCTTAAAAAAGTACAACTCAACTCTTGGGGTGAGGCAGGAGGATTATCAGTTCAAGGCTACCCTCGGATTAGGGTATGGGTTATGGTTATGGTTAGGGTTAGGGTTAGGTTTAGAATTAGGGTTAGGGTTAGGTTTAGGGTTAGTGTTAGGGTTAGTGTTTGGGTTAGGGTTAGGTTTAGGGTTAGGGATACGATTAGGATTAGGGTTATGGTTTGGCTTAGGGTTAGGGTTAGGATTAGGGTTAGGGTTAGGTTTAGGGTTAGGGTTAGGGTGTGAGTTAGGTTTAGGGTTAGGTTTAGGGTTTCCGTTTGGGTTAGGGTGAGTGTTAGGGTTACGGTTAGGGTTAGTGTTAGGATTGGGGTTTGGGTTTGGGTTAGGGTTAGTGTTAGGGTTACGGTTAGGGTTAGTGTTAGGATTAGAGTTTGGGTTTGGGTTAGGGTTAGTGTTAGGGTTAGGGTTAGGGTTTAGGTTAGGTTTAGGGTGAGGGTTGTCGATAAGTTTAGGATTTGGTTTAAGGTTAGGTTTAGGATTAGGTTAGGGTTAGCGTTAGGGTTAGGGTTAGCGTTTGGGTTAGGGTTAAGTTTAGTTTAAGGTTCGCGTTAGGGTTTGGGTTAGGGTTAGGGTTAGGGTTGGGGTAAGGGTGTGCGTTTGGGTTAGGGTTAGGTTTAGGGTTAGGTTTAGGTTTAGGGATAGAGTTATGGTTTGTTTTCTGGTTATGTTTAGGTTTTGGGTTACGGTTAGGATTAGGGTTAGGTATTGGGTTTTAATTAGGGTAAGGATTAGGCTTAGGGTTAGTGTTTGGGTTTGGGATAGGGTTAGGGTTTGGGTTAGGGTTAGGTTTAGGGTTAGGGTTTGGGTTAGGGTTAGGTTTAAGGTTAATGTTTGGGTTAGGGTTAGGGTTAGGGTTAGGGTTAGGGTTAGGATTTGGTTTTGGATTAGGATTAGGGTTAGGGTTAGGGTTAGGTTTTGTGTTACTGTTAGGTTTAGGGTTAGGGTTAGGGTTAGGGTTAGGGTTAGGGTTACGGTTAGGGTATGGTTTAGGGTTAGGGTTAGGGTTAGGATTTGGGTTTAGATTACGGTTAGGGTTAGGGTTAGGGTTTAGGTTTTGGTTTAGGGTTAGGTTTTGGTTAGGGTTTGTGTTAGGGTTAGGTTTAGGGTTAATATTTGGGTTAGGGTTAGTGTTAGGGTTAGGGATAGGGTTAGGGTTTGTGTTAGGTTTAGGTTTAGGGTTAGGGATTGGGTTAGGGTTAGGTTTAGGGTTAGGGTTTGGGTTCGGGTTAGGTTTAGTTTTAATGTTTGGGTTAGGGTTAGGGTTAGGGTTAGGGTTTGGGTTAGGGTTAGGGTTAGGGTTAGGGTTAGGGTTAGGTTTAGGGTTTGGGTTAGGGTTAGGTTTAGGTTTAGAGTTTGTGTTAGTGTTAGGTTTAGCGTTAATGTTTGGCTTAGATTTGGGTTAGGGATAGGGTTAGGGTTAGAGTTAGGGTTAGGTTTTGGGTTAGGGTTAGGGTTAGGGTGAGGATTGTGTTTGGGTTTTGGTGAGGGTTAGGGTTAGCGTTAGGGTTAGGTTTAGGGTTAGGGTTGGGGCTATGGTTAAGTTAAGGGTTAGGGTTTGGGTTAGGGTTAGGTTTAGGGTTAGGGTTTGGGCTAGGGTTAAGTTAAGGGTTAGGGTTTGGTTTAGGGTTAGGGTTAGGTTTAGGGTTAATGTTTGGGTTATGGTTATGGCTAGGGTTTGGTTTAAGGTTAGGGTTAGGGTTTGGGTTAGTTTTAGGTTTAGGGTTAATGTTTGGGTTAGGGTTAGGTTTTGTGTTACGGTTAGGTTTAGGGTTGGGTTTGGGTTATGGTTAGGTTTAGGGTTAGGGTTTGGGTTAGGGTTAGGTTTAGGGTTAGGGTTTGTGTTACGGTTAGGTTTAGGGTTAATATTTGTGTTAGAGTTTTTGTAAGGGTTAGGGTTAGGGTTACGGTTATGGTTTGGTTAGGGTTAGGGTTAGGGTTAGGTTTTGGTTTAGGGTTAGGTTTTGGTTAGGGTTTTGGTTAGGGTTAGGTTTAGGGTTAATATTTTGGTTAGGGTTAGTGTTAGGGTTAGGGATAGGGTTAGGGTTAGGGTTACGGTTAGAGTTTGGGTTAGGGTTAGGGTTAGGGTTAGGGTTAGGTTAGTAGAGGTAGGCATTGTAGTAGAGGTCCTATATGTGCAGGGCCTGGGCAGGTCCAGCAGGACACAGCACCTTCTCCCCTCCTCCTCCCATCTTCTCCTGGCTGCTTCTTTTTGTCAAACACTAGAACTTTGACCTAAAGTCAACTAAATCTCTCCAAACTGGTCACCCAAACACTAGAGCCTACCATCAAGAAACCTCTGTGTTTCAGCAACTCATCTGAGAGGGCTTTGTCACCTAGCAACACCCTAAACAATGCTTTGGCAGGTCACTGCCTCTTGGAGTTCCAGAATCTTAGTCCAAGATTCTGTGACCTCAGCACTCCTGCCCACATGAGACACCAATGACAGGAGACTGACCAATAGCACTCAGCACAAACTTGCAAAGCTCTGCCTGTCTATCATAGCTTCAGACCAGGTGCTCCTCCTCTGGTCAAGTCATGCCAAGGTTGCTTCCCAGTCCTGCAGCTCTTGCCAGGATTGCACGTGTTTACATAAATAACCAACCTCATTCTTTCTAGAAATTACCATATTATTGATATTGGATTCTTAAGTACTATAAGCTACATTTGAATCAGAAAACTACTTTGGACATTGTTTTCTATGAGGGAAAATATTTTCATTGTTGATGAATCCAATCTTTGCTCTTAAAAAAGTACAACTCAACTCTTGGGGGTGAGGCAGGAGGATTATCAGTTCAAGACTACCCTGGGATTAGGGTATGGGTTATGGTTATGTTTAGGGTTAGGGTTAGGGTTAGTGTTAGAATTAGGGTTAGGGTTAGGGTTAGGTTTAGGGTTAGCGTTAGGGTTAGTGTTTGGGTTAGGGTTAGGTTTAGTTTTAGGGTCACGATTAGGATTAGGGTTATGGTTTGGGTTAGGGTTGGGGTTAGGATTAGGGTTAGGGTTAGGGTTTGTATTAGAGTTAGGGTTAGGGTTAGGGTTTGAGTTAGGGTTAGGGTTAGGTTTAGGGTTTCCGTTTGGGTTAGGGTGAGTGTTAGGGTTAGGGTTAGGGTTAGTGTTAGGATTAGGGTTTGGGTTTGGGTTAGGGTTAGTGTTAGGGTTAGGGTTAGGGTTTAGGTTAGGTTTAGAGTGAGTGTTAGCGATAAGGTTAGGATTTGGGTTAGCGATAGGGTTAGGATTAGTGTTAGGTTTAGGGTTAGGGTTAGGATTAGCGTTTGGATTAGGGTTAGGGATAGGGTTTGGGTTAGGGTTAGGGTTAGGGTTAGGGTTAGGGTTTATGTTAGGGTTAGGTTTAGGGTTAGGATTTGGGTTTGGGTTATGGTTAGGGTTAGAGTTAGGGTTTGGGTTAGGGTTAGGGTTAGTGTTAGGGTTAGGGTTAGGGTTAGGGTTAGGGTTAGGGTTAGGGTTAGGTTTAGGGTTAGGATTAGCGATTGAATTAGGGTTAGGGTTAGGTTTAGGATTAGGGTTAGGTTTAGGGATAGAGTTAGGGTTTGTGTTCTGGTTATGGTTAGGGTTTCGGTTAGGGTTAGGGTTAGGGTTAGGGTTTGGGTTTGGGTTAGGGTTAGGGTTAGGGTTATGGGTAGTGTTAGGGTTTGGTTTGCGTTAGGATTAGGGTTAGGCTTAGGGTTAGGGTGAGGGATCGGGTTTGGGTTAGGGTTAGGGTTAGGGTTAGGGTTTGGGTTAGGGTTAGGTTTAGGGTTAGGGTTTGCGTTTGGGTTAGGCTTAGGGTTAGAGTTAGGGTTTGGGTTAGGGTTAGGGTTAGTGTTAGGGTTTGGGTTAGTGTTAGGGTTAGGGTTAGGGTCATGGTTAGTGTTAAGGTTTGGTTTGCGTGAGGATTAGGGTAGGGGTTAGGGTAAGGGTTAAGGTTAGTGTTAGGGTTAGAATTAGGGTTAGGGTTAGGTTTAGGGTTAGGGTTAGGGTTAGTGTTTGGGTTAGGGTTAGGTTTAGTTTTAGTGTTACGATTAGGATTAGGGTTATGGTTTGGGTTAGGGTTGAGGTTAGGATTAGGGTTAGGGTTAGGGTTTGTATTAGAGTTAGGGTTAGGGTTAGGGTTTGTGTTAGGGTTAGGGTTAGGGTTAGGGTTATGGTCAGGGTTTGGGTTAGGGTTAGGGTTACGATTAGGTTCATGGTTTGGGTGAAGGTTACGGTTAGGTTTTGGGTTTGGGTTGGGGTGTGGGTTAGGGTTAGGGTTAGGGTTTGAGTTAGTGTTAGGGTTAGGGATTGGGTTATTTTTAGGGTTAGGGTTAGGTTAGGGCTTGGGTTTGGGTTAGGGTTAGGTTTAGAGTTAGGGTTTGGGTTAGGGTTAGGGTTAGGGTTTAGGTTAGGGTTACTGTTAGTGTCAGGGTTTGGGTTAGGTTTAGGTTTAGGGTTAGGGTTTGGGTTAGGTTTATGTTCAGGTTTAGTGTTCGGTTTTAGGGTTAGGGTTAGGGTCAGGTTTAGGGTTAAGTTTTGGGTTGGGTTGTGTTTAGGGATAGGGTTATGTTTATGCGTTCCGTTAGGGTTAGGGTTAGGTTTACGGTTAGGATTAGGTTTAGGGTTAATGTTTGGGTTAGGGTTAGGGTTAGGGTTAGTGTTTGGGTTAGGGTTAGGGTTAGGGTTAGGGTTACGGTTAGGGTATGGGTTAGGGTTAGGGTTAGGTTTAGGATTTGGGTTTAGGTTAGGGTTAGGGTTAGGGTTAGTGTTAGGGTTAGGTTTACGTTTTTTGTTAGGGTTAGGTTTAGTGTTAGGGTTTGGGTTAGTGTTAGTTTTAGGGTTAGCGTTTGTGTTAAGGTTAGATTTAGGGTTAATATTTGTGTTAGAGTTATTGTAAGGGTTAG
>JAJHUQ010000057.1:2285000-2327500 GCA_035773235.1 Eospalax fontanierii | reverse complement strand
TTGGGCCAGGTTTAGTGTTTGTATAAGGGTTAGGGTTAGGGTTAGGGTTTGGTTTTGGGTTAGGTTTAGGGTTAGGGTTAGGGATAGTGTTTAGATTAGGGTCAGGTTTAGAGTTAGCGTTAGAGTTAGCATTAGGTTTAAGGTTAGAGTTTGGGTTAGTGTTAGGGTTAGGGTTAGGTTTAGGCTTTGGGTTATGGCTAGCGTTAGGGTTAGGGTTAGGGTCAGGATTTGCGTTAGGGTTAGGGTTTCGGTTTGGTTTAGGGTAAGGTTTAGGGTTATGTTTAGGGTTAGTGTTTGGGTTAGGGTTAGGGTTTGGTTTAGGTTTAGGGTTAGTTGTTGGGTTACGGTTAGGGGTTGGGTTAGGGTTAGGGTTAGGGTTAGGATTAGGCTTAGGGTTAGTGTTTGGGTTTGGGTTAGGCTTATGTTTAGTGTTAGGGTTAGGGTTAGGGTTAGGCTTAGGGTTTGGTTTAGGGTTATGGTTAGGGTAAGGGTTTGTGTTATTGTTAGGGTTATGGTTATGGTTAGGGTTAGGAATAGGTTTAGGGTTAGGGTTAGGGTTAAGGTTAGAGTTAGGTTTTGGGTTAGGGTCAGGGTTAGGGTTAGTGTTAGGGTTTGGGTGTGGATTAGGGTTCTTATTAGGGTTTGTGTTTGGGTTTGGGTTAGGGTTAGGGTTAGGCTTAGGGTTACGGTTAGGGTATGGGTTAAGGTTAGGGTTAGGGTTAGGATTTGGGTTTAGGTTAGGTTTAGGGTTAGGGTTAGGGTTAGGTTTTGTGTTAGGGTTAGGTTTAGGGTTAGGGTTTGCGTTAGGGTTAGTTTTAGGTTTAGGGTTTGTGTTATGGTTAGGTTTAGGGTTAATATTTGTGTTAGAGTTATTGTAAGGGTTAGGGTTAGGGTTACGGTTATGGTTTGGTTCGGGTTAGGGTTAGGGTTAGGTTGTGGTTTATGGTTAGGTTTTGGTTAGGGTTTGAGGTAGGGTTAGGTTTAGGGTTAATATTTGGGTTAGGATTAGTGTTAGGGTTAGGGATAGGGTTAGGGTTAGGGTTACGGTTAGAGTTTGGGTTAGGGTTAGGGTTAGGGTTAGGGTTAGGGTTAGTAGAGGTAGGCGTTGTAGTAGAGGTCCTATATATGCAGGGCCTGGGCAGGTCCAGCAGGACACAGCACCTTCTCCCCTCCTCCTCCCATCTTCTCCTGGCTGCTTCTTTTTGTCAAACACTAGAACTTTGACCTAAAGTCAACTAAATCTCTCCAAACTGGTCACCCAAACACTAGAGCCTACCATCAAGAAACCTCTGTGTTTCAGCAACTCATCTGAGAGGGCTTTGTCACCTAGCAACACCCTAAACAATGCTTTGCCAGGTCACTGCCACTTGGAGTTCCAGAATCTTAGTCCAAGATTCTGTGACCTCAGCACTCCTGCCCACATCAGACACCAATGACAGGAGACTGACCAATAGCACTCAGCACGAACTTGCAAAGCTCTACCTGTCTATCATAGCTTCAGAGCAGGTGCTCCTCCTCTGGTCAAGTCATGAAAAGGTTGCTTCCAAGGCCTGCAGCTCTTGCCAGGATTGCACGTGTTTACATAAATAACCAACCTCATTCTTTCTAGAAATTACCATATTATTGATATTGGATTCTTAAATACTATAAGCTACATTTGAATCAGAAAACTACTTTGGACATCGTTTTCTATGAGGGAAAATATTTTCCTTTTTCATTGTTGATGAATCCAATCTTTGCTCTTAAAAAAGTACAACTCAACTCTTGGGGGTGAGGCAGGAGGATTATCAGTTCAAGGCTACCCTGGGATTAGGGTATGGGTTATGGTTATGGTTAAGGTTAGGGTTAGGGTTAGAATTAGGGTTAGGGTTAGGGTTAGGGTTAGTGTTTGGGTTAGGCTTAGGTTTAGTTTTAGGGTTACGATTAGGATTAGGGTTATGGTTTGGGTTAGGGTTGGGGTTAGGATTAGGGTTAGGGTTAGGGTTTGTATTAGAGTTAGGGTTAGGGTTAGGGTTTGAGTTAGGGTTAGGGTTAGGTTTAGGGTTTCCGTTTGGGTTAGGGTGAGTGTTAGGGTTAGGGTTAGGGTTAGTGTTAGGATTAGGGTTTGGGTTTGGGTTAGGGTTAGTGTTAGGGTTAGGGTTAGGGTTTAGGTTAGGTTTAGGGTGAGTGTTTGCGATAAGGTTAGGATTTGGGTTAGGGATAGGGTTAGGATTAGTGTTAGGGTTAGGGTTAGGTTTAGGATTAGCGTTTGGATTAGGGTTAGGGTTAGGGTGTGCGTTTGGTTTAGGGTTAGGTTTAGGATTAGGGTTAGGTTTAGGGATATAGTTATGGTTTGTGTTCTGGTTATGGTTAGGTTTTGTTTAGGGTTAGCGTTAGGATTAGGGTTTGGGTTTGGGTTTGGGTTAGGGTTAGGGTTAGGATTATGGTTAGTGTTAGGGATAGGGTTTGGGTTTGGGTTAGGTTTAGGGTTAGGGTTTGGGTTTGGTTTAGAGTTAGGTTTACAGTTAGGGTTTGGGTTAGGGTTAGGGTTAGTGTTAGGGTTTGGGTTAGGGTTAGGGTTAGGGTTAGGGTTAGGGTTAGGGTTAGGGTTTGTGTTAGGGTTAGGGTAAGGGTTAGGGTTATGGTCAGGTTTGGGTTTGGGTTAGGTTTACGATTAGGTTCATGGTTTGGGTGAAGGTTACGGTTAGGTTTTGGGTTTGGGTTGGGGTGTGGGTTAGGGTTAGGATTAGGGTTAGGGTTAGGTTTAGGGTTAGGGTTAGGGTTAGGGTTTGGGTTAGGTTTAGGTTTAGTTTTAGGGTTACGGTTAGGATTAGGGTTATGGTTTGGGTTAGGGTTGGGGTTAGGTTTAGGGTTAGGGTTAGGGTTTGTATTAGAGTTAGGGTTAGGGTTAGGGTTTGAGTTAGGGTTAGGGTTAGGTTTAGGGTTTCCGTTTGGGTTAGGGTGAGTGTTAGGGTTAGGGTTAGGGTTAGTGTTAGGATTAGGGTTTGGGTTTGGGTTAGGGTTAGTGTTAGGGTTAGGGTTAGGGTTTAGGTTAGGTTTAGGGTGAGTGTTTGCGATGAGGTTAGGATTTGGGTTAGGGATAGGGTTAGGATTTGTGTTAGGGTTAGGGTTAGGGTTAGGATTAGCGATTGGATTAGGGTTAGGGTTAGGGTGTGCGTTTGTTTAGGGTTAGGTTTAGGATTAGGGTTAGGTTTAGGGAAAGAGTAAGGGTTTGTGTTCTGGTTATGGTTAGGGTTTCGGTTAGGGTTAGGGTTAGGGTTAGGCTTTGGGTTTGGGTTAGGGTTAGGGTTAGTGTTAGGGTTAGTGTTAGGGTTGGTTTGCGATAGGATTAGGGTTAGGGTTAGGGTTAGGGTTAGGGATAGGGTTTGGGTTAGGGTTAGGGTTAGGGTTAGGGTTTGGGTTAGGGTGAGGTTTAGGGTTATGGTTTGGGTTTGGGTTAGGGTTAGATTTAGGGTTTGGGTTAGGGTTAGGGTTAGTGTTAGCCTTTGGGTTAGGGTTAGGATTAGGGTTAGGGTTAGGGTTAGGGTTTGTGTTAGGGTTAGGGTTAGGGTTAGGGTTATGGTCAGGGTTTGGGCTAGGGTTAGGTTTACGATTAGGTTCATGGTTTGGGTGAAGATTACGGTTAGGTTTTGGGTTTGCGTTGGGGTGTGGGTTAGGGTTAGGGTTAGGGTTTAAGTTAGCGTTAGAGTTAGGATTTGGCTTATTGTTAGGGTCACGGTTAGGTTAGGGTTTGGGTTTGGGTTAGGGTTAGGGTTAGAGTTAGGTTTTGGGTTAGGGTTAGGGTTAATGTTTAGGTTAGGGTTACTGTTAGTGTCAGGGTTTGGGTTAGGGTTAAGGTTAGGTTTAGGGTTTGGGTTAGGTTTATGTTCAGGTTTAGTGTTCGGTTTTAGGGTTAGGGTTAGGGTCAGGTTTAGGGTTAAGGTTTGGGTTGGGTTGTGTTTAGGGATAGGGTTATGTTTATGGTTTCCGTTAGGGTTAGGGTAAGGTTTAGGGTTAGGATTAGACTTAGTGTTAGTGTTTGGTTTTGGGATAGGGTTAGGGTTTGGGTTAGGGTTAGGTTTAGGGTTAATGTTTGGGTTAGGGTTAGGGTTAGGGTTAGGGTTAGGGTTTGGGTTAGGGTTAGAGTTAGGTTTAGGTTTAGGGTTTGGCTTAGGGTTAGGGTTAGTGTTAGGTTTAGAGTTAGGGTTAGGGGTAGGGGTAGGGGTAGGGTTTGCGTTTATCTTAGGGTTACGTTTAGGTTTATGGTTAGGGTTAGGGATAGGGTTCGGGTTTGGTTTAGGTTTAGGTTTTGTGTTAGGGTTAGGGTTTGGTTTTGGGTTAGGGTTATGGTTAGGGTTAGGGTTAGGGTTAGTGTCAGGGTTAAGGTTTGGGTTTGGTTTAGTTTTAAGGTTAGGTTTTGGGATAGAGTTATGGTTTGGCGAAGGGTTAGTGTTCGGTTTTCGATGAGGGTTAGGGTGAGAATTAGGGTTAGTGTTTGAGTTTGGTTTAGGGTTTGGGTTGGGGTTAGGGTTTGGATTAGGGTTAGGGTTAGGGTTAGGTTTACAGTTACTGTTTGGGTTAGGGTTAGGGTTAGGGTTAGGGTTTGGATTTTGGTTAAGGTTAAGGTTAGGGTTAGGGTTTGGGTTAGGGTTAGGTTTATTGTTAGGGTTTGGTTTAGGGTTAGCTTTAGTTTTAATGTTAGGGTTAGGGTTAGGGTTAGGGTTAGGGTTTGTGTTAGGGTTAGGTTTAGGGTTAGGGTTTGGGCTAGGGTTAAGTTTAGGGTTAGGGTTTGGGTTAGGGTTAGGGTTAGGTTTAGGGTTAATGTTTGGTTTATGGTTAGGGTTAGGGTTTGGTTTAGGGTTAGGGTTAGGGTTAGGGTTTGGGTTAGGGTTAGGGTTAGGTTTAGGGTTAATGTTTGGGTTAGGGTTAGGGTTAGGTATAGGGTTAGGGTTTGGTTTAGTGTTAGGTTTAGTGTTAGGGTTTGGGTTACCGGTAGAGTTTGGGTTACGGTTATGGTTAGGGTTAGTGTTTGCGTTTGGGTTAGGGTTAGGTTTAGGGTTAATGTTTGGGTTAGAGTTAGGGTTAGGTATAGGGTTTGGGTTAGGGTTAGGGTTAGAGTTAGGGTTTGGGTTAGGGTTAGGTTTAGGGTTAGGGTTTGGGTTTGGGTTAGGGTTAGTGTTAGAGTTAGGGTTTGGGTTAGGGTTAGAGTTAGTGTTAGGGTTTGGGTTAGGGTTAGGATTAGGGTTAGGGTTAGGGTTAGGGTTTGTGTTAGGGTTAGGGTTAGGGTTAGGGTTATGGTCAGGGTTTGGGTTAGGGTTAGGTTTACGATTAGGTTCACGGTTTGGGTGAAGATTACGGTTAGGTTTTGGGTTTGGGTTGGGGTGTGGGTTAGGGTTAGGGTTAGGGTTTAAGTTAGCGTTAGAGTTAGGGTTTGGGTTATTGTTAGGGTCAGGGTTAGGTTAGGGTTTGGGTTTGGGTTAGGGTTAGGGTTAGAGTTAGGTTTTGAGTTCGGGATAGGGTTAATGTTTAGTTTAGAGTTACTGTTAGTGTCAGGGTTTGGGTTAGGGTTAAGGTTAGGGTTAGGGGTTGGGTTAGGTTTATGTTCAGGTTTAGTGTTCGGGTTTAGGGTTAGGGTTAGGGTCAGGTTTAGGGGTAAGGTTTGGGTTGGGTTGTGTTTAGGGATAGGGTTATGTTTATGGTTTCCGTTAGGGTTAGGGTTAGGTTTAGGGTTAGGATTAGACTTAGTGTTAGTGTTTGGTTTTGGGATAGGGTTAGGATTTGGGTTAGGGTTAGGTTTAATGTTAATGTTTGTGTTAGGGTTAGGGTTAGGGTTAGGGTTAGGGTTTGGGTTAGGGTTAGATTTAGGTTTAGGGTTAGGTTTTGGGTTAGGGTTAGGGTTAGTGTTAGGTTTAGAGTTAGGGTGAGGGGTAGGGGTAGGTGTAGGGTTTGCGTTTGTGTTAGGGTTACGTTTAGGTTTATGGTTAGGGTTAGGGATAGGGTTCGGGTTTGGTTTAGGGTTAGGTTTTGTGTTAGGGTTAGGGTTTGGTTTTGGGTTAGGGTTAGGGTTAGCGTTAGGGTTAGGGTTAGTGTCAGGCTTAAGGTTTGGGTTTGGTTTATTTTAAGGTTAGGTTTTGGGATAGAGTTATGGTTTGGGGAAGGGTTAGTGTTCGGTTTTCGATGAGGGTTAGGGTGAGAATTAGGGTTAGTGTTTGAGTTTGGTTTAGGGTTTGGGTTGGGGTTAGGGTTTGGATTAGGGTTAGGGTTAGGGTTAGGTTTACAGTTACTGTTTGGGTTAGGGTTAGGGTTAGGGTTAGGGTTAGGGTTAGGGTTTGGATTTTGGTTGAGGTTAGGGTTAGGTTTAGGGTTTGGGTTAGGTTTAGGTTTATTGGTGGGTTAGGTTTAGGGTTAGCTTAAGTTTTAATGTTTGGGTTAGGGTTAGGGTTAGGGTTAGGGTTTGTGATAGGGTTAGGTTTAGGGTTAGGGTTTGGGCTAGGGTTAAGTTTAGGGTTAGGGTTTGGGTTAGGGTTAGGGTTAGGTTTAGGGTTAATGTTTGGGTTATGGTTAGGGTTAGGGTTTGGTTTAGGGTTAGGGTTAGGGTTAGGGTTTGGTTTAGGGTTAGGTTTAGGGTTAATGTTTGGGTTAGGGTTAGGGTTAGGTATAGGGTTAGGGTTTGGTTTAGTGTTAGGTTTAGTGTTAGGGTTAGGGTTACCGGTAGAGTTTGGGTTACGCTTATGGTTAGGGTTAGAGTTTGGGTTTGGGTTAGGGTTAGGTTTAGGGTTAATGTTTGGGTTAGAGTTAGGGTTAGGTATAGAGTTTGAGTTAGGGTTAGGGTTAGGGTGTGCGTTTGGTTTCGGGATAGATTTAGAGATCGGGTAAGGTTTAGGGAAAGAGTTATGGATTGGGTTCTGGTTATGGTTAGGGTTTGGGTTAGGGTTAGGGTTAGGGTTTGGGTATGGGTAAAGGTTAGTGTTAGGGTTAGGGTTTGGGTTTGGTTTTGGGTTAGGGTTTGGGTTAGGGTTAGGGTTAGGGTTAGGTTTTGTGTTTGGGTTATTTTTAGGGTTAGGGTTAGGTTAGGGTTTGGGTTTTGGGTTAGGTTTAGGGTTAGAGTTAGGGTTTGGGTTTGGGTTAGGTTTAGGGTTAGAGTTAGGGTTTGGGTTAGGGTTAGGGTTAAGGTTAGTGTTAGGGATAGGGTTTGGGTTTGGGTTAGCTTTAGGGTTAGGGTTTGGGTTTGGTTTAGAGTTAGGGTTAGAGTTAGGGTTTGGTTTGGGTTAGGGTTAGTGTTAGGGTTTGGGTTAGGGTTAGGGTTAGGGTTATGGTTAGGGTTAGGGTTTGGGTTAGAGTTAGGTTTAGGGTTACGGTTAGGGTTAGGGTTCCGATTAGGTTAGGGTTAGGGTTAGGGTTTGTGTTAGGGTTAGGGTTAGGGTTAGAGTTACGGCTAGGGTTTGGGTTATGGTTAGGGTTACGATTAGTGTTATGGTTTGGGTGAGGGTTACGGTTAGGTTTTGGGTTTGGTTGGGGTGTGGATCAGGGTTAGGATTAGGGTTTGAGTTAGGGTTAGGGTTAGGGTTTGGGTTTTTGTTAGGGTTAGGGATAGGTTAGGGTTTGGGTTTGGGCTAGGTTTACGGTTAGAGTTAGGGTTTGGGATTGGGTTAGGTTTAGGGTTAGAGTTGGGGTTTGGGTTAGGGTTAGGGTTAGGGTTTGAGTTAGGGTTAGGGTTAGTGTCAGGGTTTGGGTTAGGGTTAGGGTTAGGTTTAAGGTTAGGGTTAGGGTGTTGGTTTGGGTTAGGGTTAGGTTTAGGGTTAGGGTTAGGTTTAGGGGTAGTGTTATGGTTTGGATTCTGGTTATGGTTAGGGTTTGGGTTAGGGTTAGGGTTTGGGTTTGGGTTAGGATTAGGGTTTGGGTTTGGGTTTGGGTTAGGGTTAGGGTTAGGGTTAATGTTTGGTTTAGGTTAGGGTTAGGTATAGGGTTAGTGTTAGGTTAGGGTTAGGGTTTGGGTTAGGGTTAGGGTTAGGTTTAGGGTTAGGGTTTGGGTTAGGGTTAGGGTTTGGTTTAGGGTTAGGTTTAGGCGTAAGGTTTGGGTTAGGGTTAGGTTTAGGGTTAATGTTTGGGTTAGGGTTAGGATTAGGTATAGGGTTAGTGTTAGGTTAGGGTTAGGGTTAGGGTTAGGGTTAGTAGAGGTAGGCGTTGTAGTAGAGGTCCTATATGTGCAGGGCCTGGGCAGGTCCAGAGGACACACCACCTTCTCCCCTCCTCCTCCCATCTTCTCCTGGCTGCTTCTTTTTGTCAAACACTAGAACTTTGACCTAAAGTAAACTAAATCTCTCCAAACTGGTCACCCAAACACTAGAGCCTACCATCAAGAAAACTCTGTGTTTCAGCATCTCATCTGAGAGGGATTTGTCACCTAGCAACACCCTAAACAATGCTTTGCCAGGTCACTGTCTCTTGGAGTTCCAGAATCTTAGTCCAAGATTCTGTGACCTCAGCACTCCTGCCCACATCAGACACCAATGACAGGAGACTGACCAATAGCACTCAGCACAAACTTGCAAAGCTCTGCCTGTCTATCATAGCTTCAGAGCAGGTGCTTCTCCTCTGGTCAAGTCATGAAAAGGTTGCTTCCCAGGCCTGCAGCTCTTGCCAGGATTGCACGTGTTTACATAAATAACCAACCTCATTCTTTCTAGAAATTACCATATTATTGATATTGGATTCTTAAGTACTATAAGCTACATTTGAATCAGAAAACTACTTTGGACATCGTTTTCTATGAGGGAAATTATTTTCCTTTTTCATTGTTGATGAATCCAATCTTTGCTCTTAAAAAAGTACAACTCAACTCTTGGGGGTGAGGCAGGAGGATTATCAGTTCAAGGCTACCTTGGGATTAGGGTATGGGTTATGGTTATGGTTAGGGTTAGGGTTAGGGTTAGAATTAGGGTTAGGGTTAGGTTTAGGGTTATGGTTAGGGTTAGTGTTTGGGTTAGGGTTAGGTTTAGTTTTAGGGTTAATATTAGGATTAGGGTTATGGTTTGGGTTAGGGTGGGGGTTAGGATTAGGGTTAGGGTTAGGGTTTGTATTAGAGTTAGGGTTAGGGTTAGGGTTTGAGTTAGGGTTAGGGTTTGAGTTAGGGTTAGGGTTAGGTTTAGGGTTTCCGTTTGGGTTAGGGTGAGTATTAGGGTTAGGGTTAGGGTTAGTGTTAGGATTAGAGTTTGGGTTTGGGTTAGGGTTAGTGTTAGGGTTAGGGTTAGGGTTTAGGTTAGGTTTAGGGTGAGTGTTTGCGATAAGGTTAGGATTTGGGTTAGGGATAGGGTTAGCATTAGTGTTACGGTTAGGGTTAGGGTTAGGATTAGCGTTTGGATTAGGGTTAGGGTTAGGGTGTGCGTTTGGTTTAGGGTTAGGTATAGGATTAGGGTTAGGTTAAGGGATAGATTTATGGTTTGTGTTCTGGTTATGGTTAGGGTTTCGTTTAGGGTTAGCGTTAGGGTTAGGATTTGGCTTTGGGTTAGGGTTAGGGTTAGGGTTATGGTTAGTGTTAGGGATAGGGTTTGGGTTTGGGTTAGGTTTAGGGTTAGGGTTTGGGTTTGGTTTAGAGTTAGGGTTAGAGTTAGGGTTTGGGTTAGGGTTAGGGTTAGTGTTAGGGTTTGGGTTAGGGTTAGGGTTAGGGTTAGGGTTAGGGTTAGGGTTTGTGTTAGGGTTAGGGTTAGGGTTAGGGTTATGGTCAGGGGTTGGGTTTGGGTTAGAGTTACGATTAGGTTCATGGTGTGGGTGAAGGTTACGGTTAGGTTTTGGGATTGGGTTGGGGTGTGGGTTAGGGTTAGGGTTAGGGTTAGAATTAGGGTTAGATTTAGGTTTAGGGTTAGGGTTAGGGTTAGTGTTTGGGTTAGGGTTAGGGTTAGTTTTAGGGTTACGATTAGGATTAGGGTTATGGTTTGGGTTAGGGTTGGGGTTAGAATTAGGGTTAGGGTTAGGGTTTGTATTAGAGTTAGGGTTAGGGTTAGGGTTTGAGTTAGGGTTAGGTTTAGGTTTAGGGTTTCCGTTTGTGTTAGGGTGAGTGTTAGGGTTAGGGTTAGGGTTAGTGTTAGGATTAGGGTTTGGGTTTGGGTTAGGGTTAGTGTTAGGGTTAGGGTTAGGGTTTAGGTTAGGTTTAGGGTGAGTGTTTGCGATAAGGTTAGGATTTGGGTTAGGGATAGGGTTAGGATTAGTGTTAGGGTTAGGGTTAGGGTTAGGATTAGCGATTGGATTAGGCTTAGGGTTAGGGTGTGCGTTTGTTTAGGGTTAGGTTTAGGATTAGGGTTAAGTTTAGGGATAGAGTTAAGGTTTGTGTTCTGGTTATGGTTAGGTTTTCGGTTAGGGTTAGGGTTTGGGTTTGGGTTAGGGTTAGGGTTTGGTTTAGGGTTAGTGTTAGGGTTTGGTTTGCGTTAGGATTAGGGTTAGGGTTAGGGATAGGGTTTGGGTTAGGGTTAGGGTTAGGGTTTGGGTTTGGGTTAGGGTTAGGTTTAGGGTTAGGGTTTGGGTTTGGGTTGGGGTTAGGGTTAGAGTTAGGGTTTGGGTTAGGGTTAGGTTTAGGGTTAGGTTTAGGGTTAGGGTTAGGGTTAGGGTTAGGGTTAGGGTTATGGTCAGGGTTTGGGTTAGGATTAGGTTTACGATTAGGTTCATGGTATGGGTGAAGATTACGGTTAGGTTTTGGGTTTGGGTTGGGGTGTGGGTAGGTTTAGGGTGTGCTTTTGTTTAGGGTTAGGTTTAGGATTAGGGTTAGGTTTAGGGATAGAGTTAGGGTTTGTGTTCTGGTTATGGTTAGGGTTTCGGTTAGGGTTAGGGTTAGGGTTAGGGTTTGCGTTTGGGTTAGGTTAGGGTTAGTGTTAGGGTTAGTGTTAGGGTTGGTTTGCGTTAGGATTAGGGTTAGGGTTAGGGTTAGGGTTAGGGATAGGGTTTGGGTTAGGGTTAGGGTTAGGTTTAGGGTTTGGGTTAGGGTTAGGTTTAGAGTTAGGGTTTGGGTTTGGGTTAGGGTTAGGGTTAGAGTTAGGGTTTGGGTTAGGGTTAGGGTTAGTGTTAGGCTTTGGGTTAGGGTTAGGATTAGGGTTAGGGTTAGGGTTAGGGTTTGTGTTAGGGTTAGGGTTAGGGTTAGGGTTATGGTCAGGGTTTGGGTTAGGATTAGGTTTACGATTAGGTTCATGGTTTGGGTGAAGATTACGGTCAGGTTTTGGGTTTGGGTTTGGGTGTGGGTTAGGGTTAGGGTTAGGGTTTAAGTTAGCGTTAGAGTTAGGGTTTGGGTTATTGTTAGGGTGAGGGTTAGGTTAGGGTTTTGGTTTGGGTTAGGGTAAGGGTTAGAGTTACCTTTTGGGTTAGGGTTAGGGTTAATGTTTAGGTTAGGGTTACTGTTAGTGTCAAGGTTTGGGTTATGGTTACGGTTTGGGTTAGGTTTATGTTCAGGTTTAGTGTTCGGTTTTAGGGTTAGAGTTACGGTCAGGTTTAGGGTTAAGGTTTGGATTGGGTTGTGTTTAGGGATAGGGTTATGTTTATGGTTTCCGTTAGGGTTAGGGTTAGGTTTAGGGTTAGGATTAGACTTAGTGTTAGTGTTTGGTTTTGGGATAGGGTTAGGGTTTGGATTAGGGTTAAGTTTAGGGTTAATGTTTGGGTTAGGGTTAGGGTTAGGGTTAGGGTTAGGTTTAGGGTTTGGGTTAGGGTTAGAGTTAGGTTTAGGGTTAGGGTTTGGGTTAGGGTTAGGGTTAGTGTTAGGTTTAGAGTTAGGGTTAGGGTTAGGGGTAGGGGTAGGGTTTGCGTTTGTGTTAGGGTTACGTTTAGGTTTATGGTTAGGGTTAGGGATAGGGTTAGGGTTTGGTTTAGGTTTAGGTTTTGTGTTAGGGTTAGGGTTAGGGTTAGGGTTAGTGTCAGGGTTAAGGTTTGGGTTTGGTTTAGTTTTAAGGTTAGGTTTTGGGATAGAATTATGGTTTGGGGAAGGGTTAGTGTTCGGTTTTCGATGAGGGTTAGGGTGAGATTTAGGGTTAGTGTTTGAGTTTGGTTTAGTATTTGGGTTGGGGTTAGTGTTTGGATTGGGGTTAGGGTTAGGGTTAGGTTTACAGTTACTGTTTGGGTTAGAGTTAGGTTTAGGGTTAGGGTTAGGGTTTGGATTTTGGTTAAGGTTAAGGTTAGGGTTAGGGTTTGGGTTAGGGTTAGGGTTAGGTTTAGGGTTAATGTTTGGTTTATGGTTAGGGTTAGGGTTTGGTTTAGGGTTAGGGTTAGGGTTAGGGTTTGGTTTAGGGTTAGGTTTAGGGTTAATGTTTGGGTTAGTGTTAGGGTTAGGTATAGGGTTAGGGTTTGGTTTAGTGTTAGGTTTAGTGTTAGGGTTAGGGTTACCGGTAGAGGTTGGGTTACGGTTATGGTTAGGGTTAGTGTTTGCGTTTGGGTTAGGGTTAGGTTTAGGGTTAATGTTTGGGTTAGAGTTAGGGTTAGGTATAGGGTTTGAGTTAGGGTTAGGGTTAGGGTGTGCGTTTGGTTTAGGGTTAGGTTTAGGGTTAGGGTTAGGTTTAGGGATAGAGTTATGGTTTGGGTTCTGTTTATGGTTAGGGTTTGGGTTAGGGTTTGGGTTAGGGTTAGGGTTAGGGTTAGGTTTTGTGTTTGGGTTATTGTTAGGGTTAGGGTTAGGTTAGGGTTTGGGTTTTGGGTTAGGTTTAGGGTTAGAGTTAGGGTTTGGGTTTGGGTTAGGTTTAGGGTTAGAGTTAGGGTTTGGGTTAGGGTTAGGGTTAAGGTTAGTGTTAGGGATAGGGTTTGGGTTTGGGTTAGGTTTAGGGTTAGGGTTTGGGTTTGGTTTAGAGTTAGGGTTAGAGTTAGGGTTTGGTTTGGGTTAGGGTTAGTGTTAGGGTTTGGGTTAGGGTTAGGGTTAGGGTTATGGTTAGGGTTAGGGTTTGGGTTAGGGTTAGGTTTAGGGTTACGGTTAGGGTTAGGGTTTGTATTAGAGTTAGGGTTAGGGTTAGGGTTTGAGTTAGGGTTAGGGTTTGAGTTAGGGTTAGGGTTAGGTTTAGGGTTTCCGTTTGGGTTAGGGTGAGTATTAGGGTTAGGGTTAGGGTTAGTGTTAGGATTAGAGTTTGGGTTTGGGTTAGGGTTAGTGTTAGGGTTAGGGTTAGGGTTTAGGTTAGGTTTAGGGTGAGTGTTTGCGATAAGGTTAGGATTTGGGTTAGGGATAGGGTTAGCATTAGTGTTACGGTTAGGGTTAGGGTTAGGATTAGCGTTTGGATTAGGGTTAGGGTTAGGGTGTGCGTTTGGTTTAGGGTTAGGAATAGGATTACAGTTAGGTTAAGGGATAGATTTATGGTTTGTGTTCTGGTTATGGTTAGGGTTTCGTTTAGGGTTAGCGTTAGGGTTAGGATTTGGCTTTGGGTTAGGGTTAGGGTTAGGGTTATGGTTATTGTTAGGGATAGGGTTTGGGTTTGGGTTAGGTTTAGGGTTAGGGTTTGGGTTTGGTTTAGAGTTAGGGTTAGAGTTAGGGTTTGGGTTAGGGTTAGGGTTAGTGTTAGGGTTTGGGTTAGGGTTAGGGTTAGGGTTAGGGTTAGGGTTAGGGTTTGTGTTAGGGTTAGGGTTAGGGTTAGGGTTATGGTCAGGGTTTGGGTTTGGGTTAGAGTTACGATTAGGTTCATGGTGTGGGTGAAGGTTACGGTTAGGTTTTGGGATTGGGTTGGGGTGTGGGTTAGGGTTAGGGTTAGGGTTAGAATTAGGGTTAGATTTAGGTTTAGGGTTAGGGTTAGGGTTAGTGTTTGGGTTAGGGTTAGGGTTAGTTTTAGGGTTACGATTAGGATTAGGGTTATGGTTTGGGTTAGGGTTGGGGTTAGAATTAGGGTTAGGGTTAGGGTTTGTATTAGAGTTAGGGTTAGGGTTAGGGTTTGAGTTAGGGTTAGGTTTAGGTTTAGGGTTTCCGTTTGTGTTAGGGTGAGTGTTAGGGTTAGGGTTAGGGTTAGTGTTAGGATTAGGGTTTGGGTTTGGGTTAGGGTTAGTGTTAGGGTTAGGGTTAGGGTTTAGGTTAGGTTTAGGGTGAGTGTTTGCGATAAGGTTAGGATTTGGGTTAGGGATAGGGTTAGGATTAGTGTTAGGGTTAGGGTTAGGGTTAGGATTAGCGATTGGATTAGGGTTAGGGTTAGGGTGTGCGTTTGTTTAGGGTTAGGTTTAGGATTAGGGTTAAGTTTAGGGATAGAGTTAAGGTTTGTGTTCTGGTTATGGTTAGGTTTTCGGTTAGGGTTAGGGTTTGGGTTTGGGTTAGGGTTAGGGTTTGGTTTAGGGTTAGTGTTAGGGTTTGGTTTGCGTTAGGATTAGGGTTAGGGTTAGGGATAGGGTTTGGGTTAGGGTTAGGGTTAGGGTTTGGGTTTGGGTTAGGGTTAGGTTTAGGGTTAGGGTTTGGGTTTGGGTTAGGGTTAGGGTTAGAGTTAGGGTTTGGGTTAGGGTTAGGTTTAGGGTTAGGTTTAGGGTTAGGGTTAGGGTTAGGGTTAGGGTTAGGGTTATGGTCAGGGTTTGGGTTAGGATTAGGTTTACGATTAGGTTCATGGTATGGGTGAAGATTACGGTTAGGTTTTGGGTTTGGGTTGGGGTGTGGGTAGGTTTAGGGTGTGCTTTTGTTTAGGGTTAGGTTTAGGATTAGGGTTAGGTTTAGGGATAGAGTTAGGGTTTGTGTTCTGGTTATGGTTAGGGTTTCGGTTAGGGTTAGGGTTAGGGTTAGGGTTTGCGTTTGGGTTAGGTTAGGGTTAGTGTTAGGGTTAGTGTTAGGGTTGGTTTGCGTTAGGATTAGGGTTAGGGTTAGGGTTAGGGTTAGGGATAGGGTTTGGGTTAGGGTTAGGGTTAGGTTTAGGGTTTGGGTTAGGGTTAGGTTTAGAGTTAGGGTTTGGGTTTGGGTTAGGGTTAGGGTTAGAGTTAGGGTTTGGGTTAGGGTTAGGGTTAGTGTTAGGCTTTGGGTTAGGGTTAGGATTAGGGTTAGGGTTAGGGTTAGGGTTTGTGTTAGGGTTAGGGTTAGGGTTAGGGTTATGGTCAGGGTTTGGGTTAGGATTAGGTTTACGATTAGGTTCATGGTTTGGGTGAAGATTACGGTCAGGTTTTGGGTTTGGGTTGGGGTGTGGGTTAGGGTTAGGGTTAGGGTTTAAGTTAGCGTTAGAGTTAGGGTTTGGGTTATTGTTAGGGTGAGGGTTAGGTTAGGGTTTTGGTTTGGGTTAGGGTAAGGGTTAGAGTTACCTTTTGGGTTAGGGTTAGGGTTAATGTTTAGGTTAGGGTTACTGTTAGTGTCAAGGTTTGGGTTAGGGTTAGGGTTTGGGTTAGGTTTATGTTCAGGTTTAGTGTTCGGTTTTAGGGTTAGAGTTAGGGTCAGGTTTAGGGTTAAGGTTTGGATTGGGTTGTGTTTAGGGATAGGGTTATGTTTATGGTTTCCGTTAGGGTTAGGGTTAGGTTTAGGGTTAGGATTAGACTTAGTGTTAGTGTTTGGTTTTGGGATAGGGTTAGGGTTTGGATTAGGGTTAAGTTTAGGGTTAATGTTTGGGTTAGGGTTAGGGTTAGGGTTAGGGTTAGGTTTAGGGTTTGGGTTAGGGTTAGAGTTAGGTTTAGGGTTAGGGTTTGGGTTAGGGTTAGGGTTAGTGTTAGGTTTAGAGTTAGGGTTAGGGTTAGGGGTAGGGGTAGGGTTTGCGTTTGTGTTAGGGTTACGTTTAGGTTTATGGTTAGGGTTAGGGGTAGGGTTAGGGTTTGGTTTAGGTTTAGGTTTTGTGTTAGGGTTAGGGTTAGGGTTAGGGTTAGTGTCAGGGTTAAGGTTTGGGTTTGGTTTAGTTTTAAGGTTAGGTTTTGGGATAGAATTATGGTTTGGGGAAGGGTTAGTGTTCGGTTTTCGATGAGGGTTAGGGTGAGATTTAGGGTTAGTGTTTGAGTTTGGTTTAGTATTTGGGTTGGGGTTAGTGTTTGGATTGGGGTTAGGGTTAGGGTTAGGTTTACAGTTACTGTTTGGGTTAGAGTTAGGTTTAGGGTTAGGGTTAGGGTTTGGATTTTGGTTAAGGTTAAGGTTAGGGTTAGGGTTTGGGTTAGGGTTAGGGTTAGGTTTAGGGTTAATGTTTGGTTTATGGTTAGGGTTAGGGTTTGGTTTAGGGTTAGGGTTAGGGTTAGGGTTTGGTTTAGGGTTAGGTTTAGGGTTAATGTTTGGGTTAGTGTTAGGGTTAGGTATAGGGTTAGGGTTTGGTTTAGTGTTAGGTTTAGTGTTAGGGTTAGGGTTACCGGTAGAGGTTGGGTTACGGTTATGGTTAGGGTTAGTGTTTGCGTTTGGGTTAGGGTTAGGTTTAGGGTTAATGTTTGGGTTAGAGTTAGGGTTAGGTATAGGGTTTGAGTTAGGGTTAGGGTTAGGGTGTGCGTTTGGTTTAGGGTTAGGTTTAGAGTTAGGGTTAGGTTTAGGGATAGAGTTATGGTTTGGGTTCTGTTTATGGTTAGGGTTTGGGTTAGGGTTTGGGTTAGGGTTAGGGTTAGGGTTAGGTTTTGTGTTTGGGTTATTGTTAGGGTTAGGGTTAGGTTAGGGTTTGGGTTTTGGGTTAGGTTTAGGGTTAGAGTTAGGGTTTGGGTTTGGGTTAGGTTTAGGGTTAGAGTTAGGGTTTGGGTTAGGGTTAGGGTTAAGGTTAGTGTTAGGGATAGGGTTTGGGTTTGGGTTAGGTTTAGGGTTAGGGTTTGGGTTTGGTTTAGAGTTAGGGTTAGAGTTAGGGTTTGGTTTGGGTTAGGGTTAGTGTTAGGGTTTGGGTTAGGGTTAGGGTTAGGGTTATGGTTAGGGTTAGGGTTTGGGTTAGGGTTAGGTTTAGGGTTACGGTTAGGGTTAGGGTTTGTATTAGAGTTAGGGTTAGGGTTAGGGTTTGAGTTAGGGTTAGGGTTTGAGTTAGGGTTAGGGTTAGGTTTAGGGTTTCCGTTTGGGTTAGGGTGAGTATTAGGGTTAGGGTTAGGGTTAGTGTTAGGATTAGAGTTTGGGTTTGGGTTAGGGTTAGTGTTAGGGTTAGGGTTAGGGTTTAGGTTAGGTTTAGGGTGAGTGTTTGCGATAAGGTTAGGATTTGGGTTAGGGATAGGGTTAGCATTAGTGTTACGGTTAGGGTTAGGGTTAGGATTAGCGTTTGGATTAGGGTTAGGGTTAGGGTGTGCGTTTGGTTTAGGGTTAGGTATAGGATTAGGGTTAGGTTAAGGGATAGATTTATGGTTTGTGTTCTGGTTATGGTTAGGGTTTCGTTTAGGGTTAGCGTTAGGGTTAGGATTTGGCTTTGGGTTAGGGTTAGGGTTAGGGTTATGGTTAGTGTTAGGGATAGGGTTTGGGTTTGGGTTAGGTTTAGGGTTAGGGTTTGGGTTTGGTTTAGAGTTAGGGTTAGAGTTAGGGTTTGGGTTAGGGTTAGGGTTAGTGTTAGGGTTTGGGTTAGGGTTAGGGTTAGGGTTAGGGTTAGGGTTAGGGTTTGTGTTAGGGTTAGGGTTAGGGTTAGGGTTATGGTCAGGGTTTGGGTTTGGGTTAGAGTTACGATTAGGTTCATGGTGTGGGTGAAGGTTACGGTTAGGTTTTGGGATTGGGTTGGGGTGTGGGTTAGGGTTAGGGTTAGGGTTAGAATTAGGGTTAGATTTAGGTTTAGGGTTAGGGTTAGGGTTAGTGTTTGGGTTAGGGTTAGGGTTAGTTTTAGGGTTACGATTAGGATTAGGGTTATGGTTTGGGTTAGGGTTGGGGTTAGAATTAGGGTTAGGGTTAGGGTTTGTATTAGAGTTAGGGTTAGGGTTAGGGTTTGAGTTAGGGTTAGGTTTAGGTTTAGGGTTTCCGTTTGTGTTAGGGTGAGTGTTAGGGTTAGGGTTAGGGTTAGTGTTAGGATTAGGGTTTGGGTTTGGGTTAGGGTTAGTGTTAGGGTTAGGGTTAGGGTTTAGGTTAGGTTTAGGGTGAGTGTTTGCGATAAGGTTAGGATTTGGGTTAGGGATAGGGTTAGGATTAGTGTTAGGGTTAGGGTTAGGGTTAGGATTAGCGATTGGATTAGGGTTAGGGTTAGGGTGTGCGTTTGTTTAGGGTTAGGTTTAGGATTAGGGTTAAGTTTAGGGATAGAGTTAAGGTTTGTGTTCTGGTTATGGTTAGGTTTTCGGTTAGGGTTAGGGTTTGGGTTTGGGTTAGGGTTAGGGTTTGGTTTAGGGTTAGTGTTAGGGTTTGGTTTGCGTTAGGATTAGGGTTAGGGTTAGGGATAGGGTTTGGGTTAGGGTTAGGGTTAGGGTTTGGGTTTGGGTTAGGGTTAGGTTTAGGGTTAGGGTTTGGGTTTGGGTTAGGGTTAGGGTTAGAGTTAGGGTTTGGGTTAGGGTTAGGTTTAGGGTTAGGTTTAGGGTTAGGGTTAGGGTTAGGGTTAGGGTTAGGGTTATGGTCAGGGTTTGGGTTAGGATTAGGTTTACGATTAGGTTCATGGTATGGGTGAAGATTACGGTTAGGTTTTGGGTTTGGGTTGGGGTGTGGGTAGGTTTAGGGTGTGCTTTTGTTTAGGGTTAGGTTTAGGATTAGGGTTAGGTTTAGGGATAGAGTTAGGGTTTGTGTTCTGGTTATGGTTAGGGTTTCGGTTAGGGTTAGGGTTAGGGTTAGGGTTTGCGTTTGGGTTAGGTTAGGGTTAGTGTTAGGGTTAGTGTTAGGGTTGGTTTGCGTTAGGATTAGGGTTAGGGTTAGGGTTAGGGTTAGGGATAGGGTTTGGGTTAGGGTTAGGGTTAGGTTTAGGGTTTGGGTTAGGGTTAGGTTTAGAGTTAGGGTTTGGGTTTGGGTTAGGGTTAGGGTTAGAGTTAGGGTTTGGGTTAGGGTTAGGGTTAGTGTTAGGCTTTGGGTTAGGGTTAGGATTAGGGTTAGGGTTAGGGTTAGGGTTTGTGTTAGGGTTAGGGTTAGGGTTAGGGTTATGGTCAGGGTTTGGGTTAGGATTAGGTTTACGATTAGGTTCATGGTTTGGGTGAAGATTACGGTCAGGTTTTGGGTTTGGGTTGGGGTGTGGGTTAGGGTTAGGGTTAGGGTTTAAGTTAGCGTTAGAGTTAGGGTTTGGGTTATTGTTAGGGTGAGGGTTAGGTTAGGGTTTTGGTTTGGGTTAGGGTAAGGGTTAGAGTTACCTTTTGGGTTAGGGTTAGGGTTAATGTTTAGGTTAGGGTTACTGTTAGTGTCAAGGTTTGGGTTAGGGTTAGGGTTTGGGTTAGGTTTATGTTCAGGTTTAGTGTTCGGTTTTAGGGTTAGAGTTAGGGTCAGGTTTAGGGTTAAGGTTTGGATTGGGTTGTGTTTAGGGATAGGGTTATGTTTATGGTTTCCGTTAGGGTTAGGGTTAGGTTTAGGGTTAGGATTAGACTTAGTGTTAGTGTTTGGTTTTGGGATAGGGTTAGGGTTTGGATTAGGGTTAAGTTTAGGGTTAATGTTTGGGTTAGGGTTAGGGTTAGGGTTAGGGTTAGGTTTAGGGTTTGGGTTAGGGTTAGAGTTAGGTTTAGGGTTAGGGTTTGGGTTAGGGTTAGGGTTAGTGTTAGGTTTAGAGTTAGGGTTAGGGTTAGGGGTAGGGGTAGGGTTTGCGTTTGTGTTAGGGTTACGTTTAGGTTTATGGTTAGGGTTAGGGATAGGGTTAGGGTTTGGTTTAGGTTTAGGTTTTGTGTTAGGGTTAGGGTTAGGGTTAGGGTTAGTGTCAGGGTTAAGGTTTGGGTTTGGTTTAGTTTTAAGGTTAGGTTTTGGGATAGAATTATGGTTTGGGGAAGGGTTAGTGTTGGGTTTTGGATGAGGGTTGGGGTGGGATTTAGGGTTAGTGTTTGTGTTTGGTTTAGTGTTTGGGTTGGGGTTAGTGTTTGGATTGGGGTTAGGGTTAGGGTTAGGTTTACAGTTACTGTTTGGGTTAGGGTTAGGTTTAGGGTTAGGGTTAGGGTTTGGATTTTGGTTAAGGTTAAGGTTAGGGTTAGGGTTTGGGTTAGGGTTAGGGTTAGGTTTAGGGTTAATGTTTGGTTTATGGTTAGGGTTAGGGTTTGGTTTAGGGTTAGGGTTAGGGTTAGGGTTTGGTTTAGGGTTAGGTTTAGGGTTAATGTTTGGGTTAGTGTTAGGGTTAGGTATAGGGTTAGGGTTTGGTTTAGTGTTAGGTTTAGTGTTAGGGTTAGGGTTACCGGTAGAGGTTGGGTTACGGTTATGGTTAGGGTTAGTGTTTGCGTTTGGGTTAGGGTTAGGTTTAGGGTTAATGTTTGGGTTAGAGTTAGGGTTAGGTATAGGGTTTGAGTTAGGGTTAGGGTTAGGGTGTGCGTTTGGTTTAGGGTTAGGTTTAGGGTTAGGGTTAGGTTTAGGGATAGAGTTATGGTTTGGGTTCTGTTTATGGTTAGGGTTTGGGTTAGGGTTTGGGTTAGGGTTAGGGTTAGGGTTAGGTTTTGTGTTTGGGTTATTGTTAGGGTTAGGGTTAGGTTAGGGTTTGGGTTTTGGGTTAGGTTTAGGGTTAGAGTTAGGGTTTGGGTTTGGGTTAGGTTTAGGGTTAGAGTTAGGGTTTGGGTTAGGGTTAGGGTTAAGGTTAGTGTTAGGGATAGGGTTTGGGTTTGGGTTAGGTTTAGGGTTAGGGTTTGGGTTTGGTTTAGAGTTAGGGTTAGAGTTAGGGTTTGGTTTGGGTTAGGGTTAGTGTTAGGGTTTGGGTTAGGGTTAGGGTTAGGGTTATGGTTAGGGTTAGGGTTTGGGTTAGGGTTAGGTTTAGGGTTACGGTTAGGGTTAGGGTTCCGATTAGGTTAGGGTTAGGGTTAGGGTTTGTGTTAGGGTTAGGGTTAGGGTTAGAGTTGCGGTTAGGGTTTGGGTTATGGTTAGGGTTACGATTAGTGTTATGGTTTGGGTGAGGGTTACGGTTAGGTTTTGGGTTTGGTTGGGGTGTGGATCAGGGTTAGAGTTAGGGTTTGAGTTAGGGTTAGGGTTAGGGTTTGGGTTTTTGTTTGGGTTAGGGATACGTTAGGGTTTGGGTTTGGGCTAGGTTTACGGTTAGAGTTAGGGTTTGGGATTGGGTTAGATTTAGGGTTAGAGTTGGGGTTTGGGTTAGGGTTAGGGTTAGGGTTTGAATTAGGGTTAGGGTTAGTGTCAGGGTTTGGGTTAGGGTTAGGGTTAGGGTTAAGGTTAGGGTTAGGGTGTTGGTTTGGGTTAGGGTTAGGTTTAGGGTTAGGGTTAGGTTTAGGGATAGTGTTATGGTTTGGATTCTGGTTATGGTTAGGGTTTGGGTTAGGGTTAGGGTTTGGGTTTGGGTTAGGATTAGGGTTAGGGTTTGGGTTTGTGTTAGGGTTAGGGTTAGGGTTAATGTTTGGTTTAGGTTAGGGTTAGGTATAGGGTTAGTGTTAGGTTTGGGTTAGGGTTTGGGTTAGGGTTAGGGTTAGGTTTAGGGTTAGGGTTTGGGTTAGGGTTAGGGTTTGGTTTAGGGTTAGGTTTAGGCGTAAGGTTTCGGTTAGGGTTAGGTTTAGGGTTAATGTTTGGGTTAGGGTTAGGATTAGGTATAGGGTTAGTGTTAGGTTAGGGTTAGGGTTAGGGTTAGGGTTAGTAGAGGTAGGCGTTGTAGTAGAGGTCCTATATGTGCAGGGCCTGGGCAGGTCCAGCAGGACACACCACCTTCTCCCCTCCTCCTCCCATCTTCTCCTGGCTGCTTCTTTTTGTCAAACACTAGAACTTTGACCTAAAGTCAACTAAATCTCTCCAAACTGGTCACCCAAACACTAGAGCCTACCATCAAGAAAACTCTGTGTTTCAGCATCTCATCTGAGAGGGCTTTGTCACCTAGCAACACCCTAAACAATGCTTTGCCAGGTCACTGTCTCTTGGAGTTCCAGAATCTTAGTCCAAGATTCTGTGACCTCAGCACTCCTGCCCACATCAGACACCAATGACAGGAGACTGACCAATAGCACTCAGCACAAACTTGCAAAGCTCTGCCTGTCTATCATAGCTTCAGAGCAGGTGCTCCTCCTCTGGTCAAGTCATGAAAAGGTTGCTTCCCAGGCCTGCAGCTCTTGCCAGGATTGCACGTGTTTACATAAATAACCAACCTCATTCTTTCTAGAAATTACCATATTATTGATATTGGATTCTTAAATACTATAAGCTACATTTGAATCAGAAAACTACTTTGGACATCGTTTTCTATGAGGGAAAATATTTTCCTTTTTCATTGTTGATGAATCCAATCTTTGCTCTTAAAAAAGTACAACTCAACTCTTGGGGGTGAGGCAGGAGGATTATCAGTTCAAGGCTACCCTGGGATTAGGGTATGGGTTATGGTTATGGTTAAGGTTAGGGTTAGGGTTAGGGTTAGAATTAGGGTTAGGGTTAGGGTTAGGGTTAGTGTTTGGGTTAGGGTTAGGTTTAGTTTTAGGGTTACGATTAGGATTAGGGTTATGGTTTGGGTTAGGGTTGGGGTTAGGATTAGGTTTAAGGTTAGGGTTTGTACTAGAGTTAGGGTTAGGGTTAGCCTTTGAGTTAGGGTTAGGGTTAGGTTTAGGGTTTCCGTTTGGGTTAGGGTGAGTATTAGGGTTAGGGTGAGGGTTAGTGTTAGGATTAGGGTTTGGGTTTGGGTTAGGGTTAGTGTTAGGGTTAGGGTTAGGGTTTAGGTTAGGTTTAGGGTGAGTGTTTGCGATGAGGTTAGGATTTGGGTTAGGAATAGGGTTAGGATTAGTGTTAGGGTTAGGGTTAGGGTTAGGATTAGCGATTGGATTAGGGTTAGGGTTAGGGTGTGCGTTTGTTTAGGGTTAGGTTTAGGATTAGGGTTAGGTTTAGGGATAGAGTTAGGGTTTGTGTTCTGGTTATGGTTAGGGTTTCGGTTAGGGTTAGGGTTAGGGTTAGGCTTTGGGTTTGGGTTAGGGTTAGGGTTAGGGTTAGTGTTAGGGTTGGTTTGCGTTAGGATTAGGGTTAGGGTTAGGGTTAGGGTTAGGGATAGGGTTTGGGTTAGGGTTAGGGTTAGAGTTAGGGTTTGGGTTAGGGTTAGGTTTAGGGTTAGGGTTTGGGTTTGGGTTAGGGTTAGTGTTAGAGTTAGGGTTTGGGTTAGGGTTAGAGTTAGTGTTAGGGTTTGGGTTAGGGTTAGGATTAGGGTTAGGGTTAGGGTTAGGGTTTGTGTTAGGGTTAGGGTTAGGGTTAGGGTTATGGTCAGGGTTTGGGTTAGGGTTAGGTTTACGATTAGGTTCACGGTTTGGGTGAAGATTACGGTTAGGTTTTGGGTTTGGGTTGGGGTGTGGGTTAGGGTTAGGGTTAGGGTTTAAGTTAGCGTTAGAGTTAGGGTTTGGGTTATTGTTAGGGTCAGGGTTAGGTTAGGGTTTGGGTTTGGGTTAGGGTTAGGGTTAGAGTTAGGTTTTGAGTTCGGGATAGGGTTAATGTTTAGTTTAGAGTTACTGTTAGTGTCAGGGTTTGGGTTAGGGTTAAGGTTAGGGTTAGGGTTTGGGTTAGGTTTATGTTCAGGTTTAGTGTTCGGTTTTAGGGTTAGGGTTAGGGTCAGGTTTAGGGTTAAGGTTTGGGTTGGGTTGTGTTTAGGGATAGGGTTATGTTTATGGTTTCCGTTAGGGTTAGGGTTAGGTTTAGGGTTAGGATTAGACTTAGTGTTAGTGTTTGGTTTTGGGATAGGGTTAGGATTTGGGTTAGGGTTAGGTTTAATGTTAATGTTTGTGTTAGGGTTAGGGTTAGGGTTAGGGTTAGGGTTTGGGTTAGGGTTAGATTTAGGTTTAGGGTTAGGGTTTGGGTTAGGGTTAGGGTTAGTGTTAGGTTTAGAGTTAGGGTGAGGGGTAGGGGTAGGTGTAGGGTTTGCGTTTGTGTTAGGGTTACGTTTAGGTTTATGGTTAGGGTTAGGGATAGGGTTCGGGTTTGGTTTAGGGTTAGGTTTTGTGTTAGGGTTAGGGTTTGGTTTTGGGTTAGGGTTAGGGTTAGCGTTAGGGTTAGGGTTAGTGTCAGGGTTAAGGTTTGGGTTTGGTTTATTTTAAGGTTAGGTTTTGGGATAGAGTTATGGTTTGGGGAAGGGTTAGTGTTCGGTTTTCGATGAGGGTTAGGGTGAGAATTAGGGTTAGTGTTTGAGTTTGGTTTAGGGTTTGGGTTGGGGTTAGGGTTTGGATTAGGGTTAGGGTTAGGGTTAGGTTTACAGTTACTGTTTGGGTTAGGGTTAGGGTTAGGGTTAGGGTTAGGGTTAGGGTTTGGATTTTGGTTAAGGTTAAGGTTAGGGTTAGGGTTGGGGTAAGGGTTAGGTTTATTGGTGGGTTTGGTTTAGGGTTAGCTTTAGTTTTAATGTTTGGGTTAGGGTTAGGGTTAGGGTTAGGGTTTGTGTTAGGGTTAGGTTTAGGGTTAGGGTTTGGGCTAGGGTTAAGTTTAGGGTTAGGGTTTGGGTTAGGGTTAGGGTTAGGTTTAGGGTTAATGTTTGGGTTATGGTTAGGGTTAGGGTTTGGTTTAGGGTTAGGGTTAGGGTTAGGGTTTGGGTTAGCGTTAGGTTTAGGGTTAATGTTTGGGTTAGGGTTAGGGTTAGGTATAGGGTTAGGGTTTGGTTTAGTGTTAGGTTTAGTGTTAGGGTTAGGGTTACCGGTAGAGTTTGGGTTACGCTTATGGTTAGGGTTAGAGTTTGGGTTTGGGTTAGGGTTAGGTTTAGGGTTAATGTTTGGGTTAGAGTTAGGGTTAGGTATAGAGTTTGAGTTAGGGTTAGGGTTAGGGTGTGCGTTTGGTTTAGGGTTAGGTTTAGAGTTAGGGTTAGGTTTAGGGATAGAGTTATGGTTTGGGTTCTGGTTATGGTTAGGGTTTGGGTTAGGGTTAGGGTTAGGGTTTGGGTTTGGGTTAAGGTTAGTGTTAGGGTTAGGGTTTGGGTTTGGTTTTGGGTTAGGGTTTGGGTTAGGGTTAGGGTTAGGGTTAGGTTTTGTGTTTGGCTTATTTTTAGGGTTAGGGTTAGGTTAGGGTTTGGGTTTTGGGTTAGGTTTAGGGTTAGAGTTAGGGTTTGGGTTTGGGTTAGGTTTAGGGTTAGAGTTAGGGTTTGGGTTAGGGTTAGGGTTAAGGTTAGTGTTAGGGATAGGGTTTGGGTTTGGGTTAGCTTTAGGGTTAGGGTTTGGGTTTGGTTTAGAGTTAGGGTTAGAGTTAGGGTTTGGGTTAGGGTTAGGGTTAGTGTTAGGGTTTGGGTTAGGGTTAGGGTTAGGTTTATTGTTAGGGTTAGGGTTTGTGTTAGGGTTAGGTTTAGGGTTACGGTTAGGGTTTGTTTTAGGGTTAGGGTTCCGATTAGGTTAGGGTTAGGGTTAGGGTTTGTGTTAGGGTTAGGGTAAGGGATAGACTTACGGTTAGGGTTTGGGTTATGGTTAGGGTTACGATTAGTGTTATGGTTTGGGTGAGGGTTACGGTTAGGTTTTGGGTTTGGTTGGGGTGTGGATCAGGGTTAGGATTAGGGTTTGAGTTAGGGTTAGGGTTAGGGTTTGGGTTTTTGTTAGGGTTAGGGATAGGTTAGGGTTTGGGTTTGGGCTAGGTTTACGGTTAGAGTTAGGGTTTGGGATTGGGTTAGGTTTAGGGTTAGAGTTGGGGTTTGGGTTAGGGTTAGGGTTAGGGTTTGAGTTAGGGTTAGGGTTAGTGTCAGGGTTTGGGTTAGGGTTAGGGTTAGGTTTAAGGTTAGGGTTAGGGTGTTGGTTTGGGTTAGGGTTAGGTTTAGGGTTAGGGTTAGGTTTAGGGGTAGTGTTATGGTTTGGATTCTGGTTATGGTTAGGGTTTGGGTTAGGGTTAGGGTTTGGGTTTGGGTTAGGATTAGGGTTTGGGTTTGGGTTTGGGTTAGGGTTAGGGTTAGGGTTAATGTTTGGTTTAGGTTAGGGTTAGGTATAGGGTTAGTGTTAGGTTAGGGTTAGGGTTTGGGTTAGGGTTAGGGTTAGGTTTAGGGTTAGGGTTTGGGTTAGGGTTAGGGTTTGGTTTAGGGTTAGGTTTAGGCGTAAGGTTTGGGTTAGGGTTAGGTTTAGGGTTAATGTTTGGGTTAGGGTTAGGATTAGGTATAGGGTTAGTGTTAGGTTAGGGTTAGGGTTAGGGTTAGGGTTAGTAGAGGTAGGCGTTGTAGTAGAGGTCCTATATGTGCAGGGCCTGGGCAGGTCCAGAGGACACACCACCTTCTCCCCTCCTCCTCCCATCTTCTCCTGGCTGCTTCTTTTTGTCAAACACTAGAACTTTGACCTAAAGTAAACTAAATCTCTCCAAACTGGTCACCCAAACACTAGAGCCTACCATCAAGAAAACTCTGTGTTTCAGCATCTCATCTGAGAGGGATTTGTCACCTAGCAACACCCTAAACAATGCTTTGCCAGGTCACTGTCTCTTGGAGTTCCAGAATCTTAGTCCAAGATTCTGTGACCTCAGCACTCCTGCCCACATCAGACACCAATGACAGGAGACTGACCAATAGCACTCAGCACAAACTTGCAAAGCTCTGCCTGTCTATCATAGCTTCAGAGCAGGTGCTTCTCCTCTGGTCAAGTCATGAAAAGGTTGCTTCCCAGGCCTGCAGCTCTTGCCAGGATTGCACGTGTTTACATAAATAACCAACCTCATTCTTTCTAGAAATTACCATATTATTGATATTGGATTCTTAAGTACTATAAGCTACATTTGAATCAGAAAACTACTTTGGACATCGTTTTCTATGAGGGAAATTATTTTCCTTTTTCATTGTTGATGAATCCAATCTTTGCTCTTAAAAAAGTACAACTCAACTCTTGGGGGTGAGGCAGGAGGATTATCTGTTCAAGGCTACCTTGGGATTAGGGTATGGGTTATGGTTATGGTTAGGGTTAGGGTTAGGGTTAGAATTAGGGTTAGGGTTAGGTTTAGGGTTATGGTTAGGGTTAGTGTTTGGGTTAGGGTTAGGTTTAGTTTTAGGGTTAATATTAGGATTAGGGTTATGGTTTGGGTTAGGGTGGGGGTTAGGATTAGGGTTAGGGTTAGGGTTTGTATTAGAGTTAGGGTTAGGGTTAGGGTTTGAGTTAGGGTTAGGGTTTGAGTTAGGGTTAGGGTTAGGTTTAGGGTTTCCGTTTGGGTTAGGGTGAGTATTAGGGTTAGGGTTAGGGTTAGTGTTAGGATTAGAGTTTGGGTTTGGGTTAGGGTTAGTGTTAGGGTTAGGGTTAGGGTTTAGGTTAGGTTTAGGGTGAGTGTTTGCGATAAGGTTAGGATTTGGGTTAGGGATAGGGTTAGCATTAGTGTTACGGTTAGGGTTAGGGTTAGGATTAGCGTTTGGATTAGGGTTAGGGTTAGGGTGTGCGTTTGGTTTAGGGTTAGGTATAGGATTAGGGTTAGGTTAAGGGATAGAGTTATGGTTTGTGTTCTGGTTATGGTTAGGGTTTCGTTTAGGGTTAGCGTTAGGGTTAGGATTTGGCTTTGGGTTAGGGTTAGGGTTAGGGTTATGGTTAGTGTTAGGGATAGGGTTTGGGTTTGGGTTAGGTTTAGGGTTAGGGTTTGGGTTTGGTTTAGAGTTAGGGTTAGAGTTAGGGTTTGGGTTAGGGTTAGGGTTAGTGTTAGGGTTTGGGTTAGGGTTATTGTTAGGGTTAGTTTTTGGGTTTGGGTTAGTGTTAGGATTATGGTTAGGGTTAGGGTTATGGTCAGGGTTTGGGTTTGGGTTAGAGTTACGATTAGGTTCATGGTGTGGGTGAAGGTTACGGTTAGGTTTTGGGATTGGGTTGGGGTGTGAGTTAGGGTTAGGGTTAGGGTTAGAATTAGGGTTAGAGTTAGGTTTAGGGTTAGGGTTAGGGTTAGTGTTTGGGTTAGGGTTAGGGTTAGTTTTAGGGTTACGATTAGGATTAGGGTTATGGTTTGGGTTAGGGTTGGGGTTAGAATTAGGGTTAGGGTTAGGGTTTGTATTAGAGTTAGGGTTAGGGTTAGGGTTTGAGTTAGGGTTAGGTTTAGGTTTAGGGTTTCCGTTTGTGTTAGGGTGAGTGTTAGGGTTAGGGTTAGGGTTAGTGTTAGGATTAGGGTTTGGGTTTGGGTTAGGGTTAGTGTTACGGTTAGGGTTAGGGTTTAGGTTAGGTTTAGGGTGAGTGTTTGCGATAAGGTTAGGATTTGGGTTAGGGATAGGGTTAGGATTAGTGTTAGGGTTAGGGTTAGGGTTAGGATTAGCGATTGGATTAGGGTTAGGGTTAGGGTGTGCGTTTGTTTAGGGTTAGGTTTAGGATTAGGGTTAAGTTTAGGGATAGAGTTAAGGTTTGTGTTCTGGTTATGGTTAGGTTTTCGGTTAGGGTTAGGGTTTGGGTTTGGGTTAGGGTTAGGGTTTGGTTTAGGGTTAGTGTTAGGGTTTGGTTTGCGTTAGGATTAGGGTTAGGGTTAGGGATAGGGTTTGGGTTAGGGTTAGGGTTAGGGTTTGGGTTTGGGTTAGGGTTAGGTTTAGGGTTAGGGTTTGGGTTTGGGTTAGGGTTAGGGTTAGAGTTAGGGTTTGGGTTAGGGTTAGGTTTAGGGTTAGGTTTAGGGTTAGGGTTAGGGTTAGGGTTAGGGTTAGGGTTATGGTCAGGGTTTGGGTTAGGATTAGGTTTACGATTAGGTTCATGGTATGGGTGAAGATTACGGTTAGGTTTTGGGTTTGGGTTGGGGTGTGGGTAGGTTTAGGGTGTGCTTTTGTTTAGGGTTAGGTTTAGGATTAGGGTTAGGTTTAGGGATAGAGTTAGGGTTTGTGTTCTGGTTATGGTTAGGGTTTCGGTTAGGGTTAGGGTTAGGGTTAGGGTTTGCGTTTGGGTTAGGTTAGGGTTAGTGTTAGGGTTAGTGTTAGGGTTGGTTTGCGTTAGGATTAGGGTTAGGGTTAGGGTTAGGGTTAGGGATAGGGTTTGGGTTAGGGTTAGGGTTAGGTTTAGGGTTTGGGTTAGGGTTAGGTTTAGAGTTAGGGTTTGGGTTTGGGTTAGGGTTAGGGTTAGAGTTAGGGTTTGGGTTAGGGTTAGGGTTAGTGTTAGGCTTTGGGTTAGGGTTAGGATTAGGGTTAGGGTTAGGGTTAGGGTTTGTGTTAGGGTTAGGGTTAGGGTTAGGGTTATGGTCAGGGTTTGGGTTAGGCTTAGGTTTACGATTAGGTTCATGGTTTGGGTGAAGATTACGGTCAGGTTTTGGGTTTGGGTTGGGGTGTGGGTTAGGGTTAGGGTTAGGGTTTAAGTTAGCGTTAGAGTTAGGGTTTGGGTTATTGTTAGGGTGAGGGTTAGGTTAGGGTTTTGGTTTGGGTTAGGGTAAGGGTTAGAGTTACCTTTTGGGTTAGGGTTAGGGTTAATGTTTAGGTTAGGGTTACTGTTAGTGTCAAGGTTTGGGTTAGGGTTAGGGTTTGGGTTAGGTTTATGTTCAGGTTTAGTGTTCGGTTTTAGGGTTAGAGTTAGGGTCAGGTTTAGGGTTAAGGTTTGGATTGGGTTGTGTTTAGGGATAGGGTTATGTTTATGGTTTCCGTTAGGGTTAGGGTTAGGTTTAGGGTTAGGATTAGACTTAGTGTTAGTGTTTGGTTTTGGGATAGGGTTAGGGTTTGGATTAGGGTTAAGTTTAGGGTTAATGTTTGGGTTAGGGTTAGGGTTAGGGTTAGGGTTAGGGTTAGGTTTAGGGTTTGGGTTAGGGTTAGAGTTAGGTTTAGGGTTAGGGTTTGGGTTAGGGTTAGGGTTAGTGTTAGGTTTAGAGTTAGGGTTAGGGTTAGGGGTAGGGGTAGGGTTTGCGTTTGTGTTAGGGTTACGTTTAGGTTTATGGTTAGGGTTAGGGATAGGGTTAGGGTTTGGTTTAGGTTTAGGTTTTGTGTTAGGGCTAGGGTTAGGGTTAGGGTTAGTGTCAGGGTTAAGGTTTGGGTTTGGTTTAGTTTTAAGGTTAGGTTTTGGGATAGAATTATGGTTTGGGGAAGGGTTAGTGTTCGGTTTTCGATGAGGGTTAGGGTGAGATTTAGGGTTAGTGTTTGAGTTTGGTTTAGAATTTGGGTTGGGGTTAGTGTTTGGATTGGGGTTAGGGTTAGGGTTAGGTTTACAGTTACAGTTTGGGTTAGGGTTAGGTTTAGGGTTAGGGTTGGGGTTTGGATTTTGGTTAAGGTTAAGGTTAGGGTTAGGGTTTGGGTTAGGGTTAGGTTTATTGTTAGGGTTTGGTTTAGGGTTAGCTTTAGTTTTAATTTTTGGGTTAGGGTTAGGGTTAGGGTTAGGGTTAGGGTATGTGTTAGGGTTAGGTTTAGAGTTAGGGTTTGGGCTAGGGTTAAGTTTAGGGTTAGGGTTTGGGTTAGGGTTAGGGTTAGGTTTAGGGTTAATGTTTGGTTTATGGTTAGGGTTAGGGTTTGGTTTAGGGTTAGGGTTAGGGTTAGGGTTTGGTTTAGGGTTAGGTTTAGGGTTAATGTTTGGGTTAGTGTTAGGGTTAGGTATAGGGTTAGGGTTTGGTTTAGTGTTAGGTTTAGTGTTAGGGTTAGGGTTACCGGTAGAGGTTGGGTTACGGTTATGGTTAGGGTTAGTGTTTGCGTTTGGGTTAGGGTTAGGTTTAGGGTTAATGTTTGGGTTAGAGTTAGGGTTAGGTATAGGGTTTGAGTTAGGGTTAGGGTTAGGGTGTGCGTTTGGTTTAGGGTTAGGTTTAGGGTTAGGGTTAGGTTTAGGGATAGAGTTATGGTTTGGGTTCTGTTTATGGTTAGGGTTTGGGTTAGGGTTTGGGTTAGGGTTAGGGTTAGGGTTAGGTTTTGTGTTTGGGTTATTGTTAGGGTTAGGGTTAGGTTAGGGTTTGGGTTTTGGGTTAGGTTTAGGGTTAGAGTTAGGGTTTGGGTTTGGGTTAGGTTTAGGGTTAGAGTTAGGGTTTGGGTTAGGGTTAGGGTTAAGGTTAGTGTTAGGGATAGGGTTTGGGTTTGGGTTAGGTTTAGGGTTAGGGTTTGGGTTTGGTTTAGAGTTAGGGTTAGAGTTAGGGTTTGGTTTGGGTTAGGGTTAGTGTTAGGGTTTGGGTTAGGGTTAGGGTTAGGGTTATGGTTAGGGTTAGGGTTTGGGTTAGGGTTAGGTTTAGGGTTACGGTTAGGGTTTGTTTTAGGGTTAGGGTTCCGATTAAGTTAGGGTTAGGGTTAGGGTTTGTGTTAGGGTTAGGGTTAGGGTTAGAGTTGCGGTTAGGGTTTGGGTTATGGTTAGGGTTACGATTAGTGTTATGGTTTGGGTGAGGGTTACGGTTAGGTTTTGGGTTTGGTTGGGGTGTGGATCAGGGTTAGGGTTAGGGTTTGAGTTAGGGTTAGGGTTAGGGTTTGGGTTTTTGTTTGGGTTAGGGATACGTTAGGGTTTGGGTTTGGGCTAGGTTTACGGTTAGAGTTAGGGTTTGGGATTGGGTTAGATTTAGGGTTAGAGTTGGGGTTTGGGTTAGGGTTAGGGTTAGGGTTTGAATTAGGGTTAGGGTTAGTCTCAGGGTTTGGGCTAGGGTTAGGGTTAGGGCTAAGGTTAGGGTTAGGGTGTTGGTTTGGGTTAGGGTTAGGTTTAGGGTTAGGGTAAGGTTTAGGGATAGTGTTATGGTTTGGAATCTGGTTATGGTTAGGGTTTGGGTTAGGGTTAGGGTTTGGGTTTGGGTTAGGTTTAGGGTTAGGGTTTGGGTTTGTGTTAGGGTTAGGGTTAGGGTTAATGTTTGGTTTAGGTTAGGGTTAGGTATAGGGTTAGTGTTAGGTTTGGGTTAGGGTTTGGGTTAGGGTTAGGGTTAGGTTTAGGGTTAGGGTTTGGGTTAGGGTTAGGGTTTGGTTTAGGGTTAGGTTTAGGCGTAAGGTTTGGGTTAGGGTTAGGTTTAGGGTTAATGTTTGGGTTAGGGTTAGGATTAGGTATAGGGTTAGTGTTAGGTTAGGGTTAGGGTTAGGGTTAGGGTTAGTAGAGGTAGGCGTTGTAGTAGAGGTCCTATATGTGCAGGGCCTGGGCAGGTCCAGCAGGACACACCATCTTCTCCCCTCCTCCTCCCATCTTCTCCTGGCTGCTTCTTTTTGTCAAACACTAGAACTTTGACCTAAAGTCAACTAAATCTCTCCAAACTGGTCACCCAAACACTAGAGCCTACCATCAAGAAAACTCTGTGTTTCAGCATCTCATCTGAGAGGGCTTTGTCACCTAGCAACACCCTAAACAATGCTTTGCCAGGTCACTGTCTCTTGGAGTTCCAGAATCTTAGTCCAAGATTCTGTGACCTCAGCACTCCTGCCCACATCAGACACCAATGACAGGAGACTGACCAATAGCACTCAGCACAAACTTGCAAAGCTCTGCCTGTCTATCATAGCTTCAGAGCAGGTGCTCCTCCTCTGGTCAAGTCATGAAAAGGTTGCTTCCCAGGCCTGCAGCTCTTGCCAGGATTGCACGTGTTTACATAAATAACCAACCTCATTCTTTCTAGAAATTACCATATTATTGATATTGGATTCTTAAATACTATAAGCTACATTTGAATCAGAAAACTACTTTGGACATCGTTTTCTATGAGGGAAAATATTTTCCTTTTTCATTGTTGATGAATCCAATCTTTGCTCTTAAAAAAGTACAACTCAACTCTTGGGGGTGAGGCAGGAGGATTATCAGTTAAAGGCTACCTTGGGATTAGGGTATGGGTTATGGTTATGGTTAGGGTTAGGGTTAGGGTTAGAATTAGGGTTAGGGTTAGGTTTAGGGTTATGGTTAGGGTTAGTGTTTGGGTTAGGGTTAGGTTTAGTTTTAGGGTTAAAATTAGGATTAGGGTTATGGTTTGGGTTAGGGTTGGGGTTAGGATTAGGGTTAGGGTTAGGGTTTGTATTAGAGTTAGGGTTAGGGTTAGGGTGTGAGTTAGGGTTAGGGTTAGTTTTAGGGTTTCCGTTTGGGTTAGGGTGAGTATTAGGGTTAGGGGTAGGGTTAGTGTTAGGATTAGAGTTTGGGTTTGGGTTAGGGTTAGTGTTAGGGTTAGGGTTAGGGTTTAGGTTAGGTTTAGGGTGAGTGTTTGCGATAAGGTTAGGATTTGGGTTAGGGATAGGGTTAGCATTAGTGTTAGGGTTAGGGTTAGGGTTAGGGTTAGGATTAGCGTTTGGATTAGGGTTAGGGTTAGGGTGTGCGTATTGTTTAGGGTTAGGTTTAGGATTAGGGTTAGGTTTAGGGATAGAGTTATGGTTTGTGTTCTGGTTATGGTTAGGGTTTCGTTTAGGGTTAGCGTTAGGGTTAGGGTTTGGGTTTGGGTTAGGGTTAGGGTTAGGGTTATGGTTAGTGTTAGGGATAGGGTTTGGGTTTGGGTTAGGTTTAGGGTTAGGGTTTGGGTTTGGTTTAGAGTTAGGGTTAGAGATAGGGTTTGGGTTAGGGTTAGGGTTAGTGTTAGGGTTTGGGTTAGGATTAGGGTTAGTGTTAGGTTTAGAGTTAGGGTTAGGGGTAGGGGTAGGTGTAGGGTTTGCGTTTGTGTTAGGGTTACGTTTAGGTTTATGGTTAGGGTTAGGGATAGGGTTCGGGTTTGGTTTAGGGTTAGGTTTTGTGTTAGGGTTAGGGTTTGGTTTTGGGTTAGGGTTAGGGTTAGCGTTAGGGTTAGGGTTAGTGTCAGGGTTAAGGTTTGGGTTTGGTTTATTTTAAGGTTAGGTTTTGGGATAGAGTTATGGTTTGGGGAAGGGTTAGTGTTCGGTTTTCGATGAGGGTTAGGGTGAGAATTAGGGTTAGTGTTTGAGTTTGGTTTAGGGTTTGGGTTGGGGTTAGGGTTTGGATTAGGGTTAGGGTTAGGGTTAGGTTTACAGTTACTGTTTGGGTTAGGGTTAGGGTTAGGGTTAGGGTTAGGGTTTGGATTTTGGTTAAGGTTAAGGTTAGGGTTAGGGTTTGGGGTAGGGTTAGGTTTATTGTTAGGGTTTGGTTTAGGGTTAGCTTTAGTTTTAATGTTTGGGTTAGGGTTAGGGTTAGGGTTAGGGTTTGAGTTAGGGTTAGGGTTAGGGTTTGGGTTTTTTTTAGGGTTAGGGGTAGGTTAGGGTTTGGGTTTGGGCTAGGTTTACGGTTAGATTTAGGGTTTGGGTTAGGGTTAGGGTTAGAGTTAGGGTTTGGGTTAGGGTTTGGTTTGGGTTAGGTTTAGGGTTAATGTTTGGGTTAGAGTTAGGGTTAGGTATAGAGTTTGAGTTTGGGTTAGGGTTAGGGTGTGCGTTTGGTTTAGGGTTAGGTTTAGAGTTAGGGTTAGGTTTAGGGATAGAGTTATGGTTTGGGTTCTGGTTATGGTTAGGGTTTGGGTTAGGGTTAGGGTTAGGGTTTGGGGTGGGGTTAAGTTTAGTGTTAGGGTTAGGGTTTGGGTTTGGGTTTGGTTTAGGGTTTGGGTTAGGGTTAGGGTTAGGGTTAGGTTTTGTGTTTGGGTTATTGTTAGGGTTAGGGTTAGGTTAGGGTTTGGGTTTTGGGTTAGGTTTAGGGTTAGAGTTAGGGTTTGGGTTTGGGTTAGCTTTAGGTTTAGAGTTAGGGTTTGGGTTAGGGTTAGGGTTAAGGTTAGTGTTAGGGATAGGGTTTGGGTTTGGGTTAGCTTTAGGGTTAGGGTTTGGGTTTGGTTTAGAGTTAGGGTTAGAGTTAGGGTTTGGGTTAGGGTTAGGGTTAGTGTTAGGGTTTGGGTTAGGGTTAGGGTTAGGTTTATTGTTAGGGTTAGGGTTTGTGTTAGGGTTAGGTTTAGGGTTACGGTTAGGGTTTGTTTTAGGGTTAGGGTTCCTATTAGGTTAGGGTTAGGGTTAGGGTTTGTGTTAGGGTTAGGGTTAGGGTTAGAGTTACGGTTAGGGTTTGGGTTATGGTTAGGGTTACGATTAGTGTTATGGTTTGGGTGAGGGTTACGGTTAGGTTTTGGGTTTGGTTGGGGTGTGGATCAGGGTTAGGGTTAGGGTTTGAGTTAGGGTTAGGGTTAGGGTTTGGGTTTTTGTTAGGGTTAGGGATAGGTTAGGGTTTGGGTTTGGGCTAGGTTTACGGTTAGAGTTAGGGTTTGGGATTGGGTTAGGTTTAGGGTTAGAGTTGGGGTTTGGGTTAGGGTTAGGTTTAGGGTTTGAGTTAGGGTTAGGGTTAGTGTCAGGGTTTGGGTTAGGGTTAGGGTTAGGTTTAAGGTTAGGGTTAGGTTTAGGGTTAGGTTTAGGTTTAGGGGTAGTGTTATGGTTTGGATTCTGGTTATGGTTAGGGTTTGGGTTAGGGTTAGGGTTTGGGTTTGGGTTAGGATTAGGGTTTGGGTTTGGGTTTGGGTTAGGGTTAGGGTTAGGGTTAATGTTTGGTTTAGGTTAGGTTTAGGTATAGGGTTAGTGTTAGGTTAGGGTTAGGGTTTGGGTTAGGGTTAGGGTTAGGTTTAGGGTTAGGGTTTGGGTTAGGGTTAGGGTTTGGTTTTGGGTTAGGTTTAGGCGTAAGGTTTGGGTTAGGGTTAGGTTTACGGTTAATGTTTGGGTTAGGGTTAGGATTAGGTATAGGGTTAGTGTTAGGTTAGGGTTAGGGTTAGGGTTAGGGTTAGTAGAGGTAGGCGTTGTAGTAGAGGTCCTATATGTGCAGGGCCTGGGCAGGTCCAGCAGGACACACCACCTTCTCCCCTCCTCCTCCCATCTTCTCCTGGCTGCTTCTTTTTGTCAAACACTAGAACTTTGACCTAAAGTCAACTAAATCTCTCCAAACTGGTCACCCAAACACTAGAGCCTACCATCAAGAAAACTCTGTGTTTCAGCAACTCATCTGAGAGGGATTTGTCACCTAGCAACACCCTAAACAATGCTTTGCCAGGTCACTGTCTCTTGGAGTTCCAGAATCTTAGTCCAAAATTCTGTGACCTCAGCACTCCTGCCCACATCAGACACCAATGACAGGAGACTGACCAATAGCACTCAGCACAAACTTGCAAAGCTCTGCCTGTCTATCATAGCTTCAGAGCAGGTGCTCCTCCTCTGGTGAAGTCATGAAAAGGTTGCTTCCTAGGCCTGCAGCTCTTGCCAGGATTGCACGTGTTTACATAAATAATCAACCTCATTCTTTCTAGAAATTACCATATTATTGATATTGGATTCTTAAGTACTATAAGCTACATTTGAATCAGAAAACTACTTTGGACATCGTTTTCTATGAGGGAAAATATTTTCCTTTTTCTTTGTTGATGAATCCAATCTTTGCTCTTAAAAAAGTACAACTCAACTCTTGGGGGTGAGGCAGGAGGATTATCAGTTCAAGGCTCCCTTGGGATTAGGGTATGGGTTATGGTTATGGTTAGGGTTAGGGATAGGGTTAGAATTAGGGTTAGGGTTAGGTTTAGGGTTATGGTTAGGTTTAGTGTTTGGGTTAGGGTTAGGTTTAGTTTTAGGGTTAATATTAGGATTAGGGTTATGGTTTGGGTTAGGGTTGGGGTTAGGATTAGGGTTAGGGTTAGGGTTTGTATTAGAGTTAGGGTTAGGGTTAGGTTTAGGGTTTCCGTTTGGGTTAGGGTGAGTATTAGGGTTAGGGTTAGGGTTAGTGTTAGGATTAGAGTTTGGGTTTGGGTTAGGGTTAGTGTTAGGGTTAGTGTTATGGTTTAGGTTAGGTTTAGGGTGACTGTTTGCGATAAGGTTAGGATTTGGGTTAGGGATAGGGTTAGCATTAGTGTTACGGTTAGGGTTAGGGTTAGGATTAGCGTTTGGATTAGGGTTAGGGCTAGGGTGTGCGTTTGGTTTAGGGTTAGGTATAGGATTAGGGTTAGGTTAAGGGATAGAGTTATGGTTTGTGTTCTGGTTATGGTTAGGGTTTCGTTTAGGGTTAGCGTTAGGGTTAGGATTTGGCTTTGGGTTAGGGTTAGGGTTAGGGTTATGGTTAGTGTTAGGGATAGGGTTTGGGTTTGGGTTAGGTTTAGGGTTAGGGTTTGGGTTTGGTTTAGAGTTAGGGTTAGAGTTAGGGTTTGGGTTAGGGTTAGGGTTAGTGTTAGGGTTTGGGTTAGGGTTAGGGTTAGGGTTAGGGTTAGGGTTAGGGTTTGTGTTAGGGTTAGGGTTAGGGTTAGGGTTATGGTCAGGGTTTGGGTTTGGGTTAGAGTTACGATTAGGTTCATGGTGTGGGTGAAGGTTACGGTTAGGTTTTGGGATTGGGTTGGAGTGTGGGTTAGGGTTAGGGTTAGGGTTAGAATTAGGGTTAGGGTTAGGGTTTCTATTAGAGTTATGGTTCGGGTTAGGGTTTGAGTCAGGGTTCGGATTAGGTTTAGGGTTCCCGTTTGTGTTAGGGTGAGTGTTAGTTTTAGGGCTACGATTAGGATTAGGGTTATGGTTTGGGTTAGGGTTGGGGTTAGAATTAGGGTTAGGGTTAGGGTTTGTATTAGAGTTATGGTTAGGGTTAGGGTTTGAGTTAGGGTTAGGTTTAGGTTTAGGGTTTCCGTTTGTGTTAGGGTGAGTGTTAGGGTTAGGGTTAGGGTTAGTGTTAGGATTAGTGTTTGGGTTTGGGTTAGGGTTAGTGTTAGGGTTAGGGTTAGGGTTTAGGTTGGGTTTAGGGTGAGTGTTTGCGATAAGGTTAGGATTTGGGTTAGGGATAGGGTTAGGATTAGTGTTAGGGTTAGTGTTAGGGTTAGGAATAGCGATTGGATTAGGGTTAGGGTTAGGGTGTGCGTTTGTTTAGGGTTAGGTTTAGGATTAGGGTTAGGTTTAGGGATAGAGTTAGGGTTTGTGTTCTGGTTATGGTTAGGTTTTCGGTTAGGGTTAGGGTTTGGGTTTGGGTTAGGGTTAGGGTTTGGTTTAGGGTTAGTGTTAGGGTTTGGTTTGCGTTAGGATTAGGGTTAGGGTTAGGGATAGGGTTTGGGTTAGGGTTAGGGTTAGGGTTTGGGTTTGGGTTAGGGTTAGGTTTAGGGTTAGGGTTTGGGTTTGGGTTAGGGTTATGGTTAGAGTTAGGGTTTGGGTTAGGGTTAGGGTTAGGGTTAGGTTTAGTGTTAGGGTTAGGGATAGGGTTGGGGTTAGGGTTGTGACCAGGGTTTGGGTTAGGATTAGGTCTACGATTAGGTTCATGGTATGGGTGAAGATTACGGTTAGGTTTTTGGTTTGGGTTGGGGTGTGGGTTAGGGTTAGTGTGTGCTTTTGTTTAGGGTTAGGTTTAGGATTAGGGTTAGGTTTAGGGATAGAGTTAGGGTTTGTGTTCTGGTTATGGTTAGGGTTTCGGTTAGGGTTAGGATTAGGGTTAGGGTTTGCGTTTGGGTTAGGTTAGGGTTAGTGTTAGGGTTAGTGTTAGGGTTGGTTTGCGTTAGGATTAGGGTTAGGGTTAGGGTTAGGGTTAGGGATATGGTTTGGGTTAGGGTTCGGGTTAGGTTTAGGGTTTGGGTTAGGGTTAGGTTTAGGGTTAGGGTTTGGGTTTGGGTTAGGGTTAGGGTTAGAGTTAGGGTTTGGGTTAGGGTTAGGGTTAGTGTTAGGCTTTGGGTTAGGGTTAGGATTAGGGTTAGGGTTAGGGTTAGGGTTTGTGTTAGGGTTAGGGTTAGGGTTAGGGTTATGGTCAGGGTTTGGGTTAGGATTAGGTTTACGATTAGGTTCATGGTTTGGGTGAAGATTACGGTCAGGTTTTGGGTTTGGGTTGGGGTGTGGGTTAGGGTTAGGGTTAGGGTTTAAGTTAGCGTTAGAGTTAGGGTTTGGGTTATTGTTAGGGTGAGGGTTAGGTTAGGGTTTTGGTTTGGGTTAGGGTAAGGGTTAGAGTTACCTTTTGGGTTAGGGTTAGGGTTAATGTTTAGGTAAGGGTTACTGTTAGTGTCAGGGTTTGGGTTAGGGTTAGGGTTTGGGTTAGGTTTATGTTCAGGTTTAGTGTTCGGTTTTAGGGTTAGAGTTAGGGTCAGGTTTAGGGTTAAGGTTTGGGTTGGGTTGTGTTTAGGGATAGGGTTATGTTTATGGTTTCCGTTAGGGTTAGGGTTAGGTTTAGGGTTAGGATTAGACTTAGTGTTAGTGTTTGGTTTTGGGATAGGGTTAGGGTTTGGATTAGGGTTAAGTTTAGGGTTAATGTTTGGGTTAGGGTTAGGGTTAGGGTTAGGGTTAGGGTTAGGGTTAGGGTTTGGGTTAGGGTTAGAGTTAGGTTTAGGGTTAGGGTTTGGGTTAGGGTTAGGGTTAGTGTTAGGTTTAGAGTTAGGGTTAGGGTTAGGGGTAGGGGTAGGGTTTGCGTTTGTGTTAGGGTTACGTTTAGGTTTATGGTTAGGGTTAGGGATAGGGTTAGGGTTTGGTTTAGGTTTAGGTTTTGTGTTAGGGTTAGGGTTAGGGTTAGGGTTAGGGTTAGTGTCAGGGTTAAGGTTTGGGTTTGGTTTAGTTTTAAGGTTAGGTTTTGGGATAGAATTATGGTTTGGGGAAGGGTTAGTGTTCGGTTTTCGATGAGGGTTAGGGTGAGATTTAGGGTTAGTGTTTGAGTTTGGTTTAGTATTTGGGTTGGGGTTAGGGTTTGGATTGGGGTTAGGGTTAGGGTTAGGTTTACAGTTACTGTTTGGGTTAGGGTTAGGTTTAGGGTTAGGGTTAGGGTTTGGATTTTGGTTAAGGTTAAGGTTAGGGTTAGGGTTTGGGTTAGGGTTAGGTTTATTGTTAGGGTTTGGTTTAGGGTTAGCTTTAGTTTTAATTTTTGGGTTAGGGTTAGGGTTAGGGTTAGGGTTAGGGTATGTGTTAGGGTTAGGTTTAGAGTTAGGGTTTGGGCTAGGGTTAAGTTTAGGGTTAGGGTTTGGGTTAGGGTTAGGGTTAGGTTTAGGGTTAATGTTTGGTTTATGGTTAGGGTTAGGGTTTGGTTTAGGGTTAGGGTTAGGGTTAGGGTTTGGTTTAGGGTTAGGTTTAGGGTTAATGTTTGGGTTAGTGTTAGGGTTAGGTATAGGGTTAGGGTTTGGTTTAGTGTTAGGTTTAGTGTTAGGGTTAGGGTTACCGGTAGAGGTTGGGTTACGGTTATGGTTAGGGTTAGTGTTTGCGTTTGGGTTAGGGTTAGGTTTAGGGTTAATGTTTGGGTTAGAGTTAGGGTTAGGTATAGGGTTTGAGTTAGGGTTAGGGTTAGGGTGTGCGTTTGGTTTAGGGTTAGGTTTAGGGTTAGGGTTAGGTTTAGGGATAGAGTTATGGTTTGGGTTCTGTTTATGGTTAGGGTTTGGGTTAGGGTTTGGGTTAGGGTTAGGGTTAGGGTTAGGTTTTGTGTTTGGGTTATTGTTAGGGTTAGGGTTAGGTTAGGGTTTGGGTTTTGGGTTAGGTTTAGGGTTAGAGTTAGGGTTTGGGTTTGGGTTAGGTTTAGGGTTAGAGTTAGGGTTTGGGTTAGGGTTAGGGTTAAGGTTAGTGTTAGGGATAGGGTTTGGGTTTGGGTTAGGTTTAGGGTTAGGGTTTGGGTTTGGTTTAGAGTTAGGGTTAGAGTTAGGGTTTGGTTAGGGTTAGGGTTAGTGTTAGGGTTTGGGTTAGGGTTAGGGTTAGGGTTATGGTTAGGGTTAGGGATTGTGTTAGGGTTAGGTTTAGGGTTACGGTTAGGGTTTGTTTTAGGGTTAGGGTCCCGATTAGGTTAGGGTTAGGGTTACGGTTTGTGTTAGGGTTAGAGTTGCGGTTAGGGTTTGGGTTATGGTTAGGGTTACGATTAGTGTTATGGTTTGGGTGAGGGTTACGGTTAGGTTTTGGGTTTGGTTGGGGTGTGGATCAGGGTTAGGGTTAGGGTTTGAGTTAGGGTTAGGGTTAGGGTTTGGGTTTTTGTTTGGGTTAGGGATACGTTAGGGTTTGGGTTTGGGCTAGGTTTACGGTTAGAGTTAGGGTTTGGGATTGGGTTAGATTTAGGGTTAGAGTTGGGGTTTGGGTTAGGGTTAGGGTTAGGGTTTGAATTAGGGTTAGGGTTAGTGTCAGGGTTTGGGTTAGGGTTAGGGTTAGGGTTAAGGTTAGGGTTAGGGTGTTGGTTTGGGTTAGGGTTAGGTTTAGGGTTAGGGTTAGGTTTAGGGATAGTGTTATGGTTTGGATTCTGGTTATGGTTAGGGTTTGGGTTAGGGTTAGGGTTTGGGTTTGGGTTAGGATTAGGGTTAGGGTTTGGGTTTGTGTTAGGGTTAGGGTTAGGGTTAATGTTTGGTTTAGGTTAGGGTTAGGTATAGGGTTAGTGTTAGGTTTGGGTTAGGGTTTGGGTTAGGGTTAGGGTTAGGTTTAGGGTTAGGGTTTGGGTTAGGGTTAGGGTTTGGTTTAGGGTTAGGTTTAGGCGTAAGGTTTGGGTTAGGGTTAGGTTTAGGGTTAATGTTTGGGTTAGGGTTAGGATTAGGTATAGGGTTAGTGTTAGGTTAGGGTTAGGGTTAGGGTTAGGGTTAGGGTTAGTAGAGGTAGGCGTTGTAGTAGAGGTCCTATATGTGCAGGGCCTGGGCAGGTCCAGCAGGACACACCACCTTCTCCCCTCCTCCTCCCATCTTCTCCTGGCTGCTTCTTTTTGTCAAACACTAGAACTTTGACCTAAAGTCAACTAAATCTCTCCAAACTGGTCACCCAAACACTAGAGCCTACCATCAAGAAAACTCTGTGTTTCAGCATCTCATCTGAGAGGGCTTTGTCACCTAGCAACACCCTAAACAATGCTTTGCCAGGTCACTGTCTCTTGGAGTTCCAGAATCTTAGTCCAAGATTCTGTGACCTCAGCACTCCTGCCCACATCAGACACCAATGACAGGAGACTGACCAATAGCACTCAGCACAAACTTGCAAAGCTCTGCCTGTCTATCATAGCTTCAGAGCAGGTGCTCCTCCTCTGGTCAAGTCATGAAAAGGTTGCTTCCCAGGCCTGCAGCTCTTGCCAGGATTGCACGTGTTTACATAAATAACCAACCTCATTCTTTCTAGAAATTACCATATTATTGATATTGGATTCTTAAATACTATAAGCTACATTTGAATCAGAAAACTACTTTGGACATCGTTTTCTATGAGGGAAAATATTTTCCTTTTTCATTGTTGATGAATCCAATCTTTGCTCTTAAAAAAGTACAACTCAACTCTTGGGGGTGAGGCAGGAGGATTATCAGTTAAAGGCTACCTTGGGATTAGGGTATGGGTTATGGTTATGGTTAGGGTTAGGGTTAGGGTTAGAATTAGGGTTAGGGTTAGGTTTAGGGTTATGGTTAGGGTTAGTGTTTGGGTTAGGGTTAGGTTTAGTTTTAGGGTTAAAATTAGGATTAGGGTTATGGTTTGGGTTAGGGTTGGGGTTAGGATTAGGGTTAGGGTTAGGGTTTGTATTAGAGTTAGGGTTAGGGTTAGGGTTTGAGTTAGGGTTAGGGTTAGGTTTAGGGTTTCCGTTTGGGTTAGGGTGAGTATTAGGGTTAGGGTTAGGGTTAGTGTTAGGATTAGAGTTTGGGTTTGGGTTAGGGTTAGTGTTAGGGTTAGGGTTAGGGTTTAGGTTAGGTTTAGGGTGAGTGTTTGCGATAAGGTTAGGATTTGGGTTAGGGATAGGGTTAGCATTAGTGTTAGGGTTAGGGTTAGGGTTAGGGTTAGGATTAGCGTTTGGATTAGGGTTAGGGTTAGGGTGTGCGTATTGTTTAGGGTTAGGTTTAGGATTAGGGTTAGGTTTAGGGATAGAGTTATGTTTTGTGTTCGGGTTATGGTTAGGGTTTCGTGTGGGGTTAGCGTTAGGGTTAGGGTTTGGGTTTGGGTTAGGGTTAGGGTTAGGGTTATGGTTAGTGTTAGGGATAGGGTTTGGGTTTGGGTTAGGTTAAGGGTTAGGGTTTGGGTTTGGTTTAGAGTTAGGGTTAGAGTTAGGGTTTGGGTTAGGGTTAGGGTTAGTGTTAGGGTTTGGGTTAG
>JAJHUQ010000057.1:2270000-2275000 GCA_035773235.1 Eospalax fontanierii | reverse complement strand
TCAGGTTTATTGTTAAGATTTGGGTTGGGTTGTGTTTAGGGATAGGCTTATGTTTATGGGTTCCGTTAGGGTTAGGGTTAGGTTTATGGTTGGGATTAGGCTTAGGGTTAGGGATAGGGTTATGGTTGGTGTTAGGGTTAGGTTTAGGATTAGGGTTTGGGTTAGGGTTAGGTTTAGGGTTAATGTTTGGGATTGGGTTAGGGTTAGGGTTAGGTTTAGTGTTTGGGTTAGGGTTAGGGTTTGGTTTAGGGTTAGGTTTAAGGTTAGGGTTTGTGTTACGGTTAGGTTTAGGGTTAATATTTGTGTTAGAGTTATTGTAAGGGTTAGGGTTAGGGTTACGGTTATGTTTTGGTTAGGGTTAGGGTTAGGTTTTGGTTTAGGGTTAGGTTTTGGTTAGGGTTTTTGTTAGGGTTAGGTTTAGGGTTAGTATTTGTGGTAGGGTTAGTGTTAGGGTTAGGGATAGGGTTAGGTTTAGGGTTACGGTGAGAGTTTGGGTTAGGGTTAGGTTAGGGTTAATGTTAGTGTTAGGGTTAGGGTTTGGGTTTGGGTTAGGGTTAGGGTTAGGGTTAGGGTTTGTGTTAGTTTTAGGTTTAGGGTTAGGGTTTGGGTTTGGGTTAGGTTTAGGGTTAGGGTTTGGGTTAGGGTTAGGGTTAGGTATAGGGTTAATGATTGGGTTAGGGTTAGGGTTAGGGTTAGGGTTTGGGTTAGGGTTAGGGTTAGGGTTAGGTTTAGGGTTTGGGTTAGGGTTAGGTTTAGGTTTAGAGTTTGGGTTAGGGTTAGGTTTAGGGTTAATGTTTGGCTTAGGTTTGGGTTAGGGATAGGGTTAGGGTTAGGATTAGGGTTAGGGTTTGGGTTAGGGTTAGGGTTAGGGTGAGGATTGCGTTTGGGTTTTGGTGAGGGTTAGGGTTAGCGTTAGGGTTAGTGTTTGGATTAGGGTTTGGGTTTGGGTTAGGGTTAGGGTTTGTGTTAGGGTTAGGTTTAGGGTTAGGGTTTGGGCTAGGCTTAGGTTTAGGGTTAGGGTTTGGGTTAGGGTTAGGTTTAGGGTTAATGTTTGGGTTACGGTTAGGGTTAGGGTTAGGGTTAGGGTTAGGGTTTGGGTTAGGGTTAGAGTTAGGTTTAGTGTTAGGGTTTGGGTTAGGATTAGGGTTAGTGTTAGGTTTACGGTTAGGGTTAGGGATAGGGTTAGGGTTTGGTTTAGGGTTAGGTTTTGTGTTAGGGTTAGGGTTAGGGTTAGGGTTAGGGTTAGGGCTAGTGTCAGGGTTAAGGTTTGGGTTTGGATTAGTTTTAAGGTTAGGTTTTGGGATAGAGTTATGGTTTGGGGAAGGGTTAGTGTTAGGTTTTCGATTAGGGTTAGGGTGAGAATTAGGGTTAGTGTTTGAGTTTGGTTTAGGATTAGGGTTGGGGTTAGGGTTAGTGTAAGGGTTAGGATTTGGTTTGTTTAGCGTTAGTGTTTGGGTTGGGGTTAGGGTTTGGATTAGGGTTAGGGTTAGAGTTAGGTTTACAGTTAGGGTTTGGGTTAGGGTTAGGGTTAGCGTTAGGGTTAGGGTTTGGATATTGGTGAAGGTTAAGGTTAGGGTTAGGGTTTGGGTTAGGGTTAGGATTAGGGTTAGGGTTTGGGTTAGGGTTAGTGTTAGGTTTAGGGTTTCCGTTTGGTTTAGGGTGAGTGTTAGGGTTAGGGTTAGGTTTAGGGTTTGGGTTTTGGTTAGGGTTAGTGTTAGGGTTATGGTTAGTGTTAGGGTTTGTTTTGCGTTAGGATTAGGATTAGGGTTAGGGATAGGGTTTGGGTTAGGGTTAGGGTTTGGGTTAGGGTTAGTTTTTGGGTTTGGTTTAGGGTTAGGGTTACGATTAGGTTCATCGTTTGAGTGAAGATTAAGGTTAGGTTTTGGGTTTTGTTGGGGGGTGGGTTAGGGTTAGGGTTAGGGTTTGAGTTAGCGTTAGAGTTAGGGTTTGGGTTATTGTTAGGGTTAGGGTTAGGTTAGGGTTTGGGTTTGGGTTAGGGTTAGGGTTAGAGTTAGGGTTTGGGTTAGGGTTAGGGTTAGGGTTAAGGTTTAGGTTAGGGTTACTGTTAGTGTCAGGGTTTGGGTTAGGGTTAAGGTTAGGATTAGAGTTTGGGTTAGGTTTATGTTAAGGTTTAGTGTTCGGTTTTAGGGTTAGGATTAGGGTCAGGTTTAGGGTTAAGTTTTGGGTTGGGTTGGGTTTAGGGATAGGGTTATGTTTATGGTTTCCGTTAGGGTTCGGGTTAGGTTTAGGGTTAGGATTAGACTTAGTGTTAGTGTTTGGTTTTGGGATAGGGTTAGGGTTTGAGTTAGGGTTAGGTTTAGGGTTAGGGTTTGTGTTACGGATAGGTTTAGGGTTAATATTTGTGTTAGAGTTATTGTAAAGGTTAGGGTTAGGGTTACGGTTATGGTTTGGTTAGGGTTAGGGTTAGGGTTAGGTTTTGGTTTAGGGTTAGGTTTTGGTTAGGGTTTGGGTTAGGGTTAGGTTTAGGGTTAATATTTGGGTTAGGGTTAGTGTTAGGATTAGGGATAGAGTTAGGGTTAGGGTTACGGTTAGAGTTTGGGTTAGGGTTAGGGTTAGGGTTAATGTTAGTATTAGGGTTAGGGTTTGGGTTAGGGTTAGGGTTAGGGTTAGGGTTTGTGTTAGGGTTAGGTTTAGGGTTAGGGTTTGGGTTAGGGTTAGGTTTAGGGTTAGGGTTTGGGTTAGGGTTAGGTTTTGGATTTGGGTTAGGGTTAGTGTTTGGGTTAGGGTTAGGTTTAGTTTTAGGGTTAGGATTAGGATTAGGGTTATGGTTTGGGTTAGGGTTGGGTTAGGATTAGGGTTAGTGTTAGGGTTTGTATTAGAGTTAGGGTTAGGGTTAGAGTTTGAGTTAGGGTTAGGGTTAGGTTTAGGGTTTCCGTTTGGGTTAGGGTGAGTGTTAGGGTTAGGGTTAGGGTTAGTGTTAGGATTAGGGTTTTGGTTTGGTTTAGGGTTAGTGTTAGGTTTAGGGTTAGGGTTAGGGTTAGGGTTAGGGTTAGGGTTGGGTTAGGGTTTGTGTTAGGGTTAGGGTTAGGGTTAGGGTTATGGTCAGGGTTTGGGTTAGGGTTAGGGTTACGATTAGGTTCATGGTTTGGGTAAAGGTTACGGTAAGGTTTTGGGTTTGGGTTGGGGTGTGGGTTAGGGTTAGGGTTAGGGTTTGAGTTAGCATTAGGGTTAGGGTTTGGGTTATTGTTAGGGTTAGGGTTAGGTTAGTGTTTGGGTTTGGGTTAGGGTTAGGGTTAGAGTTATCGTTTGGGTTAGGATTAGGGTTAAGGTTTAGGTTACGGTTACGGTTAGTGTCAGGGTTTGGGTTAGGGTTAGGGTTAGGGTTAGGGTTAGGGTTAGGGTTTGGGTTAGGGTTAAGGTTTAGGTTACGGTTACGGTTAGTGTCAGGGTTCGGGTTAGGGTTAGGGTTAGGGTTAGGGTTTGGGTTAGGTTTATGCTCAGGTTTACTGTTCGGTTTTAGGGTTAGGGTTAGGGTCAGGTTTAGGGTTAAGGTTTGGGTTGGGTTGTGTTTAGGGATCGGGTTATGTTTATGGGTTCCTTTAGGGTTAGGGTTAGGTTTAGGGTTAGGATTAGACTTAGGGTTAGTGTTTGGTTTTGGGATAGGGTTAGGGTTTGGGTTAGGGTTAGGTTTAGGGTTAATGTTTGGGTTAGGGTTAGGGTTAGGGTTAGGGTTAGGGTTTGGGTTAGGGTTAGGTTTAGGGTTAGGGTTTGGGTTTGGGTTAGGGTTAGGGTTAGAGTTAGGGTTTGGGTTAGGGTTAGGGTTAGTGTTAGGGTTTGGGTAAGGGTTAGGTTTAGGTTTAGGGTTAGGGTTAGCGTTAGGGTTTGTGTTAGGGTTAGGGTTAGGGTTAGGGTTATGGTCAGGGTTTGGGTTAGGGTTAGGGTTACGATTAGGTTCATGGTTTGGGTGAAGGTTACGGTAACGTTTTGGGTTTGGGTTGGGGTGTGGGTTAGGGTTAGGGTTAGGGTTTGAGTTACAGTTAGGGTTAGGGTTTGGGTTACTGTTAGGGTTAGGGTTAGGTTAGGGATTGTGTTTGGTTTAGGGTTAGGGTTAGATTTAGGGTTTGGGTTAGGATTAGGGTTAAGGTTTAGGTTACGGTTATGGTTAGTGTCAGGGTTTGGGTTAGGGTTAGGGTTAGGGTTAGGGTTTGGGTTAGGTTTATGTTCAGGTTTAGTGTTCGGTTTTAGGGTTAGGGTTAGGGTCAGGTTTAGGGTTAAGGTTTGGGTTGGGTTGTGTTTAGGGATAGGGTTAATTTTATGGGTTCCTTTAGGGTTAGGGTTAGGTTTAGGGTAAGGATTAGACTTTGGGTTAGTGTTTGGTTTTGGGATATGGTTAGGGTTTGGGTTAGGGTTAGGTTTAGGGTTAGGGTTTGGGTTAGGTTTAGGTTTAGGGTTAATGTTTGGGTTAGGGTTAGCGTTAGGGTAAGGGTTAGGGTTAGGGTTAGTGTTTGGGTTAGGGTTAGGGTTAGGGTTAGGGTTAGGTTTTGTGTTAGCGTTAGGTTTAGGGTTAGGGTTTGGGTTAGGGTTAGTTTTAGGGTTAGGGTTTGTGTTACGGTTAGGTTTAGGGTTAATATTTGTGTTAGAGTTATTGTAAGGGTTAGAGTTAGGGTTACGGTTATGGTTTAGGGTTAGGTTTTGGTTAGGGTTTGGGTTAGGGTTAGGTTTAGGGTTAATATTTGGATTAGGGTTAGTGTTAGGGTTAGGGATAGGGTTAGGGTTAGGGTTACGGTTAGAGTTTGGGTTAGGGTTAGGGTTAGGGTTAGTGTTAGTAGAGGTAGGCGTTGTAGTAGAGGTCCCATATGTGCAGGGCCTGGGCAGGTCCAGCAGGACACAGCACCTTCTCCCCTCCTCCTCCCATCTTCTCCTGGATGCTTCTTTTTGTCAAACCCTAGAACTTTGACCTAAAGTCAACTAAATCTCTCCAAACTGGTCACCCAAACACTAGAGCCTACCATCAAGAAACCTCTGTGTTGCAGCAACTC